>CM056386.1:31725143-32060143 GCA_029718625.1 Synaphobranchus kaupii
ATTAAGTTGTAGAAACATCTCAAGCAGTATCAGTGGAAACAAAATGCACCTCAGTTCACTTTTGGGTGTCATATCAAAGGGTGTGCACACTGGTGTACATATGATATTTTACATTTTGATTTTTAATAAATTAGCACAAATGTCTAAAAACCTGTTTTCACTTTGTCATTATGGGCTATTTTGTGTAGAATTTTGAGACAAAAAATTAACTCAATCTATTGTAGAATATGTCTGAAACATAATAAAACATGGAGAAGGTGAAAGAGTGTGCAGACTTTCCGGCTTGACTGTATATGCGCCGTTAAAATGACGTAAACAACTGCGACATGACTTTAGACCAGGTTTGTGGTGGTTCTAGCGCAAGCGCTTTCTGCCGGCTCAAGATAGCAATACGCCAAAAATAATCCTGGCCACTCCTCATTTTAAGACCAACAAGCCCAGTTCACTTGCAACGGGCGCAAGAATACATGGTAGTTAAACGACGTGAGCGCTAGGCATTTATAATGAGCTCAGCGCCGGGTGTAAGATAGCAAAGACACTTGCGTTTGGGTTAGCGCCGCTTTGCGCCGAGTGTAAGATAGGGCCCCTGGAGTTCACATGTGCTATTTCAACACATTAATAACAACGCAAGTGAAACATGTTTCCTAATGTAAGTGCAACATGTAAATTTAGTCTCCATCTGTGCCCTTTCAATAACAGTCCCTCCAGGAGTTTCCAACAGTCCCTCTCAAGATAATTTTATCGTGGTGAATTTCCATTATCAGGATAATCTCACTAATATCCTCACGAGTGTGAATATCCTCACGAGTGACTTGAAAACTCTATCCCACAATGCCAGTTGGACTTTATTTTATTTAAAGAACAGACTCACACAATGTGTCCTATGTGTCCTAAGATACAATAAAAATATTTCTTTCTTAAGAAAATGTAAGGTAAAGTAATTCCAGTATGTTTTAGTGCCATTTTAAGAGTTTTAAGCATATTTTGATGATTATCGGGATAATATCGTGAATCGCAATTATTTTAGCCAGGATAATCATGACATTAAATTTTCATATCGTCCCATGCCTACGAGAAGGGTCCATCTGCAGTCTCGCAGACCAGCCTGATGCGTGATCAGCCTGAAGCGTGATTACCGGAAGTGCGCAAGTGCGCATGCGCTTACAAGCGAAATGAGAAAAACAGAGAGAAATAGCAGCATGGAGGTTAGCCACACTGAAATAAAAAAATCGCTCGAAATTAATGAACATTCTGAATTTCAAAAGCAATGGTATCTAGCCTACTGAGTGAAAGTCTGAGAGTTATTCAGCTGAAGTTCGCTCGGTTGCCAGTTAGTGCTAAATTGTACAAATCTTTATGTGAATGGTACGTAGTTTTGAACCTCCTACATGCAAGGAAGTATTTGATATTATTATTAAACTTAACAACTCAGCAGCCGGGCATGATGAAATCAAGGCCAAGCTTCTAAAAGAAGTAGCTTCCTTAATTAGCAAGCCACTAACTCATGTCCTTGCGGTCTCTTTAAAAACCGGGGAGGTCCCGAATGACTTGAAAGTGGCAAAGGTCCTACCTCTCTTTAAAGAAGGAGATCCTTGTATTTTTAATAATTATCGTCCTATTTCTATCTTACCATGCTTTTCTAAGGTCATGGAAAAGTTGGTTTATGCAAGAGTGTTGAAACACCTTAATGATAACAACATCCTGTACAAACACCAATATGGATTTCGAAAAAATCATTCAACGTTTATGGCTCTTTTACAACTTATTGATAAAATCTCTGCTGCCTTGGATAATAAGATGTTTGCTATAGGTATTTTTTTAGATTTATCGAAGGCTTTTGATACAGTGGACCATAGTATTCTTGTCTCAAAGCTCCATCGTTATGGTTTTCAGAATGTTGTTATTAATTGGCTCAGTGACTACCTAAGAAATAGGGAACAATATGTTTGTATAAATGGTCATATTTCTGATCGGACTAAGTATTATTGTGGGGTACCCCAAGGATCAATTCTTGGGCCTCTTTTGTTTCTAATTTATATAAATGATTTTGCTTTGATGTCTGACTCCAATCTGTCAATTTTATTCGCGGACGACACCAATATAGTCACTGCTCACTCTGACTTTGATTCCGTGATCAGCGATGCCAATGCTATTCTAGCATACACCTCAAGATGGTTCCAGATGAATAAGCTTTCCTTGAATGCCAATAAGTCTAATTTTATAATCTTCAAAAATAAAAATAAAAGTTATTTCAAGCAGGATGCAAAACTGCTTATTAATAATATTGAAATTAGGCAAGTTTCTTCTACAAAATCTCTTGGTGTATTAGTGGACGAAAATTTATCCTGGAAAGACCATATTGAGTATGTATGTAAAAAAACTATGAAGTCTTATGGCATTATTAGAAGAATTTATTCCTTGGTAAATCGTTCCTGTGTTCTGACACTCTATTATAGTTTAATATATCCTTATTTATCATATTGTAACATCATCTGGGCCAGTACATATCCCTCATCTCTGGAAAAAATCTTTTTAATCCAAAAGAGATTTTTAAGACTAATTACTGCATCAAATCGATACGAACCTTCGGCTCCTCTGTTCAAGAAACTTAATTTACTGTCAATTTCCAACATTAACATATATCAGACATGTATCTTCATGTACAAATGTATATTCTTAAACAAATTTTTACCATTTGTATTCCATAACTTCATTGTACTTAACTCGGACGTTCATTTATATCAAACAAGACAATCAAGAGACATTCATCTTCCATATTACCGCACAAACCTTGGACAGTTTAACATAAAGTACAGAGGTCCTTCATTTTGGAATTCCACTCCTTCCGCCATTACATCCTGTATTTCATTGCCATTATTCAAGTCCAAAATGAAAAAACATCTGAGTCACAATCCATCTATCTGAGTTATTATATGGGCATGTACGTGGGTGTTCTTATATGTATGTATGTATGTATGTATGTATGTATGTATGTATGTGTATGTATGTATTTTTCTTCTTTCTTTAACCTCATTTTTTTATTATTATAAACTTTTTTTTTTCTTTTCTTTGTTTTTTTATTTTTTTTTATTGTATTTTTTTATTTTAACTTATGTAATATTTGTATAGGTTAATCTTTAAGATTTAGAGGGGAGGTTTTATATAAGCCCCTCACGGGTTTCATTGAATTCAAATTCAATGGTGCGTGTTGGCTCAGCTTCAGATTGTCAAAAAAGCTATTAGCTATTAGTGTTGACTATTACGTGTTATGTGTTTTATTGTAATTCGGCGAGCGAATGTATATTTTAAGTTGTTCGCATAAAAACAAAACTAATAAAACTAGAAATTCTGTTACATCTGGTTGTAATGTATCGTTCAAAGCATCCAGTAAGACATAGCAAACACCATTGCTTAGGTTATAATGTCCTATATTGGATAAAAGAGATGAAACCTGTGAGGCACCCGGGTTCCATCCCGGGTTTTCCTATTGTCTCACAGTCCACCCCGTGTTTTCCCTCTCTGTAATGGGAGCATGACGTGTGAGGTTCGAGGGACCAAACGCAGCAAGGGTATTCATTAAGCTTAATTAAAAGCCACTGAGATGGAGAGACCCCGTATATAAGGAAATATAAAGATTAACGCAAAAGACCTAGTTCCTACTCTCACTGGCGGGAAATACGGGAACTAGGAAAAAAGGGGCATAACCAAAAACAACCCATATAACCGGGCGAAAGTCACAAAAGAGCAACACATCTCGAGCTCGGAAAACACAACGAGCTAAAACACACTGAATACTAGACAGTATACAAAACAGTGAAAAACGAGAAACTAATGTGAAATGAGGGAAAGTGCTGCCTCGTAGGTAACAAACAAAAGGACATAAAATAGAGCTAATAAAAGGGGTGACGCGAGAAGCAGTAAGTAACTCCCTAGCTTTAAACGGAGCAAACTGCTTGCTGCAGGAATGTAAGGAAAGCAGTTTCCGTGTCCTAACCTACCGGCAGAGTGCCAAACGCAAGACATGCGAACACTAATGGCCATATCTCAATAACCGGGTGAACGGCACACGAGAGCAACAAATCTCGAGCTCGGTAAACACAACGAGCTGATAAACACACTGTGAGAGAAAAGACTGCCTCGGAGGTAACAAACAAAAGGACATAAACTAGAGCCAAGTAGAGGGAGAACGCAACAAGCGAAAACTAACTCCCTAGCTCTAAACGGAGGGGGCTGCTTGCTGGAGGCATTAAAAGGAAGCAGTCTCCGTGTCCTAACCTCTAACGGCAGTGTGCCAAACGCAAGACATGCGAAAAATAATGGCCTTACATCTCAATAAAGGGAAAGGTAACGAGAAGGCGGAAGGAACAGAGATTTAACGTTCCAAGGCTACTTTCATAGACTCGCAGTCACACGCACACATGTCAACAAAATTGCCCAGTCTCCCTATAGGAAGACAGGTACCGAAGGACGAACAGAACAGCTGTTCTGGACATTTACCAGCTCAATGACTAACGCAAGCCGAGTAGAAAATACACGCCCTGCCTCTCAATATAATAAAACGCCTCACAACAAAGGGGAAAGGTAATGAGAAGGCGAAAGGAATAGAGATCTAACATTCCATGGCTACTTTCATAGGCTCACAGTCACATGCAAAAAACATAAAGGGAATAATACGCCCGATCTCCCAGGAGAGAGAAACATTTTACAGGCGAGTAGAACAGTGAACCGCCGTCCCATACCTTTACTAGCAAAAATGACTAACGCAAGCCTAGTAGAAAATACACGCCCTGCCTCAGTATAATAAAACGCCCTGACTCACAACAAAGGGGAAACGTAGTCCACGAGAAGGAGGCAAAACAGGGAACAAATGTACCGAAGCTACTAACCGGCTCACTGTAACACGCAAATGAGTAGAAGCACAAACGCCTGGTTTCTCAGTAAGAAAACCAAACAAGGCGAATGGAACAAAGAACTGCTGCCCTATACTTCTACGAGCTAAGTAACTAAGTAAAAGCGTGAACGCCCGATCTCCCAGGAGAGAGAAACATTTTACAGGTGAATAGAGCAGAGAACTGCGATCCCATACTTCTACGAGCTAAGTGACTAAAGAAGAGCCAGCAATAATAAACGCCCTGCCTCAGTAATGAGACATTAGAATAGGCGAGTAGCACAAATGGTACAAATAAAACACACACCCAAAAGTGCAAATAACGCAAAATAATACAAAATAATATCGAAGCCCCAGAAGTAGGAAACAGGGGTTTATGTAGCTCTCAGGCAACCACGCACACGTGTGGACACTGATGAGAGAACTCCGCGAAAGAGAAGAGGCGGAGCAAAACTCCACTAAAAGAACAGCGCCCACGCGTGGCGACCAAGGAAAACGACCGCATGGGAAAAAGGCGTCGAAACCCATGACACTCTCTCCCTCCTACTTGTGTCTTGCACTCCCCACACCTGCATTGTGTTTTCCTCTTGTGTCCTCGTTACCCTTCTCCCACCTGTTGCTCGTTTTGTCCTCGTCATGTATATATAGTCTGCCCCGTCACTTTGTTCGGGGCCGGACCGTATTGTGTGTTTTTTGTGAGCTGGGTTTCCCGTTTGTAGTCTTGTCTTGTTCTGTCTCGCCATGTTCCGTCTTGTTTTGTACCCTCTTGTTATGTACCCTCGTGTCATGGACCCCCTTGTCTTGTCCATGTTTAGGTTTTGTTCCCTCCAGGCGCCCTCGTTCCCTCAAGGCTCGCTCATTCCCCCCAGGCAGAGTTCCTGTACCCCAGCCTAAGCGCCTGAGCCCTTGGCTGCGTGATTGGCCCAGACCGCATCACCCACGGCCAGAGTGCCGTCCTGTTTCCTGACCCCCATGGCCGGAGTGCCGTCCTTGTTTCCTGACCCCACGGCCAGAGGGCCGTCCATGCCTAGCCTGGTTCCTGACCCTTCCCAGTTCCTGACCCATCCTTAGTTCCTGACCCCTCCATAGTTCCAGACCCTTCCTAGTTCCTGACCCTTCCTAGTTTCTGACCCTTCCTAGTTTCTGACCCTTCCTAGTTTCTGACCCTTCCTAGTTCCTGATCCTTCCCGGTTCACTAACCCCTCCTAGTCTTAGCCCCGTCCTCGTCATAGCCCCCTCCTAGTCTTGACCCCTCTATGTTCCTGCCTCGCCTTGTCCTGCCTCGTGTCTGGTTTTGTCTTGCCCCTGCCTATGTCTGTGAATAAATGTACTCCCTGGTGGAGTTTTCCCCTGAGTCGTCTCTGAGTCTTGCGTTTGGGTCCAGTCCCCACTGCGGGAACCTTAACAGAAACCAATGAAAACAGAATGAACTGGAATGTATGAGACAGGTTTGCAGTGCTTGGGGGGTATTACGCATTGACGTTTCAGATAGTGTAATAGCGCTATAAAGTGTATTTCTCAAACGGATTGTCCCAGACAATAAATGACCACTGAATTTTGAAAGGGACATCCCTATGCATAAATATATTGGATATAATATAATAAATGGATATTTATTTCATATTTAGTAGCAGATATTGATAGTAGAATGATGTGATATAATTACTTTATTTTGCATTTGAGTGAGCAGGGCTTTTCACAGCTTTTTTGGCATATGATTGGGCTATAGTTGAGTTTATCTTGTTGCTATGACAGAATACCAATTTTTTATGATGAAAAAATATTTTTATGAAGTCACACATAGACACTATTATCCACTGTGTCACGCACAGGTAGGTATAGTTGCAGGCGAGACTGGGTGGGGGGTTGCTTGTTAATTGGACTTGCTATGCGACAATAGTGACACTCCGCATTCGGCAGCGTTGTTACGAACCATGAACTAATAAAGCTCAAATACAGAGTTTGTTGTTTCCACTCATAGTTTGGTTGCAGGTGAAATTAATATGTGAGTTAAGCAAAATCTTGGTGCCGGCACCATGGCCACTTGGGGAACTGTGCGAAGGGGTTAATAGGCGTAGTCTAAAGTGCTTGCTTACAATCGTAATTATTATGTTTGCATTGTGCCCTTCAAAGGCTACATTTAGTCTTGTGAATTTAACAGAAAATAAAAATTGATTCATATTCTATTTGACATTCAGAAGCTATATTTAGCTGCATTTTTAATTTATGAATGCTGTACTTGGTCCTGAGCAAGCTGTAATTTTGTACCTATGTACTAACAAATCTGAGATACAAAAACTTTGATGAATGCCAAAATACGGGCAAAATTGCTGATACGAACGATTTACTCACAAAGTCATTCTGCTTTTGTTTCATGAATGAGGCCCCTGAGCCCTAACCCTCAGCTGAACACTGAGCATAACACTGAGCTGTACAATGAGCCTAACACTGATCTGAACGCTCAGCCCTACACTGATCCGAACACTGAGCTGAACACTGAGCCGGACACTGAGCCTAACACTGAGCTGAACACTGAGCCGAACACTGAGCTGAACACTGAGCCGAACACTGAGCTGAACACTGAGCCGAACACTGAGCCTAACACTGAGCCGAACACTGAGCCTAACACTGAGCCGAACACTGAGCAGAACACTGAGCTGAACACTGAACCGAACACTGAGCCTAACACTGAGCCGAACACTGAGCCGAACACTGAGCCTAACACTGAGCTGAACACTGAGCCTAACACTAAGCTGAACACTGAGCAGAACACTGAGCTGAACACTGAGCCTAACACTGAGCTGAACACTGAGCAGAACACTGAGCTGAACACTGAGCTGAACAATGAGCAGAACACTGAGCTGAACACTGAGCCTAACACTGAGCTGAACACTGAGCCTAACACTGAGCTGAACACTGAGCCGAACACTGAGCCTAACACTGAGCTGAACACTGAGCCGAACACTGAGCCGAACACAGAGCCGAACACTGAGCCGAACACTGAGCCTAACACTGAGCTGAACACTGAGCCGAACACTGAGCCTAACACTGAGCTGAACACTGAGCCTAACACTGAGCTGAACACTGAGCCAAACACTGAGACTAACACTGAGCCAAACACTGAGCTGAACACTGAGCCGAAAACACTGAGCTGAACACTGAATCGGTGTGTGAACCCGTGCCCCCAGAATTACTAAGTGGCCATCTTTTCTGGTTTTAACATAATTTAATGTTGACATGGCAGGTAAGTCATTCATATTCATTGCTTAATTGGATGAATCACCAGTATTACGACTGAACACAGCAATCGGTCTCCCTTCCATCTGTCTTAAAGCTGGAGTGCACAACTTTTTTTTAGAGAAACATTGGGGAACGGTCATGCTTAGTTGGTAGCAATCATAGAAATAATTGCTGTGAGAGAAAAGTTGCGTAGCCGGCACTATTTCAAGCAAAGAAAAAGAAAAGAGAATTGGATAAAGCTCGCTTGAAAACTAGAGTAAACATAGGCGCTCATTTTAGAAGGTGGCGAGATGTTTGGGAGCAGATTGGTCTGAAGACAGACATTGCTTGCATTGGTTCTACTGGACAGGTAGGTCAAATGTTTCAACACTAATTTACCTGGACTTTCTGCTTGAATACTATGAAAAATCATCTGAAATATCATAAAACCTATTTTCATACATAGTTTAAGCATTTCCAACTCTTCTTTAAAAACTCAGCTGATAGCAAGAAACAAGTAGTTACAGACTAGTTATCACACGCATTAAGGCAGTTGGGTTTTTTTTTTTTAGCGATCGCTCGACTTGGCTATTCGGCAAACGTGCCACTGAAATGCGTGGATATGTACAATCATCTGCAGCTGGTATCTTACCGTACCGAATACAGGATGCGGCGTAACTTGTCTTGTCAAAACTGAACTGTGTCTGTTTTATGCATTCCCTATATCCCTTCCCGTCTTCCTGATAATCAATGTTTCTTTCCTTCACTTTGTTAGGGAAAGTTGCAGCGTGAAAATTCCACTGGTTATGTAGAGGGTTTTAAATGTCTCAAACGGTTCTTTTCTCTTCTGTTTCGCGTGCCGTCTAACATTGAGGGTATGCAAGGGGATATGAAACCGCGCATGAAGAGAAATTACACAGGCGCGCTACTGGACAATAGAGACAAGCATGAAAATTACGCTCCTTTCAGCCAATGCAAACACTTCACACAGGGAACGCAACCTGAACGAATAGCAACGGCCTTTACACTTGTGAAATTCCATTTTATAGGATAGGAAAATGAACACTCAATTCATGTAGGTCTGCGTGCCTTTGCATGAAACTCGTAGGCCATCGCACTGTTTTTACACGGTGAAATCAATTAACCACCCAGCTGTGCTGGGTATAATTACACGTGGACATTTCACTGTTACAAAAAGTAGGCCTACATTTTATTCGAAACATTATATTATAATTAAAAGAAAGAGGGAAAATAAATGTAGTCTATTTACCAAAGCATTCAGGTGCATTACCCTCTTATTGCTTTTAAAAGCAACATATTAATATCCTCACAGTTAAACAATTAACGAAAAACAAACATTTTAATGCGTACGGATTTTCAAGAGAAAGTAGCTACAATAGAAATTTGAATTAATTATGGAAAGGAGTTAAAATGAGACCCATAAATTTAAATGAACGAAGAACATTACTTTTAATGAGACTGTTTTCAAAATGCATTTTCCATATCTCTGTGTAACCAATTAAGACCAATAAGTTTAACAATTCAGAAGAAGCATCCAGTTTTTGGCCAAAAGTTGATTTACGCGGGATTAACTAAACTGTACCTAATACGGGTTTGAAAAATCAGTGTTAAACTATTCTCAAATAAGCATAATATTTAAACATACCCTCGCTGTTAAATGAAAGATAAAGTAAAACGTAGGCCCTAATAACATAATCAATGTCTGCAGATCATGTTTAACTTTATTTCAGCGAAATATACTTTCACTTTTGACACTTTACAAGTCCTGGGACCTAACGGCAACTATAGATCTACTCAGAGCTTACTGGAATTGTAGTAGATAATTAAGTCAGAAGACGAAGGAAATTATGCTTTTATCGCACATAAACTGTCTGAAGCTAAAATTTGAATTCATCGAATAAAAATAACATTCTTGTTAAGTAGGCTACATGCCATTTTAAGCGCCGCATTTTAATTTATACATTTTAATTTTGACCCGAGGACATAAAAGTCTTAATTCAGTAACTTTCGCATTTCAATCAACATTAATCGGTTATACTTATTCCAGTCCAAGAAAACGAGGGGATGAAAAAGCGAAAACGTTTTGTATTTAGCCTATGATCGGAAATTATGAGAAGTGTATCCTAGATATCAGAACTTGCATTCAAATTGCTGACATTTAAAGAAAGCAGTATAAAAATCGATTCATAGTTACAGTTTGCATTTACCCTCACGTGCGAATTACAAATAAACGAGGTCGTAAACATAGGCTACCTTATTAATTACTCGAATGATTTCGGAGTAGATAACCCCAGATAACCTATTACCATGTAAGTTTGCTGTAATTTCCCAAACCTATTTTGTTTCCACAGAAAATAGTTCCTTAACGTACACTGACTTTGCTGATTGACAGGCGGCAGAAGACTTCATTAATAATGATCTGCGCAACCTAACACCTGATGGGTCCACAGTTAATGGGTGACCGTGATAACAGGACTAAGCAGGCGCACGACCACACAGGAACACACAAAATTAGCTGGGACTTAAATTGTGACCATGTTCTCCCAATTATATTGCAGACAAAATGCTTTTGTCATTTGTGACAACGAGTAAGTAAAAGGACACCACGTAGGGACATATGGTTTAACAGATGAAATGTGAATAAACTGTGAATGAATCTTCCAGAAGCACCTGCAAGAGTTCAGAATTCAGTAGGCTATCCTACGGAGCAGTGAAAATGTAGTTTATTAAAGAAGCCAGATAACTTGTTTCTATTCATTATAAACTTACACCTTAGGCCTACTTCTACAACAGACAGTAAAAAGGGGAAAACTTTACAATGTATTCAGATGCCCAAAAAATTATACTCTTTTTATAGTGAAATTCAACAACCACTACTGAAGATACAATGACATTGGCATTATGTTACACAGTGTGATAAAGACACAGGGCTTATGGGCTCTGCGTAACAGTCCCATACAAAATGACCTCCTGTAACTAGAAGCCCTGTTAAGAACTCCAAACTCCCGCCCACAGACCTCCTCCTGAGACCCATTCTCGGGAAATTCTCCAAATGAAAGAACTCACCTAGCTAAATCCTGTCTAGGATATTCCACTCTCGAACCACAGTTCTGTGGATCCAACAGTGGCTGGTGCCAAATGTATTTAGCTCATAAGCAAACACTTCCGTTTTTCTGAAATGCAGTGTGTTTCTGCAATGTCGTTGTGTTTTTTTGATTTTTGGATGCTTTGCAGTTTGCTATTCTCTTTTCATATTTGCATTTGTGTTTTGTTATTTGTTCCTCCGCTTTCCGATTTGCATTCATGTTGTGATAATGTTGCGTTGCATTGGATGTCTCGGCCACCGTACTCATCTCTACATTCCTTTAAAAAAATTACATAAATTATTGTAGTATCTCATTTAATCACCCTTATATAAAAAAAGAGAATGAATCACATCCCAGATCATACCTGACAATTAATCTGACTACAGGTGTTAGACACAAAAACCTACAAAAAGGTTCTATGCTATATGTATTTAAAATATGTCCCAGCTCAAAAAATGAGATGTTTAAAATGGTAATTTAGGGTGTGTAGAGCGCTCGTGTAATTTCCAAATCTTAAGTGTAATGGGGCGTGACGTGTGAGGTAGGAGGAGCCAAACACAGCAAGGGGATTCTTTAAGCCCTAAGGCCACTAAGGCGGGAAACCCCGCAGATAAGGGAGGCGACAAGACAAGGAAACACACACACCACAGCTACAGACCGGCTCATTGTTACACACCAATGAGTAGAAGCACAAACGCCTGGTTTCACAACAAGAAACTCAAACAAGGCGAAAGGGAACAAAGGACTACTACCCCATACTTCTACGAGCTAAGTAACTAATAAACAAGCCGGAAATAACAAACGCCCAGTCTCGGAAACGAGACGCATAAGAACAGGCGAGTAGCATAATGGCACAAATACACACCAACGTACCGAAGCTACGAACCGGCACCCTGTAACACACAATTGAGTAGAAGCACAAATGCCTGATTTCACAGCAAGAAATCCAAACAAGGCGAAGGGGAACAAAGAACTGCTACCCCATGCTTCCACGTGCTAAGTAATTAAACGGCCAGCAATAATAAACGCCCTGCCTCAGTAATGAGGCGCAAGAATAGGCGAGTAGCACAAAAGGTACACATAAAACATATAACCAACAAACACTGAAAACTAATGCAAATTAGAATGCCAGGAGGCGAAAGGAACAGAGATCTAACGTTCCAAGGCTACTCTCAGACTCGCAGTCAAACGCAAACATGTCCACAACATCGCCCAATCTTCCCCACAGGAAGACATGCACCGACAGACGAAACAGAACTACAGTTCCGAACAAAATTGTCAAACTCCATATAAGGATAAAAGGCACACAGGGACGAAAGGACAGCTGCACCGGAATTATCGGCTAACTGACTAACACAAGTATAGAGAATAAACGCCCTGCCTCTTGGTAAAGAGGAATGTAACGAGAAGGCGAAGGAACAGAGATAACGTTCCGTGGCTAGTTTCATAAGCTCGCAGTCACATGCATAACATAAAGGGGTAAACTCCCGATCTCCCAGGAAGGAGAAACATTTTACAGGAGAGCCGACGGAGCACCGCCGTCCCATAACTTTACTAGCAGAATGACTAGCTTAAATAGAAAATAAACGCCCTAGCCTCTCAGTAAGGGAAAATGTAACGAGGTGAAGGAACCGTTAATAAATGTTCCAAGGCTTATATGGAGGCTCGCAGTCACACGCAAACATGTCCACAACATCGCCCAATCCTCACCACAGGAAGACATGCACCGACAGACGAAACAGAACTACAGTTCCGAACAAAATCGTCAAACTCCATATACGGATAAAGGCACAAGACATGCACCGACAGACAAAACAGAACTACAGTTCCGAACAAAATCGTCAAACTCCATATACGGATAAAGGTACAAGACATGCATCGACAGATGAAACAGAACTAAAGTTCCAAACAAAATCGTCAAACTCCATATACGGATAAAGGCACACAGGGACGAGAGGACAGCTGCACCGGAATTATCGGCTATCTGACTAGCGCAAGCTCAATAGAAAATACAAGCCCTGCCTCTAAGAATAAATAGAGCCCTAAAGTCAGTATGAAAAAACGCCCTGTCTCTCAATAAACAAACTCCTCTTGCCTTCAGAGAAGACAGCAGACAGAGAGAGGAGAAAGAGACAGCAAATGGCAAATGATCTAGGCAAACTACAAAGGACAGACCAGAAAGCGGAGACTGAAATGAGCACACAAAACAGGAATTCAACCTGAAAGCTCAAAGCACAAAGGCAAGTGCCACAAAACTCCAATAAAAGCACAACGGAGCAAAACGGTCTCCTTAAAAACCTAGATCTAATCATACGATTAAAACTTTAAAAGGGCAAAATAAACCGCACACAAAACAGCACAAATAATACCAGAAAATACACCACAGAACAAACAATCACACAATCAATATCGAAGCCCCAAATGAAGGAAATGGAAGGCTTATAAAGCTCACCGGCAACAATGTACAGCTGTGCAATGTTGATGAGACTTCTTCGCGAGAAGAAGGAACGGAGCCAAAACTCCACCAACGAAGCAGCGCCCACTTGTGGCGACCGAGGAACACAACCGCAAGGGAAAAAGGTCACAAACCATGACATTAAGTACCCACTGCATTGTATTGTGAGGTCACACATGTATAATGGCCAGTGAAATTATGAATACCGGGGCCTTGGTAATCATGCACTCAGAGACCGAGTAATAAAACACAAAAAAAGTATTATTTTAACCTATGTCTCAGCTCCTCATCACTCTCCAGTGGTTACTGACTGCAGCACACAGATTAGAACTGGCGTCTGCAACCCTGGTCCTGGGGTGTCATAGTTTTTGACTAGTCCTTCCCTTGCGGTCATTTTCCTTGGTAGCCACGCGAGGGCGCTGCCCTTTTAGTGGATGTTTGCTCCGCCCCATCTTTATTGTGGAGCTTCTCTCAGCATCACACCTGTGCGTGGTTACCTTGGAGCTATTTAAGACCATGTTTCCGTCGTTCTGGGCTTCGATATTATTTTGTTTTATTTCGCACTGTTGGGTGTGTGTTTTATTTGTACCATTTATGCTACTCGCCTATTCTTACGTCTCTCATTACTGAGGCAGGGCGTTTATTCTTTCTTCCCATACTTCTTTAGTCACTTAGCTCGTAGAAGTATGGGAACGCAGATCTCTGCTCTATTCGCCTTTCTATGGTCTCTCCTTACTATAGTTACTTAGCTCGTAGAAGTAGGGCAGCGGTTCTTTGTTCCATTCGCCTTGTTTGGTTTTCTTACTGAGAAACCTGCCGTTTGTGCTTCTACTCATTTTGCGTGTGACAGTGAGCCGGTTAGTAGCTTCGGTACGTTTGTTCCCTGTTTTGTCTCCTTCTCGTGGACTACGTTTCCCCTTTGTTGTGAGTCAGGGTTTTTTATCTATATTGAGAGGCAGGGCGTGTATTTTCTACTAGGCTTGCGTTAATCATTGAGCTGGTAAATGTCCGGAACAGTTGTTCTGTTCATCCTTCGGTACATGTCTTCCTATAGGGAGACTGGGCGATTTTGTTCAGACAGTAGTTCTGTTTCGTCCTTCGGTACCTGTTTCCGTATATGGAGACTGGGCGATTTTGTTCAGTTGTTCTGTTCGTCCTTCGGTACCTGTCTCCGTGCATGGAGACTGGGCGATTTTGTTTGGAACTGTCTTTCTGTTCGTCCTTCGGGTATGGCTCTTCTCATAGGGAGTCTGGGCGATTTTGTTGACATGTGTGTGTGTGACTGCGAGTCTATGAAAGTAGCCTTGGAACGTTAGATCTCTGTTCCTTTCGCCTTCTCGTTACCTTTCCCTTTATTGAGATATAGGGCCATTATTTTTCGCATGTCTTGCGTTTGGCACACTGCCGGTAGGTTAGGACACGGAGACTGCTTCCCTTTAATTCCTGCAGCAAGCAGTACACTCCGTTTTAGAGTTAGGGAGTTATTTTTTTGCTGGTTGCGTTCTTCCCTTGCTTAGCTCTAATTTACGTTCCTTGGTTTGTTACCTCAGAGGCAGTCTTTTCTCTCACTCCACATTAGCATCTTCTTCACTGTTTTTTATACTGTAAGGTATTCAGTGTTTGTTAGCTCGTTGTGTTTAACGAGCTCGAGATTTGTTGCTCTTGTGTGCCGTTCACCCGGTTAGTGAGATATGGCCATTAGTGTTCGCATGTCTTGCGTGTGGCATACTGCCGGTAGGTTAGGACACGGAGACTGCTTCCCTTATATTCCTGCAGCAAGCAGTTCGCTCCGTTTAGAGCTAGGGAGTTATTTTTCGCTTCTCGCGTTCTCCCTTTGATTAGCACTATTTTATGTCCTTTTGTTTGTTACCTACGAGGCAGCTCCTTCCCTCAGTTCACTTTTTTCATTTTGTTTTTCACTGTTTTGTATACTGTCGAGTATTCAGTGTGTTTTAGCTCGTTGTGTTTTCCAAGCTCGAGATTTATTGCTCTTGTGTAACGTTTGCCCGGTTATATGGGTCGTTTTTAGTTACGCCCCTTTTTTCCTAGTTCCCGTATTTCCCTCCAGTGAGAGTAGGAACTAGGTTATTTGCTTTATTCATTTATATTTCCCTATATACCTATTATTCATTTATATTCAACTCTCCATCTCAGTGGCTTTCGAGCTTAAAGAATCCCGTTGCTGTGTTTGGTCCCTCGAACCTCACATGTCAAGCCCCCATTACATGGGGAGTATAGGCCTACTACGAAGCAGGATTACTAGGTTAGCTGGATAACTGCACTGAGTAAAACCAGAACCCTCCAAAATCAGGAACACGGACTGAAGTAAAAAGAGCTGTTGTGCAGGATTTTGTTGTTTTACAACAATTAATTCATTAATTCATTAAAGAAGTTTATTACATAGTTGACTTGCCTCACCTGGTGTCTTGGTTCTGAATTGGTTGCGGATTTTTAAGGTGAAAACAAAGCCAGCAGACCAGGGTCTCTCCAGGACCAGGGTTGCAGACCTTGCTGATTTGCTATTGGTCACTGAAAGGCCCAATTCCTCCCCATATACAGCCCCTCAACACTCCCCTCACACCCATTTGAGGTCTGCAATTCACCAGCTTTGGTCACCTCAACATTTCTCCCTGAAGAGTCTGGGCGTGTTCGAGTAGACATCGGTGAGCAGTCAGCTCAACTGCCTCAGTCGGAAATGACAAACGCCTGAGCAGATCGAACTGGGACAGTTTCGGACGTTTCTGAAACCGGCAGGGAGAAAAACAATATGGAGTTAGCCGTGTTGTTTGTTGTTGCGGAGGACTTGGAGGCGACAGAGATGTCCTTTTTACTTCAAAATCTTGAAGAAATGGAGGAGAACGAATGAAGGTTGTTTTAATACTGACTTGCATTATTTAATGACTTGTATTATTAGGGTAGTCAATATTTATCTTTTGCTATGCGACTTTGGCTAGGCGCCGAATTGTTCCACAGTGAAACTGCAATTAAAGTTCTTGAATAAATATGTATAATTGCCATTGTAATTAAAGCGCTGGGTGCCGTTTCATTATCGAATAACTAAATTATTTAGCTAAGCTGTCATCTGTTATGGTAACATACCTGTAAACATTAGGCTGCTTATGTTCTATTGCTCATATTCAGTTGTTTCTTGTCTGTCAATTTATGAAATGGCATAAACTACACCTGTCATCTCTGTTTAGACTAGCAAACATGGTAGACATGTAAGTTTAGTTAATCTAAACCCAGAAGACATCATAGCCATTGGTAGCCATACATTGTAATGTGAGAATCTATGTAGCTATGTTAAGTATCATAACTTGCATGCATGTTTTCATAGACTTTTGAGTGGTGGTTCTAAATAATATTTTATTGCAGAATATCTGTACCAATATAATTGCGAAATGTCTCTTTCATGGGACTTCTTTAGAGTTAATGTTAATGCATTGAAGATATTCCTTGTGACATAAAGGAAAAGTGTATTAATCCTAATCATTAATGATATTGCTTTGAAATAATAATACTTGGTTGCATATCCTTTGTGTGCAAGGACTGCCTGAAGTCTGCGAGCTGTAGAAATCATCAGATGCTCTGTATCTTCACTGGTGATGCTAAGCCAGGCCTGTACTGCAGCCTTCTTCAGTCACAATATGGATGAAAATGCCCTCAAATTAAAGCTTACACCATATTGTGTGAAATAAATATTCTGAAAATGTTCTCTTTGCTTAATTGCTGGTATAATGTATCTGTTTTGTTCTGGAGACCAGACCACCCACATCTAATCAACCCATAGCCATAATAACAGTGTTAGATCTTTAATCTCAATCATTAATCTTACAACAATTTGTAAGATGGATGTACAGCATTGTACCCAGGTTGTGTTGCTTAATATTGTTTAATTGTTAATACCCTTCATGTTATTATGGCATTGTGTTGTTTGTATGTGGTTCTCTCTGCTGGCATGTGACATGCAGAGGTCTGGCGATACACTGTCCCATCTGGATATAGGGAAAACTCCACTTCTCAACACAATGACGGACAGCAGGTCATACCTTCAGATCTTGACAAGGTGTCTTACTGATAACAAGGATGGTAAAGAGAAATATTGATTAGGTAACAGTTTTTTCCCCATCAAAAGACATCCAAATACTTTGAAATAAATTAATGAGTTATCATTTGGTGGTGCTACCTTAATGTTCTATATGGTCACACCAAATGTTCTGGAGAGGACACTTTTTTGAACAACAGTCCAATTAGGATTTTACACTTAAACAAGCTGTTGCAAAAACAAACCACTCCGTATAATGAAGCTGAATCTTTACTTTTCTATAGAATATGGTATAATTACAAATATTGTTGAATAAAGTATTGAATAAAACATAGTTTTTTTGGACAGGCCTTTTTTTGTTATTTCTTCATACACTTTTTGGTTCAGTCAACAGATTTTATATAGGCCTCATATAGGCTTACTGTTAGAGGTAACATTTTTTCCTAATTTATCTCAAGGCAGATGGATTACAGAAGCAGTCAAGAATGAGAATTGGCAACTTCATTTGTTTATGTAGCATTACCAATATTGTACTTTTCGCATTCGTACTTCAATAAAGTACATGTATGGTACAGTATATAATAACCAGCGTAGCGACCTTATGTTAGTCAATCCCACACTCTCAAAACACATATTTATTTATGTATTTGCATGAATAAAGAACAATGCAAGTCAAAGTAATTTACAGAAATATGCCAGAGAGGTTGGAAACCCTACAGGGCTTATGCTAGAAGCTCACTTTACAAAACAAAATCACATTAATTGAAGAACAATAAAGGATTGTATTATATAACAAAATATATTTTAAAATAAAGCAAAAGCAAAAATATTCATTGTAAAAATAGAAAAGAGAACAGAAAAGGGAAAGAGGAAAATACTGCTATTACATTGTAGGATTTAATAAATAACCCTTATCCCTGTGTTTGAACACTTAGGGAGGGGTAAATTTCATTAAGATTTTTTTTTTAGAGTAGAATCAATACGCCGAGATAGGTGGCGATATTGTGAAATGATCCGCGTGTGTCATGACGAAACACCTCTCTCTCCTAGCACTCTAACCAATGCTGTTGTTGGTTTGTTTGAAGGCGCGGCGATGTTGATGAAGGCGCCTGAGAGCTGCTGCACCGCTGCTTAACCTCCTGTTGTCATTTCCGCCTTAGTTCACGCAGCACCGATTTTTTTGCCATCTCGGACAGTTTCCGATGCAGTCCGACGCAGACCGACGCAGATATGACGTAAATCGGCTCTAGCCGAACACGCCCTCTATTCTCCATGCTTGCCAATAACAAGGAACCGTGCCACCCCTGTTCTCCATGCGTGTCAATAATGGGGAACCATGCCACACCTGGGGCCTCATTTATTTAAAAAAAGTACTTGGATGTCTTTAACTTTCACGTAAGCACATTTCTTTAAATGGACGTAAGTATTATTTATAAAATTGGCTGCGCTTGTTTAAAATAGTGTACCTCTTGGGCAAAAAAAGTCAGTTCCCTGAGCACTCTCTCCCTGTGAAACGCATGGTTTGCCACATCCTCCAATAAAGCTCGCGCAGCCATGGTTGTGTGTTAATTGTTTGCTTACAGTTTGCCTAGACTATTTATAGGATACATTAGCCTGTCTTTATGAGCAACACTTTGTGATTCATAATGAATCTCACATTCACCTTGCCCTTTTCTACATGTTATATAACAATGGTAGTCTATATATAATGTACGGAAGACTTAAAATTCAATAATAATAATAATCAGTTTACTTTAAAATTTTGATTAAACAAATTTTGTAGGCTGATAACACCAATAATTTTCAACACCAATAAGTTTTAATGTGCAGCTCTCAAGCCTGCAATACTTCGGCATAACCAGCAGGTAATATGTGTACGTCAAGTGACAACCTGATGTGGAGCTACGACTGTTTATGTCACATATTTTGCAGTCTCCCTCAGCGAAAGGGAATGAGCAAGCGCTCCCTGAATTGGTGAATAGGATAATTACAGATCTTGATTGAACACTGGATTGATTGTTAGGTGTAAGGGAATTGAATAATTGATACGGGGCGAGCCTGGGAATGCGAGGGGCTGGGTCCTGAGGGACTTATATTGGGCACACCAGGGGTGAAACGAGAGATCGGACAGGCAAGTAAGGAGGTTTCCTCCTAGCTCCCGAGCGTTTGGCGGTGCCTTTGTTTTTCTTTATTTTCAGTTTGGTTTGGTTATTTTATTTTGGTGTGAATGTGAATGTGTCATGCTTTGGCATTACTTCCAGGATTGGCGAGTAGCAAGACGGCGAACTGCAGAGCCGGTCGGTGCAGCGGAGCCAGTGGGCCCGGAGATACCTATGGACCTTCTGTTGGGGGAGATCACCTCCCACAGACCGCAAGAAATGTGCTTTCGCCGTACTAAAAGCCGAGTGTCTGGGTCAAGTCCAGTTTGAGCGGGGAACTGAGCGGCAGCGGGTGTTTCCTCTTTCCCCCCTGCCTAGAGTCCATGTCCCGCAGTGAGGTCAGTGAGTGTGACGAGGGCGGCGGCTAGCAGTAGAGGGACTGCGACCCGGGATCCGCCGGAGTAGAGGACAGCCGGATACCCCGTTGGCGACCACCTTAAGGGGTGGAGAAGCTGTCCCACTGTTGTGTGTGTGTGTGTGTGTGTGTGTGTGTGTGTGTGCGTGTATTTCGTTCTGCTGGTCGGTTATATTTTCCTTTCTTTTATTTGGTGGCAGCCCCTACCGGCATTGTGGTGTGGTTGGGACTCCACCGCCCTTATATCTTTGTGTTTATTGTTGTTCGTCTGTGGCGTGGAGTGACTGTGAGTTTGGTTGTTGTGTGTATGCCCGCCGTGTCAGTTGGTGGATATACTCCCTCATTGGAGTTGATTGGGCCGGGCAGGCGGCTGCCCCGAGGTGAGCTATTGAGGTGTGCGGGTGGTCACGAGTGTGTGTGCCCTAGACAATGTCCTGTGGATTTTTATTTTTGCACAGCTTAAGAGTGTCGTGTGGTGGCGAGTGTGCCGTATGGTGTGGGTAACGGGCCCACTTACCTGTGGGGAGAAAGCCTGTGTTGTCCGGCGGAGTCTCATCGTTGGTGGGAGGGGCGACAGAACCGAAAGACTGGCATTATCCTGTGTCCAGCTTACGTGTAAACTTTTATGAATTTGTATAATAAAAGTGAGTTTTTCCCTTTTACTTTGTGGTTTGTGTACTGTCTGGAGAGTGGTGGATCAACTGCAAAACCTGGTTAGGGATCCAGGATCAGGATTTACCTGATTTCCCGTGTTACATTTCCACGGTCAAACGGAGTCACGTTGAAATTTTATAAATCACTACTTTGTCGTGATTTTCTACGTACGCCTCGCATAAGATTAAATTTGATCTAAAGTACTTTTTATAAATGAGGCCCCTGTTCTCCATACGTGCCAATAACGTGGAACTGTGCCACACCTGTTCTCCATGTGCCAATAACGGGGAATCGCACCACACCTGTTCTCCATGTGCCAATAACGGGGAAACGCACCACACCTATTCTCCATGTGCCAATAACGGGGAATCACACCACACCTATTCTCCATGTGCCAATAACGGGGAATCGCACCACACCTATTCTCCATGTGCCAATAACGGGGAATCGCACCACACCTATTCTCCATGTGCCAATAACGGGGAATCGCACCACACCTATTCTCCATGTGCCAATAACGGGGAATCGCACCACACCTATTCTCCATGTGCCAATAACGGGGAATCGCACCACACCTGTTCTCCATGTGCCAATAACGGGGAATCGCACCACACCTGTTCTCCATGTACCAATAACAGGGAATCACACCACACCTGTTCTCCATGTGCCAATAACGGGGGAATCACTCACCACAACTTGGACCTTTGTTCCAGGATTCCTCATTCCCCCAGAACCTTCCATTAAACTATGGTTACATAAATATTACCTAATGCAGTTCCAGTGACATAAACATAGACTTTTTGTGTGATATGTCTGTAGGGACAATAGAACTACAATTCCATATATTCCACAGGAAACATTGCAAGTGATGTAGGACATTGTCCCAGCTGTGACTTCCAGCACTGTAATGTGATACTGTGTGATGGAAATGCCAACTGGCAACAAAATCATAAGAAGGCCAACTCTGCCCTCTCGCTCTCTCTCTCTCGAACTCACTGGGCCCACTCCCTCGTCTCCCTCTCATGTGTGGCACGCACACCGGGGGAGAGTTCTTGCTCCACAAGAGACCATCGTCAGTTCACGAGGCCGGCTCAACAGAGCAACGCAACCTCATCTACGCTCGGCTATCAGCCGGAGAGATGAGATGTCGGCAGGCACCGCGAGTAACAGTGGTCAATGAAGAACCACGAAGAGAGAGCCACACACACGATGGATCCAGCAGAGCAACTCCTGTAAGTCCCATGAGGCAAGCGGCCTGCAACAAGGGTCAAGCTGTGTGTTTGGAGATACAGAGCGACTGGCTTCCTCTGTCCACATCAAATCCTACGAACAGCAACCTAGAAACTCGCAATCCAAGCAAATGGTTCAACGGACGGCTGTAAAGGCCGCAGTATTCTTCAAAAATAGAAATTGGTGGATTCGCAAAGGCTGTCAAACTGGTTTGTGTCCAAAACAAAGCATTGCATTGGGCTTCAATCGTCGCAGTGTGTGCAGGCTGGCCAGCCAAACTAGTCAAAATCTTCGTGCAGTACACACTTGCCTGCAATCAGTCAACAAGGCTAGACTTGCTGAAGCTGTTCAAGGATATATTCACTTGTATGACCGCGTAAGCAGCGACTACAGAGACACTGAAATTCCATCTTTAAAGAAACTCCTTTTTACATAAATTGATTTTACTCACCGTTTTCTTCCTTTTTCTTAAGACTAGAGCCACCAATTGCTGTGCAACCCTCACACACAGGAGACATACATGCTTGCACACCTGCGTGCCCAATGTTAACACGCACGCACGCACACATGCACGCACACACACAAACACACACACACACACACACACACACAAACGCACACGCGCACACGCACACACAAACACATACACGCACGCGCACACGCACACACACAAACACATATGCACTCGCACATAGTTTGTTGTACATTATAGTAGTGAATCATGCTTTGCCCTTTTTGGCACTTTGTGTTCAATTAACTTTATTATATTTTCCAAGATGTTACTAATGTAATGTTACTCTTGTGTTGAATTGAGTCAGCCACTGCTAATCAAAAGAACTCCCGAAATGCCTTCATCTCTTAACTGAATCATTTATATTAATTTGGTATCAACAGATTATGTAATATTGTGTTAAGATTAACTATGAATGCGTAATTATAATGATAATTAATTTAATTATTACTTAATTAATTCAATTTATAGTTAGTACATTCTCTTTTGAGAATGGTATATAAAACTTAACAACACTTATTTAGTATCCTTAAATTATGCCACCAGTTGTAGAAGGATGGTATTGCCATATCCCCCACATGTACTACTCTCATTCTATAACTTGGCACTTCCCTTAGCTATAAGACTGATGTCAATTTCTTTGGAAAATGGACTGATATAAACAAGAGCTCTTAGACCTGCATGCATTTAACCTCCCACTTGAACCTGACAGGTATAAAAGAATGGAGTGTATGCATGTATAACAGCTTTCTTAGTGCCACTCTGTAATGTTTGTGTGTTTATTCATATTCCGTACACAGGCCCTTATCATTGCTGCACTTACCATATGAAGTTATGTAAACTCCTTTGATGTTCTGGTTAGTTGTCTTGGATATAAGGTTCAGCCAAATAAATATGTAGACAACGCAATTATTAATCTGTTTGTTCTATCAGATTAATTGTGCTTGCACTAAAATCGAATTTCTTATTCTTTCTATGGATGAAACAGAAACTATATTACAAACTACATATGAAACTGTTGTACACACAAAGCGCTGTTACTGCTTGTAGCAGGTTTTATATATAATAATTATTTGATCAAACATTCCTAAGGCAGAGCATTGTAAATCACAATTATAAAAAGTGTCATGAATTACAGCCACACATTAAATGAAGTGTTCCTAAAGCACTCAAGAAGCATTTATAATGCCTTCATTACCACAGCATAACATCTTTATAAATCATTCATAAATGTACCCAGGAATTTTAAGTGAAGTGACATAATGGGTTATTTCCCATTTGAAAAGGTCATTTAACATATTGTGTGTTATGTCATCATTCATAAATATGTTGTGTTATTAACGCTATATTCATTTATTCATTATGCAAGTATAATGTATGGCATTTAGGACTGGAAAGACAATACATGCATTCAGCACCATATTCCAGAAAAACAGTAATATCCCGACATTATTGTCCTCATCATCCTGTCATCATTACTAAAAACAAAATGGCTCTGTTGTGTTTTGTTTCCTTTGTATACATTTTATTTAAGGCCATTTATCTGGTTTTAAATTTTATCAATATAGTTTTTAGGTTTTCTATAAATTTAGTAAGTATATTTTACCACCCTGCTTCTACCATTTTCTCTCATTTCAGAGAGTACACATGTACAAATATGGGTTACATTTGTTATCCAAAATAGCTTGTTTATTTACATTGGATTTGGCTGGTTTGACATCACAGAAACCCCCCCCCCAATTCACAGAAAAATAGCATCTTTATGAAATGGCGATGGAAATCAGCAATGAAAGTAAGTACCACTGATCAATGCACACGCTAATGGTTGGATTCAAAGTATTAAAAGGCGAGGAAGCCGGGTGAATGTGGATCACAATTAAGCAATGTTGCCTAACTTCCACATTCATAATTAACAAATTGGTTCAGAGCCAGTTCTTTTATGACTTTATTGTTGAGCATCTTCCAGCAAGCTTGACTCAGACAATCTTACTTTAAGGACCGCATTGATCAGGTGTCATATCTCTCTAAATGCAGTGAGGATCTTTAGGGCATCACTTTAAGTGCTTTCCCTCGGTTGCTCTCATTGGCGGCTTGTAAACAGCTTTTAATGTGGCTATTAGTGTAAAAGGACAGGAAACAAAGAGAAAACAAGCCCGTTCATTATTAATGAGGGAGGTTTAATCTGTTGCTTAATCACCATTGTTTGCACATAGCAGGCAAGCAGTGGTCAAGCAGCACTGCTCCACTGGAGAGACAGGCAGGATGTTAATGAACAACTCAACGAGTCATGGATACTGATCAGCGATCAAGGCTGGAGGGACCGGATGTTTTCTCCTTTCCCCCTTTTTATTTAAAAGGTGATTAACCTGAACACCAGAGAATAATAACCCAAACAATACAAACATGTCAGAGAAAATAGGTACCCCTGGTCAAAATACCTTTTACAATTAATATCTAAGTGAACAGAAGCTAACCTGACCTCTAAATGGTACAACATTAACACATTTCTTAAAATTTTAAATTAAGATTATTTTTTACGGTTTCAAAATAATAAAAAAAGGAAAAAGCCCCTGTGCAAAAGTTTGGGAACCCCTTTACATTATTCTTTGTTACTTTTTAAAAATATGATTACTAAGGCCCAGGCCCAGGAGATTTACTCGTTAGGGCTTCACCGGGTCAGGTGAACATAATTCCAGGGTTGAACTATTTATTCTGAAGTAACTCCATGCCTTCTAAAGCATCCGACTGCGGTGGCTGTGGTCTGGTGTTAAGTCTAAATAGTTGTCCAAGGATGTCAGAATGAAGATAGTTCACTTCCACCAACCAGAGGTGTGTTCAAATTCAGCGAACAAGGCTAACGTTTGCGAACGTTTGCAAACTATTTCAAACTTTTTTCCGTTAGCTTTGTGTTCGCTGCAAACGTTTGCAAACATGAGCAAACAGTCTGAAAAGGTAGTTTGCGGTGAACATAAATGGACGCTGGACTGAGGGAAATGTGTGACCGAAATGTAAAGTCGTCATAGCTAGGCACGACTTTGGTCACATAACCCTCGACTCTACCGGAGGCCCTTTCACTTGCAACTATAGGTTGCAGCACGCTTTGTATTATCGGGACTACATGCAATATTTGATCATCAAGAAAATCATCAATGATCACAGAAGCAGCTGTGAGTACAAACTGAAGCTCTCTTGTCGCCATGTCTGTTTATGTTTAATGCAAACAATTTGGAATGTTCCTAAAGCCGTTCAAATGTAACCGTTCAAAGAAAACATGTTTGCCACGCACGTTCGGCTCTGTTTGCTGAATTTGAAAGCACCTCAGGAGAAGGCTACAAAAAACTCTCATCGTTTCAAACTACCTATTTCCACTGACAGAATGTTTTGGAGAAAAAAGGGTGAAGCATTTGTAGAGAACAACACCTTTGCAACTGTTAAGCATGGAGGTGGATCCATTATGCTTTGGGGTTGTGTAGCAGCTGGGGGCACAGAAAATATTGTGTGGGTGGAAGGAAGAATGGATTCCACAAAATATCAAGAAATTCTAGAGGCTAATATTCGAAGGTCAGTCCAGACATTGAAGTTGAAGAGAGGTTGGGTATTTCAGCAAGACAATGCATACCTCAAAATCAACCATAAAGTACCTCCAGGAAAGAAGGATAAAGGTTTTGAAATGGCCACCACAGTCCCCAGACTATTATTGAAAATCTGTGGAGAGATCTCAAACATGCCGTGCATGCAAGCAAGCCAAAGAATATTTCTGAACTAGAGGTGTTCTGCCAGGAAGAATGGGCAAAAATTCCAAAAGCAATAATTGAAATACTCGTAGCTGGCCCCAGGAAGCGTTAAGTTAAGTTACAAAGTAATAACAAACTAACAAAGCAAGGGTTAAATTACAAAGTACTAACTGACAGGGTTCCAAAACTTTTGTACAGGACCTTTTTCCTTATTTTATTATTTTGAAACTGTAAAAAATTTAAATAAAAAGTAATCTTGCTTTAAAGTTTGAAGAAATGTGTCATGTTTAACTTAGTACCATTTAGAGGTCAGGTTAGCTTCTGTTCACGTAGATATCAATTGTAAAGGACATTTTGACCAGGGGTGCCAAAGTTTTTGCACTCCACTGTAATGGGATTCATGACTATGGCACATTGAGAATGAAAACACCACCGAGGGACAGTCTTGTGCTGCTTTTGGGCAGGGGCAGAATGGACCCTTAGGGCCGGGTAGGATGGTACCTTAGGGCCCAGTAGGGTGGAACCTTAGGGCCCAGTAGGGTGGAACCTTAGTGCCGGGTAGAGTGTACCATTAGGGCAGGGTAGGGTGGACCCTTAGAGCAGAGGTAGGGTGGATGCTTAGGGCAGAGGTAGGGTGAATGCTTAGGGCAGGGATAGGGTGGACCCTTAGGGCTGGTGTAGAGTGTACCATTAGGGCAGGGTAGGGTGGACCCTTAGAGCAGAGGTAGGGTGGATGCTTAGGGCAGAGGTAGGGTGGATGCTTAGGGCAGGGATAGGGTGGACCCTTAGGGCTGGTGTAGAGTGTACCATTAGGGCAGGGTAGGGTGGACCCTTAGAGCAGAGGTAGGGTGGATGCTTAGGGCAGAGGTAGGGTGGATGCTTAGGGCAGAGGTAGGGTGGACCCTTAGGGCAGGGTAGGATGGTACCTTAGGGCCCAGTAGGGTGGAACCTTAGTGCCGGGTAGAGTGTACCATTAGGGCAGGGTAGGGTGGACCCTTAGAGCAGAGGTAGGGTGGATGCTTAGGGCAGGGTAGGGTGGACCCTTAGAGCAGAGGTAGGGTGGATGCTTAGGGCAGAGGTAGGGTGGATGCTTAGGGCAGGGTAGGGTGGACCCTTAGAGCAGAGGTAGGGTGGATGCTTAGAGCAGAGGTAGGGTGGATGCTTAGGGCAGGGTAGGGTGGACCCTTAGAGCAGAGGTAGGGTGGATGCTTAGGGCAGAGGTAGGGTGGATGCTTAGGGCAGAGGTAGGGTGGATGCTTAGGGCAGAGGTAGGGTGGATGCTTAGGGCAGGGATAGGGTGGACCCTTAGGGCTGGTGTAGAGTGGACCCTTAGGGCAGGGGTAGGGTGGACTTGATCCATCAGTAATCAATATTAATAGGAATTGGAAGACAGGGGACATTGAACAGATCTTGTATTGACGACGGGAGAGTCGAACCACTCCGTAAAGTGTTCTCCAGCACATCCCAAAGACTTTCAATGGGGTTAAGGTCAGGAATCTAGTGGCCAATTCATGTGTGAAAATGATTCCTCATGCTCCCTGAACCACTCTTTCACAATTTGAGCCCGATGAATCTTGGCATTGTCATCCTGGCATATGCCCATTGATGGGATAACCTGGTCATTCAGTACATTCAGGTACTTCGCTGACTTCATTTTATTGCTGCATAATGTTGCTGAGCCTAGACCTGACCAACTGAAGCAACCCCAGATCATAACACTGCCTCCAGAGGCTTGTACAGTGGGCACTATGCATGACGGGTGCAATGGCGACTTTTTTTTTGGCCGGGCAGTGTAGTTAATATTCTATATTTATAATTTAAATGACTAACCTTTTCACTTCATATTAAATTCCTCTGAAAATCTGCAGATCCCTTTCTGAAGAAAGTTCAGTGCTCTTTGAGTTGTTCTGAGTTTTTATTTGCAAGACAATTTGAAATTCATATTTCCTCAAGAGTTTAACAGTTACAGCACACATCTCTCTCCAATTCTGTCTCACACACAATCCCTTATCAGTTGCCAGCATGCCGACAGACAGGCAGAAATGAAACCGTAGTGTGCTGGGTTAATGCAAGTGCAGCAGCACACAGTTTAGATTGTTCTTAAATTACCAAGAAACTGAGATTTTTTGGGGAGAGTAATCACTGATTACTGTGACTTCAGCTTGATTTCCCCCTGTCTGTTTTGCTCCCTCACTGCCACCGAAAATGTTGGTGTCAATATCAGCTCACCAGTCATCCTCTGCCATCCACGTAAGTATTAATTGTGTAATCCAGTCATCTGCTGTGTAATCCCTTGAAACATATAGTGGGAAATCTGGAGAGCACAGATTAAATTGTTTACTGGTCATGCAGTCACTGCGCACAAAGCAAAAAGAGGAAAGAGGCATGTTTTTATGAACATACATACAAGGCCCCCCACTCTCCATGTTTTGAATCAATATTTTTCAAGAGGCTTGCTTTGTTTACTAATCAGATCATCGGCGGACCTTGATACAAACACCATCATGTTTTCTGTTAAGAGTTCAATTAATGTCTATGTTAAAAGTGCAATCCTAGATAATAACATGGAGTCTTCACTGGCAAAAACAAATTTGGTTTGAACTTAAGACCTCATGCTTGCAAATAAATGTATTTATACAAATTCTAGTTCTCATTTTTCGGGGTATAATTGTTCAGAAGCTTTTCATGTTGGAAATCTTTTTATTAAGCATAATAACACAACAAAATTTAATTTCATGTTTTCAATGGGGTTCTCAGGTAAAGAAAAAAAAAGAAAAAAATCATACAAATACAAAAAATATGAAGTAAAAATATGAATATGATACGGAGCAGAGCCTCAGGGCTACTCCTCACTGACCCCCCCCCCCCCCCTCCCCATCTTCCTGATGAATGAGGGTGGGGATACCTTAAGTTAAAGTATGAAAGTTAAGGGTAAGATGTGTTTTTCTTATGTAAAAATTCTAGTCTTATATTACTAGAAGAAATGAACACCACCCGATATTCATATTAAACTGTGTGGCTCCCTCCCCTCAACTCTATCTTCCTAAAAAAATTAATAATAATAATAATAATAATAATAATAATAATAACAATAATAAATATAGCCGCAAGTGGCAATTGCAGGTTTGAGCCGTTAAAAGCCTAAAGAAAGTCAAGCATATACGACATTTAAGAATATAACAGCAATATGACATGCAGCTGTTCAATGATACACATTCTACACAAATCAGAAGAATATCTCCTGTTTAACATTGAAAAACAATGTATGTCTATGGGAATTTTTGTGAATGTAGTCAATTGACTCGAGTGGCTAACTTTTGCATTAGTAGACAGTTACATCAGAATGCTGTAGGTTGCGATGGGAGGCAGTAGTTATTCCGGACAACAGCAGAATGACCAAACCAGAGACGATGGTGTGAGACTAAAACCTCTCCCTTCTTTTTAATTTGAAGCAATAATCAATTTTTCTATTAAAAAATAAAGTGCATTATTACATTCTATTTCATTTTACCTTTAACTGAAATATGGCTCCTACAAATATGTTTTCAGCTATAGTTGTCATGGTTCATGACCCTTTTTCCCTTGCGGTCATGTTCCTCGGTCGCCACACATGTGCGCTGCTCCGTTAGTGGAGTTTTGGCTCCGTCTTGTCTTTTCGCGGAGAAGTCTCATCAGCATTCACAGCTGTGTGTGTTTGACCGGTGAGCTATTTAAGCCCATGTTCCCTTCGTTCTGGGCTTCGATATTGCTTGTTTGTTGTTTGTACTGTGGTGTATTGTCTGACATTATTTGTGCTGTTTTGTGTGCGGTTTATTTTTGCCCTTTTGAAGCCAGTATGATTAGGTCTAGTGTTTTAGGGAGACCGTTTTGCTCCGTTGTGCTTTATTGGAGTTTTGCGGGACTTGCCTTTGTGCTTTGAGCTTTCAGGTTGAATTCCTTTTTTGTGTGCTTGTTTCTGTCACCGCTTTCTGGTCTTCCTTTGTTTGTTTGTTGCCTGGATTTTTTGCCCTTTTCTGTCTCTTTCTCCTCTCTCTGTCTGCTGTCTTCCGTGAAAGCGAGAGGAGTCTTTGTTTGTGTGTATTTGTATGGTAGTTTCTTATTAAGAGACAGGGCGTTTTATCATACTGACTTTAGGGCTTTATTTATTCTTAGAGGCAGGGCGTGTATTTTCTATTGAGCTTGTGTTAGTCTGTTAGCCGGTAATTCTGATGCAGCTGTCCTGTTCGTCCATCAGTACTTGTCTCTGTACATGGAGTTTTTGACGATTTTGTTCGGAACTGTAGTTCTGTTTGCCCTTCGGTACATGTCTTCCCATAGGGAGACTGGACGATTTTGTGGACATGTTTGTGTGTGACTGCGAGTCTCTGAAAGTAGCCTTGGAACGCTAGTTTTCTGTTCCATTTCGCCTCGTTACATTCCCATTTATTGAGAGGCTAGGGCGTGTATTTTCTACTAAGCTTGTGTTGGTCATTTTTGCTAGTAAAGTTATGGGATGACGGTGCTCCGTCGGCTCGCCTGTAAAATGTTTCTCTCTCCTGGGAGATCGGGCGTTTACCCCTTTACGTTTTCTGGAGTAATGCAGGACTTGCCTATGTGGATGTAGTTATCCGGACTCTTCCCCTCCTGGCGTATGTGCCTATGTGCATGTAGTTATCCGGACTCTTCTCCCTTGGCTCTTGTCTGTTCCTGCTTCCTAGTTTTTGCATGTGACTGCGAGCCTGTGAAAGTAGCCATGGAATGTTACATCTGTTCCTTCCCCTCGTTACATTCCTCTTTACCGAGAGGCAGATCGCTTATTCTCGTCTAATTTTGCGTTAGTCATGCAGCCGGTAAATGTCCGGAACAGCTGTTCTGTTCGTCCTTCAGTACCTGTCTTCCTATTGGTGGACTGGGCGATTTTGTTCGGAACTGTAGTTCTGTTCGCCCTTCGGGTACGTCTTCTCACAGGGAGACTGGGCGATTTTGTTCAGACAGTAGTTCTGTGCGTCCTTCGGTACCTGTCTCCGTACATGGAAATTGGGCGATTTTGTTCGGAACTGTAGTTCTGTTCGTCCTTCAGGTACGTCTCTCCTCACAGGGAGACTGGGCGATTTTTGTTTACATGTTTGCGTGTGACTGCGAGTCTATGAGAGTAGCCTTGGAACGTTAGATCACCGTTCCTTTCGCCTCCTCGTATACTATTTCGTATTATTTTACAGTGTTTATTGGCTGTGTGTTTTATTTGTGCCATTACGCTATTCGCCTGTTTTTATGCATCTCGTTACCGAGACAGGGCGTTTGTTATTTCTGGCTCGTTCTTTAGTCACTTAGCTCTTAGAAGTATGGGAGCCTAGTGCTTTGTTTCCATTCGCCTTGTTTGGTTTTCTTACTGAAAAACCTGGCGTTTGCACTTCTACTCATTGGCGTGTGACAGTGAGCCGGTTAGTAGCCTTGGTGTGTGTGTTTCCCTGTCTTGTCTCCTTCCCTTAACTACAGGGTTTCCCGTCCTAGTGGCCTAGTGCTTAAAGAATCCCCTTGCTGCGTTTGGTACAATAGTAGCCGTAATAACCATGTCATGCTGTGTCCGAATCAGCACCCTTCCATAGCCTACTATTGAGTAGGCAGGACGAAAAAGTTGTTAAGTAGACATTCTAAATGTAGTATACTTAAAACCCCCGTATGATATACAGTGAGAACCATATTTCATTGGACAGTGACACATTTTTCTGTAGAGCCGTTTTGTGGCGCCACAAACTTATTCGCTCTGACCCTGCAACACATGCGCTCAGCACTGACGCCGCTGACCGGGGGTGTATTTTAGGAATCACTAGTTTGTATTGAAATGATTGGATATAGCTCAATAAAAGTATGGATTACGGGCGAACCGTTCATAGCCTTTAAACGTCTGCACTGCACCGCCGTTGTGGCTACTAGCTAAGATACTGTGTCTGGCTACAGGCGGAATTTAGCTGAGCCTGCTACGAAAATGCAGCTTAACCCAACTGCACTCAATTCTCTCAAAATGAATAACAGCTAGAGGCATTAACTTACCATTCAGGTTTCTGAAATAGGAACAGTTCTGCCAAGTTGTCCAAGTTATTAATTCTGCGGTTGAAGTTTTTGAAATGTATTAAAAGTAGCCTAGGCCTACCTATAAAATCTCTTCACATCCTTAAATAAATTGTGATCATCATTTCACGTCACTTAACTTTGACTCCTTTCAACTTGGAACCGCTGCATTAGTAATAAATAACTCTACTCACGTTTACTTCTTGACGCACAGAATGGAGAATGCGAGGGCAGTGAATAGGCTTGTTTGCTCAAACATGCAGTACAGCAGTTGTGTAGGCTAATTGCACTAAATTGTCCGCAGGTGGGTTTCTCTGCAATCAAGTTTGGGGTGTAGACGAGACGGAGCTATGTCAACTAATTGTTTTTAATTAGCAACTCCAATTGCATAATTTATTTATTTTTTCCTCTCAATTGGATAATTAGTATTAAAACATGAATAACAGCTAGGAGCATTAACTTCCCATTGCCAAGTTGTCCAAGTTATTAATTCTGCGGTTGAAGTTTTTGAAACCTATTAAAAGTAGCCTATCTATAAAATCTCTGCACATCCTTAAATAAATTAAGTGACCATCATTTCACCTGATTTATCTTTTACTTCTTTCAACTTGTTGGAAGTTCTACATAACTGCTGCGTTAGTAATAAATAACTGTACTCACGTTTACTTCTTGATGCACGAAATAAAGAATGTTAGGGAGAATGCGAGGGCAGTAAATAGGCTTGTTTGCTCGAACATGCAGGACGGCAGTTGCGTTGGCTAATTGCACTGAATTGTTGGCAGGTGGGTTTCTCTGCACTCAGGCTTCGGGTGGAGACGAGACGGAGCTGGGCTTTTGCAGCCTCCACATCTACTATGTCTACTAATTGTTTTTATTAGTGTTTTAATTAGCAACTCCAATTGGATACTTATTCACTTGATTGTGCCGTTTAAGTGCCTACAGAGCCCCACTGGAGGATAACAGTTGAAATCCCTGTGAGTCATGTGGTTAAGATAAACTGGTGGCCCCGGTGATAGGTCATGGCCAATTTCATAAATTCCAGCCCTGGATCATGTATATAGAATTTCAGAATTGTATTGAGCCATGAATTAGAAAAACATTTTTAAGGTTTATAGTGGCCCGCGGATTTGGGCATACTTTGGCATGCATCCTCAGTGGTATCTCACAAACGTTATTCGTGAGGTTTGTTCAAATTGGATCAATGAGTTATGGCCATTTATTTGATAGGCTACACCTAATCTAACATTGATTGGCTCGCAGTTCCGTAGTTATTGTCCGATATAGCTGGATTATAGTTAGCAAGTATAATTAGGTACTCTAATACCATGTACCAAGTCTGGTCTAAATTAGTCAAGAAACAAAAAAGCCTTAGGGAAAAAAACTATTTTGCATATTATGCAAATTAGAAGAAAATTCAATATGGCAAACTTTCATGATATTGTGCATGCAAGTACATGTGCTTCCAGGGAATATTCATAGCAAAGTTGGTGTGAATTGGACAAAGGTTGTGGGAGATATTACATGAAAACTGTGAATAAATAGAAATTTTAATTATAGCGCCACCATGAGGCTGATTGAGGTGAGATTTTAAACACTCTTCATTTCACACATTTATGATGGGTGTGCCAAGTTTCAAGTCTCTAAGATGTACAATCTCACTGGAAATTTAGCAAACACGCAGAGAAAAAAATAAATAAAAATAAAACCAGTGGAAAACAATAGGGTTTTAGCCCTTCAGGCTCAAAACCTAATAATGTGTAAGGCAGGGGGCTTTTACTCGTGGAGGGCCACAGTGTGCGCAGGTTTAACTCCAGTCCTGGGGGGAATACTATGAAGGATGCATAACATATCCAGGGTTTCTTTGTGCTCGCTGGCTTGACAAAACTTAACAACCATGATTGGGTTTAACCGGTATCAGAAAGGTAGTTATCAACTTGCTAAGTGATCACAAACTTTGTCAATGTGTGCAGTCTCATAAAAGGGGTCTACATTTTGTTTCTGCAACAATGAGCCTATAGCGTTACAGCATGGGCTGTACTGGATCAGTGTATTTCTCTCCTGAGGAAAAAAGATGGACGGATAATATGGACAGATAGGAAGAACATAAAACAATCATAATAGCAAAGAAAAACACCAATGTCGAGGAGGAGCGTTGGCAAAAAAAAAAAAAAGCTAAGCCTGTAAATTTGTTAGTTAGTACCTTATTGGGATGGCAGGTATGCCATCCGCCAAGTTACGGCTTGGCGGGGCATGCCCCATACCTATACAGCACCGAGAGTTTGGCACTTTTCAGGGTTTCCTACAGAAGTAACCACAATTACGATAGACTCTGAGCCCTTAAAAACATTAACTTCTGTATGTTCTGACCTCATGTAACCACACAGCATTCAGATACAACTTCACACATCCACACAATAAAGCCCCAAACTTGGGTTATTATTATTATACTTCTTCTTCTTCCTATTTTTCCTGCCAAACTGCCTGCGTCCGTCGCGATGTTATCCAATGGGGAGAATTATTCTTTGAGGGTATGGTCCGGATACCTGCTCATCAAGCTTATCGCCTAATAATAACGCTTCATACTAATGGTTTTTAATGTTAATATAGCTAATGGCTTCACTCTTTCCAAGAAGTAACTGTGGCTTAATGGTCACTAATGAGTTGCAGTCTCTGACACAGAGGATTGTGGGTTCGAGCCCAACAGGGCAGATGCTTACTTCCCACAAAAACAATGTGCAACTGCTAAGTACTTTTCATTTATTACACTGTTATTATTAACACATTAACGTATTTTTATTGCAAAGGCAAAAGAGGTTTCCAATATTAACTGTTCAATGTTTCACTTGTATTTCACTTGTACTATATCACACCCTCTCCAAACCGGACGCTCGCTCTTGTGAGGGTGTTACGCTCTGCTCTTGCAGTCATGACTGACTGACTGTGGAAACCGAACCTCAACGTACCCTTGCCTCGGCCAACATTTCTTTATTCATTAATTTCTTCACTTCAGCTCTGTTCACTTTAATTAATTAATTAAAATTAATTTAATTTATTTTAATCACTTAAAATTAAGAATTTATGATAATACATTAAGAATCGACGATAGCCTACTATAAGCTGCAATCCCTTAAGACATCGGATTTATAAACCTCCAATTCCAATAATATCAACTCGCATGGTTGATATTAAAGTGTAATTTCATTTTGGATTCAAACAGTGTGCACATGTTCTGGTTTTCTCATGCAAGAATGTTTTTTATTGCAAAGGCAAAGACACGTTTACAATATTAACTGTTCACTTGTAGCCTGTTAGTTAAACAATTCAGTCACTGGACACCACGACAGTAATGCAATAGGCTAGCTAACGTTATGGGAACAGGCATCCCATGGCCATTTGTCAAGCAAAGAAAAAAGTTTCAACGCAGAATATCATCTGGTTAACATCGTGTTCTTGCATTAATGTAAAAAATAAATTCTATAAATAACTGTGCCATTGGCTACATGCTTTAATCTCACAGAAATGCCGACAAAAAAAATAGTCTGTGTGGAGCCTGCTGTCCTCTTCCGCTGCGGTCATGTCTGACTCTGTGGAAACCGAACCTTCAACGCTCGCCTCGGCCAACATTTCTTTATTATGTCTTCATTCATTTCTTCACTTCAGCTCTGTTCAGTTTATCCTTTTCACACAGAACACAATATCACCATAAAATTAACTACTAGGAACATTAAGAATTGACGATAATACATTAAGAATTGACGATAGCCTACTGCAATCCCTTAAAACATCGGATTTATAAACCTCCAATTCCCTAAACATATATGAATCATGGTTAATCACTTTTAAAAAAATACTATAGCCTCCGAACATTGCTCTAGTCTACGGTACTCTGCAGACAGGGGTGCAAATCCCACTGGGGACGGGGGGGACATGTCCCCCCCAATTTCTGAAAAACATGAATTGCCCCCCCCAATAAAAATACCCTAATTATTAAAAATTGAACTAATATATTTTCTGACTCCACATGGGACCATGTCATATGGTGATTTTGCACTTTAAATAAAAATTGACTTGACTTGACTTGACTTGACTTGAATTGATAACTGCTGGCATTGTAAATAGACATGATCAGTTGGTTTACACAACTTGGTTAGGACTTCATATTTTGATATTCTTCCATATCAATTAATCATGCATACAGTATTCCCATACACTGGGAGAAAGGGAAGATGGTGAGAAGAATTGGGGATCTGGGAGGGGCGGAGGGAGGCGAAAGATAAGAACGAGAGTTGTCATTACATGCCTGAGAGTGAGGCCCTTGAAATTATGATTTACTAATATAACAGTTAAGTAAGCAGTGATGCATGCTGTTGGCTGTTTAGGACAAATGAACAAGAAAGGTAAGCACAATTAATGATTCCCTGTACAGTACTTTTTGAATGATATGGCGAGCCTCTACAACGTTGTGGTTTATGGTGGCATGGTATGATTTGCATACGGGCAAAAAAAAAATCACTTTTGTGTCCCCCCCAATCTTGAGAACGGATTTGCACCCCTGTCTGCAGACAATGTAGCTTACTGCAAACACTTTTAATTATAATTATAATCAGAAGAATAATCTCTGGTAGGCTACTTTCTTAGTAGTATTGATTGTTTTCTTGCTGGCTAAGATTCCTGGGAAATATGCGTTGTCCAATTAAGCTTGTTAGCCAACGTTAGTTTTGCCAGAGAAACGTCAGTCAGCTGCTAGTCAGGAAGCAGGTACAAGCTAGGCTACTATGAAGCGAATCAACATGCCTTACATCCATTGCACAACAGAAAACTAAACTAAACCTAGCTACATGGTCCGGTACCAAAAGATTTCCCGCAGACAACGTTAGACTACACTACCGGAAAAAAAAAAAAAAACACGAAGGTATTATGCTGTGCTTATGAAGTTCGGCAGCTCGTAGCCCAGACATGGAAGCTTGGAGTTACGTATCCGACAAGCCAGTGTTGAATAGCCTAACATTATTTTGATAGAATACTAATACGCCTATTTTACAACTGTATTTCCATATTTTAGGCTGTATGTATTTCTTTCAGCTACAATGTGTTTGCGTCTAGCCTATTGTGCATACATGATTCCATATAGACTTGGTTAATTAATTTACATGCTTCTTCATGATCCATAGTTCAGGTGGTGCTGTTCATTGTATTTCATTAGACATTAAATACAGCTCATCTACAAACTATTTTAATGTAATTGTAGGCTATCGCTAATAGGAGAAATGTTATCATTCTCGTTAGTAGAGGGCGTTATGGTTACGCGAATGTCTGCATGCATTTATTTGGAATGCATGTACTATTCTGTATGCATGTCTTTCTCGATGTCATTATCTCCGACGTAAAAAAAGCCAAGTTACTCACGCATAGCCTACATAGCACTGTCTATAAGTCCTTAATTCCAACTTGCAAAAACTAGGCCTGCCTTTAAAAGTATTGATATCAAAATGTGGCCAAGTTACAACTAACAATATTGCCTATCGTAGCTCACACTAAATAAACTAGCTCTATTCCAAAGCAATGCTATCCAAACTTTCCTAAATTATTTAATGCAACTTGGCCCTGTGTTTCTTCATCTTTGCATGTGAAGAGATTGTGCCTCATGGAACAACATATGATTTCAATGAATGTTTTTAACAGTTGATGAATAATTACACTCCAGAAAGGATATGGTTGCTACAGATTTCTTTACAATTCACAAACAGACATTTATATGAAGAAACATTGTGTACAATAGAGAAAGGGGTGATGAATAAATAAATGCAGATAAAAATGAGTAATATTTTTACCTAGAAAATAGCGTACATATAGCATTTTTACAAACGTATCCAGACATGTTTGTGGGTCAGATGGTGGCAAATAAGTAATAGTACCAATTTTCTTAACATAGTAATAGTTATATTTGCAAACAGAATTTTGTGAACACAAGGATATCTATGCTCTGTAGGACCACACAGGTTTTGATAGAAATCCAAATAAATAAAACAATAAATACATAATAATAATAATAATAATAATAATAATAATACATGTTATTAATTCTGTGCTTTTCATAGACCCAAAGCATTACAAATTATTCAGCTACAGACTATAGCGCTTTTCAAAAGACACTTCACATTCTAGACACTTCACATTACACCACTAGTGCTCCTTATTATAGATGCTGGGGAAAATTATATAGGGCCTAATTGAATATAAAATTAACAGTTTCAATGATTCATTAATTTGGACAGGGGAAAATAACCATCACCATATTCACTTAGAAGAAAACATTAAATATTATGAAGAAACAATACTCCAAGGCCCAGCTTCATAGTACTTGTCAAACATAGAGAACTGGTATTGTATTGTGGGATTGGTGTGGGTTTTCGGGGGTCCATGGCTTTATTTTGACCATTTATTTGGAATCCTCATGTCTTAGTCATAATTAGACTACAAGGAGCAATTTGGTACAAATTGGATGATTGGTAGTACTATATTTACAGAATATTATATGAATCCTACAACAGTAAAGGTCCAGTCTGGGTCCAATCAATTAGTTTAATTTCTCAATTCATTCAATTAAAGTCTACTAACCTTATCTATCTATAACTATAGAAAGCATTTTGTAACAATCTGAAATCTGGGTGTCAAAATCCTGTGTTTTACAAGGAATGATCCTCTCATTGTAATTTGTCTCCTTTTTAGCTAGCTAGCTAACGTTAGCTAACTATGGGCTAGTCTTAGTAACAGCTAACAAGATTACATTAGTCTGATGTCGCCTACGTTAACTAATTCTTAGGTTAACAAAGCATTCATATTGTTATTGCTGCAATGAATACGCTAACAGTTAATAGTGCAAACATATTTGATCACTTATTCGTGATTTACTTCAAGTGCATTTTCGTTTTTTTTACAGTCGACATTTGCGCTCAAGACAACTCGGTTCGAGTCAAACTGCGCGATGCATTGTGCACTCCACCCTCTCACCCTTTCATCGCCAATGATAAGTGATTGGCCGGCGATGAAGTTGAGAGGGAGAGGGTTCCAGTGTACGTGGAAGTGTGCCAGTTGGTTTGGAAAACGGCTATCGAACGGCGTGCAGTGCACACGCACGAGTTTCGGGACACGGGAAGTTGGGAAGTTGAACTATGTTTGCTATGAAAAAAAATGCAGTGAAATTGCATGAGAATTGTTGCTGTTCCGTGAAAATGCGTGAGATATTTTGCTTTAGCGTGAGACCGTGAGAAAAGGGGCAAATGCATGAGTGTCACGGTCAATGCGTGAGAGTTGACATCCCTGATTTAATGTGTAATGAAATACAATGAACAGCACCACCTGAGCTATGGATCATGAAGAAGCATGTAAATTAATGAACCAAGTCTATATGGAGACATGCATGCACAATGGCTAGACGCAAACACATTCTAGCTGAAAGACATACAACCTAAATAGCTAGTACAGCCTAAATAGTTTGCATCAGTAAAATATGGAAATACTGTTTTAAAATAGGGCTATTAGTATTCTATAGAAAATTAAATACATTTAACGTTAGGCTATTCGACACTGGATTGCTGGATGCGTAACTCCAACCTTCCATGTGTGGGCTACGAGCTAGCGAGCGAGCGAGTGAGTTCATAAGCACAGCAGATCGCAGTTTTTTTTCCCGGTTGTGTAGAACGTTACCTGCGGGAAATGTTTTGGTACCGGACAGCTAGGTTTAGTTTAGCTTTCTGTAGTGCAATGAATGTAGGCTATAAGGCATGTTGATTTCGCTTCGTAGTAGCCTAGCTTGTATCTGCTTCCTGACTAGAAGTAGACTGATGTTTCTCTGGCAACAGTAAGTTGGCAAACAAGCTTAATTGGACAACGCATATTTCCCAGGAATCTTAGCCAGAAAGAAAACAATAGGTACTACTAAGAAAGTACATACCAGAGATTATTATTGTTCTTCTTATTATTATAATTAAAAGTGTTTGCAGTAAGCTACATTATCTGCAGAGTAGTGTAGACTAGAGCCACATTCGGAGGATTTAAAAAAAAAAAAGTTTTTAAGTGACTAACCATGAATCAGCTATGTTTGGGGAATTGGCGGTTTATAAATCCGATCTCTTAAAGGATTGCAGCTTAAAGAAGGCTATCATAAATTCTTAATGTAGGCTATTATCGTAAATTCTTAATTTTCCTAGTAGTTAATTTTATGGTGACATTGTGTTATGTGTGAAAAGGATAAAGTGAACAGAACTGAAGTGAAGAAATTAATGAATAAAGAAATGTTGGCCGAGGCAAGGTTTGGGTTTCCACAGTCAGTCAGTCATGACCACAAGAGCAGAGCATAACACCCTCCCCAAACCAGACAAGAGCGTCCGGTTTGGGGAGGGTGTGATATAGTACAAGTGAAATACAAGTGAAACATTGAACAGTTAATATTAGAAACCTCTTTTGCCTTTGCAATAAAAATACATTAATGTGTTAATGTGAAAATAATAACAGTCTAATAAATGAAAAGTACTTAACACTTGCACATTGTTTTTGTGGAAAATAAGCATGTACCCTGCTGGGCTCGAACCCACAATCCTCTATGTGAGAGACTGCAACTCTGACCATTAAGCCACAGTAGCTTCTTAGAAAGCATGAAGCCATTAGCTATATTAACATTAAAAAACATTAGTATGAAGCGTTTTTTATTGGGCGATAAGCTTGATGGGCAGGTATAGGGACCATACCCTCAAAGAATAATTCTCCCCATTGGATAACATCGCGACGGAGGCAGGCAGTTTGGCAGGAAAAATAGGAAGAAGAAGAAAAACGGCAAAATAACCCAAGTTTGGGGCTTTATTGTGTGGATGTGTGAAGTTGTATCTGAATGCTGTGTGGTTACATGAGGTCAGAACATATACAAGTTAATGTTTTTAAGGCTGAGAGTCTATGGTAATTGTGGTTACTTCTGTAGGAAACCCTGAAAAGTGCCAAATTCTCAGTGCTGTATAGGTATGGGGCATGCCCCGCCAAGCCGTAACTTGGCGGATGGCATACCTGCCATCCCCAATGGGGCATGCCCCACCAAGCCGTAACTTTGTGGATGGCATACCTGCCATCCCAATTTCCCCTCACCACAGGGCCCAGTAAAGTGCAGGATCTGGGGCGGTTGCATCCCCCCCCCCCCCCCCCCCCCCCCCCCCCCCCCCCCCCAACTTCAGCTGTGGAGAGCCGCAGTGACTGCATGTTTAACTCCAGTCCTGGAGGTCTGCAATATCTGCAGGTTTTTATGGTTTCCTTTCAATTAACAGCCACTTCAGTCCTTGCAAACATGGTGTGTGACACTAGCCATTCAATGACTTAATTGAAGCACTTAAAGCCACCACAGACACCTGCCTTCGTGTAAAGGCTGGTAAATTGCCCCACTGGCCCAAGGCATGTACAGGATGGCACCTAAAAAGTAGGCATGTTTTTAGGAAGCATTGTCCCAGCATAGCCAAGGAAAATCTTGTCATTTTAGATCAAAGTCAAACATGTTTATTCCAGTCATTCCTTACACATTAAAATTACACATTTCATATGGATTTCCTATCGGTGACCATGGATTTTACACATAATCTTTCATCACACATGTAGTCACACTCATAAACTATCATGGGCAACAGAAGAAATTAAACTTAAGGCCCTACATCAACTCTTCGTATTTCTATGCTATCTGTTCCTTTGTTGCAATTTGATGTAAAAATGGGAGACCAAATGTAAATGTATAAAATGTACTTATTTTTCCTAAAATAATAAAGTAAATAAGTGATAAAATTTACTTTTTAAAATTTTTCTAAAAACTATTTTGCGTGTTTACACTAATAAAACATTATCCATGTCATGTTTAATTTAGTGGTTGCTTTGTTAGTCACTGGCTTTTCTACTATACACAGTGGAGCAGCCCCAATACAAAACAACTGCACTTGGGGTGCCTCGTGGCTTAGCCTGTAAGAGCACTGTCCATATGTGACCTTTGTTGCATGTCTCTCCCTCTCTCTCGCTCCCCCATTCACCCTGTCCTCTCTACACTGTGCTGTCCAATGCAGCTGAAAAGCCCGACAAATTATATATTTTTAAATAACTGCTCAGCTGATGTATAGGGCTCAGGGAAGCCAAAATTAATGTTCTCTTATGAGGGCACGGTGTCTCGGGAGGTTATCAGGTGTCTCGGGAGGTTATCAGCAACAGCTAACAGGACAGTTATGTCCATGAGTGTTGGAGTTTTCTGTATGACAAATATGCAGGGATTAGGACAATGCTCTGATGTCATTTGGCAGCCAGGATTGTAAAATGATTTTATATAAACTGTACCCAGGCAGCCAGGTCTGTATAATGATTTTATATAAAGTTTACCCACCGATAGAAGTCTCAGTTGAAAGCAAACTGGATATGAAGATAACACAATGTTGCGTTTCATTTTTCCATATTAATGGCAATAATGATAAACCATAAAAAACTGCCTTGAGCATAGACACTCACCAAATGAGTAAACAACAGCAATAACAATAACAATTAAAGCTGGGTTCATAAAAATCCTTTCCTAAACCTGTCCATGTTTTTATTATTAACACATGTTGCTCAGCAACAGAGAAAACTGAACTGATGTAATCTTGGCTTAATGTAACTGAAGCATTCTGTCTCTCTCTTTATATACAGTACATGGTGCCATTTGTAAAGATGAAAAAATAAATACTAAAATAAACACACACACACAAATTTGACAGTAGATAAGTACCCAGGTTTGTGTGAACAGTGGATTACAGTAATCACTATCAAAACAAATATTCCATGGACATGAGTTGTTGTTTCTAAGGGCTTTCAGAATAATCCCTCCGGGAGGTTATGAGACTTTACAGTATAATATTAATTTTCATCCAAGTTATAAATGGCCAAATTCAATTTAGCATCATTTTCATAGACATAAAAATATGGTGAAAGAATGCAGAATGTTTGCGAGGATTTATTTTGTAATTCATCACTATTAAGGCTGGTATTATGGGGAACTGGAGAATGGAGGCTGTTATTTTCATACCTACTTTAAAGGCACCATTCTTTAGTGGGTGGAAATGGGACACGATGGGTTTGTGTGGGGCTGGATTGGTTGCTTGGGTGCAGGAAGGGTTGTTTGGGGGTGGATCGGTTATTTGGGGGTTGAATCAGTTGTTTGGGGGGCTGGATTGGTTGTTTGGGGTTGGATTGGTTGTTTGGGGGTGGATTAGTTGTTTGGGGCTGGATTAGTTGTTTGGGGGTGGATAGGTTGTTGGGGGTGTATTGGTTGTTTCGGGGTGGATTGGTTGTTTGGGAGTCGATCGGTTGTTTGGAGCTAGATTGGGATTGGATCAGTTGTTTGGGGGTTTATAGATTGTTTGGAGATAAATTGGTTGTTTGGGGCTGGATTGGTTGTTTGGGAGTCGATCGGCTTGTTTGGAGCTAGATTGCGATTGGATCAGTTGTTTGGGGGTTTATAGGTTTTTGGAGATAAATTGATTGTTTTGGGCTGGATTAGTTGTTTGGGGATGGTTCAGTTGTTTGGGGATGGATCGGGTTGTTTGGGAGTTGATCAGTTGTTTGAGGGCTGGATTGGTTGTTTGGGGGTGGATCGGTTGTTTAGTGGTGGATTGGTTGTTTAGTGGTTCATAGGTTGTTTGGGGACAGATTGATTGTTTGGGACAGGATGGGTAGTTTGGGGATTGGATCAGTTATTTGGGGGTTTATTGGCTGTTTAGTGGTACATTGGTTGTTTGCGGCTGGATGGGTAGTTTGGGGATTGGACCAGTCATTTGGGTGTGGATCGGTTGTTTGGGGTGGATTGGTTGTTTGGGAGTCGATTGGTTGTTTGGAGGTAGATTGGTTGTTTGAGGGCTGGATGGCTAGTTTGGGGATTGGATCAGTTGTTTGGGGGTTGATGGGTTGTTTGGGTGAAGATCAGTTGTTTGGGGGTTGATGGGTTGTTTACATTATTTTCCTTTCTTCCTTTCATGTGACGCCCACCAGACTGATGGAAATGGGAATACCGTTGTGTAATGTTACTCCCATTTACGTTATGTTTCATATTTTCTCTCTGTGTGCAGTGTACAGAGTAGGCACCTCAATAAAACTCCTTTCCGCCCTTCCTATTTTCACTGCCTGCTTGTGTTGCCCACATAAGCAGTAGAGCAACAGTTATACTTGTACTAAATTGATAATGGTCATTTGGCTTCATCATACGAGCGCTTCAAAATATCACAGACATCAAAGAAAACTATAGAGCGGAAAGAAAATTAAAAGGACGTGAGAAGACCGGTTAAAATATTCAATCAGTTTAATCGCAAACTCTGCAAATCTATTGAATCATTGGTAATTTGGATCATTGGAATCATTGGATTATTATCAATATGTATTCCCTAGCAGGACTACATCAAAACATTATTGCTACAGAGGTCGTATTTATTGGACAAATTCACAGAGAGGAAAAACTAAAAACTCCAGTCCACTGGTTTAAACACAAAAAAATAAGTTAAGAATCTATTTATGGAACATTGATCTTCTTTCTTAATGGTACAGTACATTCAGATGTATTGCTTTTATTATAACCTTTAGATGACAGATACACGAATAATATTCCTGTTTCACTGACCCGACTGTTATCATCATTGTAGAATTGCAAAGTACTGGAAATTCAGAAAAATCTTTTCTTGTGCAAACTACTGTTTGTGTAATAAAATAGGAAATTAAGAAATACATTTTATTCTGTAGGTCCAGGCACATAGAGGACACAGTATGTGTATGCAGTGCCAGTGTTCTAACTAACTTTTCTTTTTAAATCAAGGATTGATTGTTATAATCAGGCTGACTCCAGTGCTTCCAAAATGAGATGCATGATGTTTAATGCAATAGCTTCTTAAGTTAGAGATTCCCCACTTTTAAGCACCATATCTTTGGATTAATGCTTGGTGTTTCTGCATGACATTTGTAGGTTCATATCTGGAAAATGGTGCAGTGTGCATATGTCATTGGCACTTGACAATAGAATGATACAGTATATACTGTTACGTATCTGTGTACGGGACGAACCCAAGTGCAACGACCAGGAGACAGAATTTCACAAAAGATGGTATTTAATAAATTAAGTGTTGGGGTAGTCCCAACACTGTACAGGAAAGGCAACACACACACAGAATTAGGAGATCTTGCGCCTGGAAGCCCGGGGCGGGCTGCTCCAAGCCGGAGCTGGACTGGAGGTTCTGGAACGGGCTGTTCCAAACCGGAACTGGACTGGACTGGAACTGGACCGGGTGGTCCACACGGGAAACAGGTACTGGAACGGAATTGTCCCAAACCGGAACTGGACGGGACTGAACTGGACCGGGAGGTCCACACGGGTACAGGTACTGGAACGGAATTGTCCCAAACCGGAACTGGACTGGACTGGACTGGACCGGGAGGTCCACACGGGTACCGGTACTGGAACGGAATGTTCCAAACCGAAACTGGACTTGAGCGAGTGCCTGTAACACTCACGCCGGGACTGGACTGGAACTGGCAGGGGAGCGACTCACTACGGCAGGGCAGGACTGGACCGGGCTGACTGCACCGGTATAGAAAAACAAAAACAGAGGAGGGTTAGTGCAAGGGAAGGCACGGGAAAGACCGGGAGGTTCTCACGGAGGTGAAGGGTTTGGAAGTCGGGAGGTTTTGCGGAAGCACGGCAGGGCAGAGTGGTGTGGCGTAGCTGCGGTAGGTCCGGAGGTAGCTGACCGTCTCCAGAGCTCCAGGAGCCGGCGCCGAAGAACTGGGTGGTTTCCTCGGTCGGACAGGAACAACTGGAGGGTAGCCAGGTAGCGAATCACCCCGGAGCCTACACGCGCTGGAGGTGGAGGTACCGCAACACACACAAACAAACACGGGGAAAACAAACACTGCCACGGGAGATAGGGAGCAGGGTTGGATGGAGGAGAAGGGAAACAAGTTAGCAAACACAATAATGACAGGAATTGTGCGGGAGGTAAACTACCAGACTGTAGTTTGCAAGGGGACTATACGCTGTACGGGAAACACATTCCACAAACACGCGAATAGTTTACACGGGGAGACCAGTTAACGAGTCAAGCACTACACCAAGTGATGATAGTTAACGAACTGGCGCCGACTGGCAGCCAGCCGAAAGACTATATAGGGCTAACTAATGTGACAAAATACGAAACAGGTGTGAACATAAACCGGGAGTGATTACAAGACACCAGGTGAGAAAATGCATGCAACGAGGGGGAGGGAGTGAAAGGCGGAAGTAAACCAAAACAACCAGACGAACAAGACAGGGAAGGACATGCCTAGTCCGCGGCAGAGGGGAAAACACGGACAAAGGGATCCAACATGACACGGAGGGAAAACAGGAAAACACGGAAAACGGACAGGAAGGGAGCGGAACATTACAGTACCCCCCCCCTCAACGTACGCCACCTGGCGTACCTGGCGGCCTGGTCTTGAATGGGAAGCGACTGTGGAAATCCTGGATTAAAGTTTGATCCAGGATGAGGCCCTTGTGGAGCCATGACCGCTCCTCAGGGCCATACCCCTCCCAGTCCACGAGGTATTGGAAGCCCCGACCCTTACGGCGGATGTCAATGATGCGGTCCACCGTATAGGCCGGGGCGTTGTTGATGACCCGGACAGGAGGAGGAGGGAGGGTAGGGGCACTGAGGGGGCTGGAGGCGACAGGCTTGACTTGGGAGACATGAAAAACGGGGTAAACTTTGAGGGAGGCAGGGAGGGAGAGCTTGACAGAAACAGGGTTAACAAGACGTACAACAGGGAAGGGACCAATGAACCGGGGCCGAAGTTTTTTAGAGGAGGAGGGAAGGGAAATGTTAGACGTGGACAACCAGACCTGCTGACCGGCCCTGTATTTGGGGGCTGCGGTCCTGTGCAGGTCCGCCAGACGCTGGGACCGGGAATTGGAACGTAGGAGTGCGGTGCGTGTAAGCCTCCAAATGCGCTTGCATTTGAGGATGTGGGCCCTGACAGAGGGGACTGCTACCTCGGCCTCCTGGACCGACAGGAGAGGGGGTTGGTACCCTAACGAACACTCGAAAGGGGATAACCCGGTGGAGGTACTCTTAAGGGAGTTGTGAGAGTACTCCACCCAGGGAAGGAAACGGCTCCAGGAGGCGGGGTTGCGAGCCGTGACGCACCGCAGGGCGGCCCCCAGGTCCTGGTTCGCCCTCTCTGCCTGGCCGTTCGACTGGGGATGGAAGCCAGACGAAAGACTGGCCGAGGCCCCCAGGGCTACACAGAACGCCTTCCAGACCTGGGAGGAGAATTGGGGCCCACGATCCGACACGATATCGGAAGGGATCCCGTGCAGCCTGACCACATGTACCACCAGGAGCTCCGCCGTTTCGAGGGCGGACGGGAGCTTGGGGAGGGGAATAAAGTGAGCCGCCTTGGAGAACCGATCCACAATTGTCAAAATGACAGAGTTGCCATCTGACAACGGCAGACCGGTTACGAAGTCCACCCCAATGTGGCTCCAAGGACGGCCCGGGACAGGGAGGGGAAGGAGATGACCAGAGGGAGGCTGGTGGGAAGCCTTGCTCCTGGCGCATACAGAGCAGGCCAGAACAAAGGCACGGGTATCCTCCTTGAGGGTGGGCCACCAAAAGCTCCTCCTGACGAGGGCGGTCGTCCTGGCAACACCTGGGTGACACGCCAGGCAGGAGGCGTGAACCCACTCAAGGACCTGGGAGCGGACGGAGTCGGGAACAAACAGGGCAGGGTTAGGGTTATTACGGGGGTCAGGGTGGGAGGTCTGGGCGGACCTCACGATTTCCTCAATCCTCCAGGAGACCGCAGCCACCATACAGGACGCTGGGAGAATGGTTTCGGGGTCAGCAGGACTGGAGGGAAGGGAAAACACACGGGATAAGGCATCTGCCTTAATATTGCGGGAACCGGGGCGATAGGACAAAGAAAAATTAAACCGGGCAAAGAAAAGTGACCACCTAGCCTGTCTGGCATTCAGCCTCTTGGCAGATCTTAAATAAATTAAATTTTGGTGGTCAGTCAAAACAACAAAGGGGGTACCTGCCCCCTCCAGCCAGTGGCGCCACTCCTCAAGAGCCAGCTTAATGGCAAGAAGTTCCCGATCCCCGACATCATAATTCTGCTCAGCGGAGGACAGCCTCCGGGAGAAAAAGGCACAGGGATGGAGCTTGTTGTCTAAGGCGGCACGTTGGGACAGAATGGCCCCCACGCCGGTGTCGGAGGCGTCCACCTCGATCGTAAACTGACGGGAGGGATCAGGGTGGCAAAGGATAGGGGCTGAGGAAAACCGCGTTTTGAGTTGCTCAAAAGCACGCTGAGCTTCGGGATTCCAACAGAAAGAAAAAGTGGTGGAGGTAAGTTTTGTAAGGGGGGCAGCAATGACACTGTAATTTCGGATAAAACGACGATAAAAATTAGCAAAACCAAGGAACTGTTGTAGCAGCTTACGAGAGGTGGGTTGGGGCCATTCCGTCACCCGCCTTGACTTTGACCGGATCCGCCCGGATACTGCCCTCCTCGATAATAAAGCCGAGGAACGGGACTGAAGAGACGTGGAATGAGCATTTCTCCGCCTTCACGAAGAGCTGGTTCTCGAGGAGCCGCTGGAGAACCTCCCGGACATGGAGAATGTGCTCCTGAGGGGACTCGGAAAAAATTAAAATGTCGTCAATGTAAACGAAAACAGTCTTACCCAACAGGTCTCGCAGGACGTCATTAACCATGCCCTGGAAGACTGCCGGGGCGTTAGTAAGGCCGAAAGGGACCACCAGGTACTCATAGTGGCCCAACGGGGTATTGAAGGCAGTCTTCCACTCATCCCCCTCCCGTATGCGCACCAGGTGGTACGCATTACGGAGGTCGAGTTTAGTAAAAATGACGGCCTGCGAGAGGGGTTCAAAAGCAGTGTTAATGAGGGGGAGAGGATACTTGGTTGCGGATAGTGATGGAATTGAGTCCCCGGTAGTCGATGCAGGGCCGTAGTGAGCCGTCCTTTTTCCCCACCGAAAAAGAACCCAGCACCAACCGGAGAAGAGGAGGGACGGATGATGCCCGAGGCGAGGGACTCATGGATATATTCCTCCATGGCGAGTTTCTCTGGTCCCGACAGACTGTAGAGACGGCCGGACGGAAGTTTGGCTCCCGCCAGCAGATCGATACAACAGTCGTACGGGCGATGAGGAGGTAGGGACAGAGCACGTGCTTTCGAGAAGGTGCGACTGAGGTCGTGATACTGTTTGGGAACGGTGGACATATCGGGTTCGGTGTAGGTTGGTGCTGGGATTCTTGGACCCCGGAGGGGGAAGCGCGGAGCGGAGACAGCTAGCCAGGCAGTGGCCACTCCACGCCAGGATGCGTCCGCCCTGCCAGTCAATGTGTGGGTTATGGAGACGGAGCCAGGTTTGACCTAAAACTATGGTTGACTGTGTGGAGTTGATGAGGAGGAGTTGAATGCTCTCCCGGTGATTGCCAGAGAGGACAAGCTTGTAAGGACACGGTGGAGTGGGTCACTAATCCCAAGCTCCGACCGTCTAAGGCGAAGGCAGTAATGGGTGATGGAAGAAGCTCCGTGGGTATGCCGGCCCTCTGGGCGAAGGTGGTGTCCATAAAGTTGGCGTCGGCTCCAGAGTCGATGAGAGCCGACGAAACTAAGGACTTGTCGCTCCACAGGAGAGTGGCCTTGAAGACTAGGCGATTCTGGGCTGCATGGCAGGGTATGATAGGGCTCGTCAGTACGCCTAGTTTACCTGGCGAGCCTATTCTTTTGGGCGGATTGGACACGAGGCGATCTGATGGCCAGGTTTGCCACAGTAGAAGCAAGACCTGGATCGCTGACGGCGTTGGCGCTCCGCAGAGTTGACCGCAACTCTGCCCAGTTGCATGGGCTCCTCTTCGGAGACCCCAGACGCCGCCCTGAATCCAGAAGCAGATGGGTGAGAGCGTATCTGAGGAAAGGTGACCGGGATTCCCCCCCACGCTCACGGGCCCGGATACGAAGACGGTTGTCGACTGCTATGGCCAGGCTAATAAGGCTATTGAGGGAGGTGGATTCCTCACGGGTGGCTAGTTGGTCTTTGAGCTCCTCGCTGAGTGCCCTGGCGGAAAGCCCCCTGAAGGGCGGTGTCGTTCCATCCGGACTCCGCGGCGAGGGTACGGAATTGGATGGCCATCTCTGCGACGCTGCGACCCCCCTGACGGACTTGAAGTAGGCGCTGAGTTGCATCTCGCCCACAGGTAGGGTGGTCAAACACGCGCCGCATCTCGGCGGTGAAGGCAGCGAAGTTGTTGCAGAGCGCGGCTTGGCTATCCCAGATGGATGTAGCCCACTCCAGGGCACCTCCTCCCAGGCTGCTCATGATGAACGCGATCTTACATGGGTCGGAGGCGAAGGAGGAGGGCTGCATCCGGAAGACAATGTCGCATTTCATCAGAAATTCGCGACATTTCCCCAATTCCCCGCGGAATAGCTCAGGATGTTGAACGCGAGGCTCCCGAAATGAAGCGGACACAGGAGGGGTCCGCCGGGGGGTCCGGAGCGGGCCGGTGTAGGGCCCACTGGAATACGCGGAAGCGGCTGGTGAAGAGACAGCTGAGTAACTTGTTCCGTGATGCCCCTCAGTACTTCCAACACGGTCGTCCAGACGACGGCCCTGTTGGTCGCTGACCGCAGTTTGGCAGGAGAAGGCGTGCCGAATCTGCTCCAGGTCGGCTGGGTCCATGTTTTTGGCCAGTTCGTTCTGTTACGTATCTGTGTACGGGACGAACCCAAGTGCAACGACCAGGAGACAGAATTTCACAAAAGATGGTATTTAATAAATTAAGTGTTGGGGTAGTCCCAACACTGTACAGGAAAGGCAACACACACACAGAATTAGGAGATCTTGCGCCTGGAAGCCCGGGGCGGGCTGCTCCAAGCCGGAGCTGGACTGGAGGTTCTGGAACGGGGCTGTTCCAAACCGGAACTGGACTGGACTGGAACTGGACCGGGTGGTCCACACGGGAAACAGGTACTGGAACGGAATTGTCCCAAACCGGAACTGGACGGGGACTGAACTGGACCGGGAGGTCCACACGGGTACAGGTACTGGAACGGAATTGTCCCAAACCGGAACTGGACTGGACTGGACTGGACCGGGAGGTCCACACGGGTACCGGTACTGGAACGGAATGTTCCAAACCGAAACTGGACTTGAGCGAGTGCCTGTAACACTCACGCCGGGACTGGACTGGAACTGGCAGGGGAGCGACTCACTACGGCAGGGCAGGACTGGACCGGGCTGACTGCACCGGTATAGAAAAAACAAAAACAGAGGAGGGTTAGTGCAAGGGAAGGCACGGGAAAGACCGGGAGGTTCTCACGGAGGTGAAGGGTTTGGAAGTCGGGAGGTTTTGCGGAAGCACGGCAGGGCAGAGTGGTGTGGCGTAGCTGCGGTAGGTCCGGAGGTAGCTGACCGTCTCCAGAGCTCCAGGAGCCGGCGCCGAAGAACTGGGTGGTTTCCTCGGTCGGACAGGAACAACTGGAGGGTAGCCCAGGTAGCGAATCACCCCGGAGCCTACACGCGCTGGAGGTGGAGGTACCGCAACACACACAAACAAACACGGGGAAAACAAACACTGCCACGGGAGATAGGGAGCAGGGGTTGGATGGAGGAGAAGGGAAACAAGTTAGCAAACACAATAATGACAGGAATTGTGCGGGAGGTAAACTACCAGACTGTAGTTTGCAAGGGACTATACGCTGTACGGGAAACACATTCCACAAACACGCGAATAGTTTACACGGGGAGACCAGTTAACGAGTCAAGCACTACACCAAGTGATGATAGTTAACGAACTGGCGCGACTGGCAGCCAGCCGAAAGACTATATAGGGCTAACTAATGTGACAAAATACGAAACAGGTGTGAACATAAACCGGGAGTGATTACAAGACACCAGGTGAGAAAATGCATGCAACGAGGGGGAGGGAGTGAAAGGCGGAAGTAAACCAAAACAACCAGACGAACAAGACAAGGGAAGGACATGCCTAGTCCGCGGCAGAGGGGAAAACACGGACAAAGGGATCCAACATGACACGGAGGGAAAACAGGAAAACACGGAAAACGGACAGGAAGGGAGCGGAACATTACATATACTGTATGATATATATTTTGGTGCCCAATGTGGGGCTGACCATGTACAATTCCCACACTAACTAGGAATGTCCAATTAGCTAGTTGCTACCAAGGATCATGCGTGATTCCTCCCTGCCAATTCGGGAGAATTGAGACATCCACGCCACGGTGCTCTGAAACACAACCCATTGTTGGGTTCAAATGGGCCAATACCTGGGTAGTAAAATATTTACTCAGTTCATGGGTTATTACATCTTAATCCGTTGGGTTACATACGACCTAGCATGTCATTTTTTAGTGACCTATCAGTATGGGCCATTTATATAGCCATTTACCATTGGGCTAACATTACCCCTATATGAAGGTCATATGAAGGTGCCCACACATTTTTTTGTGTCACTTTCAGCTGCTTGTTTTCTTTGTATGAACATTACTCTATAAATAATAATAATAATAATAATCCTGCATACTCAACCAGAGAGAATTATCCTGTATACCAACCAGAGATATATTCTGAATACCCAACCAGAGAGATTTATCCTGCAAACCCAACCCGTGAGAATTATCCTGAAAACCCAACCTGAGATTTATCCTGCATACCCAAATAGAGAGATGTATCCTGCATACCCAACCAGAGAAATGTATCCTGAATACCAACCATAGATTTATCCTGCATACCCAACCAGAGATTTATCCTGCATACCCAACCAGAAAGATTTATCCGGAATACCCAACCAGAGATTTATCCTGCATACTCAACCAGAGATTTATCCTGCATACCAACCAGAGATCCAGAATACCCAACCAGAAATTTATCCTGTACATCTAATCAGAGATTTATCCTGCATGCCCAAAGATTTATCCTGCATACCCACCCAGAGAGATTTATCCTGCATACCCACCCAGAGAGATTTATCCTGAATACCCAACCAGAAAAGATTTATCCTGCATACCCAATAAGATATTTATCCTGCATATCAACCAGAGATAGTTATCCTGAATACACAACCAGAAAGATTTATCCTGCATACCCAACAAGATATTTATTTTGCATACCCAACAGAAAGATTTATCCTGCATACCAACCAGAGATTTATAAAACAATCAAACCTGTTTTTGACCCTTGCAAGATGTGCAGCAATTCTCTGCCTCTCTATCTCTCACTCTCTGTTCCTCTCTCATTCTCTCTCACACACACACAAGGACACGCGCATACACACACACACACACAATGATTTGCTGGGAGCATAGGCACAGTCTGCAACACACGCACACACAGACACACACACTCACAGGGACACACACACACATCTCACATGCCCTCTTGTTATTCTGATGTCTGTCAGCAGCCAGAAAGTTAATGCGCTGTTACGGCTCCCTTTTCTTTTGCCATTGTTAAAACTAAATGAAACAAGGTAATTAGCTTGTTACAATTAAAGTGACTCGACTGGATAAATTGTAATCACTCAAAATGAAGTTAGGCTTCCCTGCAGGTTTGGCCAGCCAGCTGAGCAGTCTCATTTGCATAATTAAAATATACAAATGATAATGGATTTTGTACTCAATATCCAGCGGCTGTAAATTCAGAGAAATATGAAATAACAATAATGGCAGGTTGCCTTGAGGAGATTGGGATGAGGTTCTGCATTTCACAGCTTTACAATGGAAGGAGTGTTTGAATGGCTGTTTGAAATCAAGTAGAAAATAGATGAAAAACATTAAAAAGTTATACTCGTTAATAATTCCCAGGGTGGATGACAGGAGAGAGACACACTAAGTGAAAGGAGGACCAATTACAGGGGCAGATTGTTAGCGGCTGGTGTTCCAAGCCATGACTTACCTCAAGGGAGACCTTTTACCTGATTACACAAAATTGGGACTGAATTAAACATCTATAGGGCTGTCCTAAAACAAACTGAAATGAAATTAGACTTTCTCCTTTAGCTTCGAGCATAAGGAAGCCAGCTCTAGGAAACAAATGTAGGAATTTTGCAAGTATGCAGTCAGGTGAGAGACAGTGTGGTGAACTCATCCCTAAACCCCCCTCCATTCCCCAATGAACCCCCTCCATAAACCCCTAAACCCCCCATTCACCAATAAACCGCCTCGTTCACCGCTAAACCCCTTCATTTACCACTAAAACCCCCTCCATTCACCACTAAACCCCTTCATTCACCACTAAACCCCCCTCTATTCACCACTAACCCCCCCCCCATTCACCAATAAACCGCCTCATTCAACGCTAAACCCCTTCATTTACCACTAAAACCCCTCTATTCACCACTAACCCCCCTCCATTTACCACTAAAACCCCTCCATTCACCACTAAACCCCTCCATTTGCCACTAAACCTTCCTCCATTCGCCACTAAACCCCCCTCCATTCCCCACTGAACCCCCTCCATTCCCTACTGAACCCCCTCCATTCACCACTAAACCCCCTCCATTCACCACTGAACCCCCTCCATAAACCCCTAAACCCCCCCCATTCACCAATAAACCGCCTCATTCACTGCTAAACCCCTTCATTCACCACTAAACCCCCTCTATTCACCACTAACCCCCCCATTCACCACTAAACCCCCCTCCATTCACAACTAAAACACCTCAATTCACCACTAAAACCCTCCATTCACCACTAAACCCCTCAATTTGCCACTAAACCCTCTCCATTCGCCACTAAACCCCATCCATTTCCAACTAAACCCTCTCCATTCACCACTAAACCCCCTCCATAAACCCCTAAACCCCCCCATTCACCAATAAACCGCCTCATTCACCGCTAAACCCCTTAATTCATCACTAAACCCCTCTATTCACCACTAACCTCCCCCCCATTCACCACTAAACCCCCTCCATTCACCACTAAAACCCAATAAACCCCAATAAACCCAATAAACCCCTGCCATTTGCCACTAAACCCCATCATTCTCCGCTAAACCCCCCTCCATTCACCACTAAACCCCACCCATTCACCACCAAATCCCCTCCATTCACCACTAAACCCCCTCTATTCACCACTAAACCCCACCCATTCACCACCAAACCCTCTCCATTCGCCACTAAACCCCATCCATTTCCAACTAAACCCTCTCCATTCACCACTAAACCCCCTCTATTCAATACTAAAACCCCCTCCATTCACGACTACAAACATCTCCATTCACCACTCAATCCCTTCATTTGCCACTAAACTCACTCCATTCGCCACTAAACCCCATCCATTTCCAACTAAACCCTCTCCATTCACCACTAAACCCCCTCCATAAACCCCTAAACCCCCCTATTCACCACTACCCCCCCCATTCACCACTAAACCCCATCATTCTCCGCTAAACCCCCTCCATTCACCACTAAACCCCACCCATTCACCACCAAACCCTCTCCATTCACCACTAAACCCCATCCATTCCAACTAAACCCTCTCCATTCACCACTAAACCCCCTCCATTCCCCACTGAACCCCCTCCATAAACCCTAAACCACCTCCATTCACCAATAAACCGCCTCATTCACCGCTACACCCCCCTCATTCACCATTAAACCCCCTCTATTCACCAATAACCCCCCTCCATTCACCACTAAACCCCTCCATTTGCCACTAAACCCCATCATTCTCCGCTAAACCCCCCTCCATTCACCACTAAACCCCACCCATTCACCACCAAACCCTCTCCATTCACCACTAAACCCCATCCATTTCCAACTAAACCCTCTCCATTCACCACTAAACCCCCTCTATTCACCACTAACCCCCCCCCCCATTCACCAATAAACCGCCTCATTCAACGCTAAAACCCCTTCATTTACCACTAAAACCCCTCTATTCACCACTAACCCCCCTCCATTTACCACTAAAACCCCCTCCATTCCACCACTAAACCCCTCCATTTGCCACTAACCTTCTCCATTCGCCACTAAACCCCCTCCATTCCCCACTGAACCCCCTCCATTCCCTACTGAACCCCCTCCATTCACCACTAAACCCCCTCCATTCACCACTGAACCCCCTCCATAAACCCCTAAACCCCCCCCATTCACCAATAAACCGCCTCATTCACTGCTAAACCCCTTCATTCACCACTAAACCCCTCTATTCACCACTAACCCCCCATTCACCACTAAACCCCCTCCATTCACAACTAAAACACCTCAATTCACCACTAAAACCCTCCATTCACCACTAAACCCCTCAATTTGCCACTAAACCCTCTCCATTCGCCACTAAACCCCATCCATTTCCAACTAAACCCTCTCCATTCACCACTAAACCCCCTCCATAAACCCCTAAACCCCCCCATTCACCAATAAACCGCCTCATTCACCGCTAAACCCCTTAATTCATCACTAAACCCCTCTATTCACCACTAACCTCCCCCCCATTCACCACTAAACCCCCTCCATTCACCACTAAAACCCAATAAACCCCAATAAACCCAATAAACCCCTGCCATTTGCCACTAAACCCCATCATTCTCCGCTAAACCCCCTCCATTCACCACTAAACCCCACCCATTCACCACCAAATCCCCCTCCATTCACCACTAAACCCCCTCTATTCACCACTAAACCCCACCCATTCACCACCAAACCCTCTCCATTCGCCACTAAACCCCATCCATTTCCAACTAAACCCTCTCCATTCACCACTAAACCCCCTCTATTCAATACTAAACCCCCTCCATTCACGACTAAAAACATCTCCATTCACCACTCAATCCCTCATTTGCCACTAAACTCACTCCATTTCGCCACTAAACCCCATCCATTTCCAACTAAACCCTCTCATTCACCACTAAAACCCCCTCCATAAACCCCTAAACCCCCCTATTCACCACTACCCCCCCATTCACCACTAAACCCCATCATTCTCCGCTAAACCCCCCTCCATTCACCACTAAACCCCACCCATTCACCACCAAACCCTCTCCATTCACCACTAAACCCCATCCATTTCCAACTAAACCCTCTCCATTCACCACTAAACCCCCCTCCATTCCCCCACTGAACCCCCTCCATAAACCCCTAAACCACCTCCATTCACCAATAAACCGCCTCATTCACCGCTACACCCCCCTCATTCACCATTAAACCCCCTCTATTCACCAATAACCCCCTCCATTCACCACTAAACCCCTCCATTTGCCACTAACCCCATCATTCTCCGCTAAACCCCCCTCCATTCACCACTAAACCCCACCCATTCACCACCAAACCCTCTCCATTCACCACTAAACCCCATCCATTTCCAACTAAACCCTCTCCATTCACCACTAAACCCCCTCCATTCCCCACTGAACCCCCTCCATAAACCCCTAAACCACCTCCATTCACCAATAAACCGCCTCATTCACCGCTACACCCCCTCATTCACCATTAAACCCCCTCTATTCACCAATAACCCCCTCCATTCACCAATAAACCCCTGCCATTTGCCACTAAACCCCATCATTCTCCTCTAAACCCCCTCCATTCACCACTAAACCCCCACCCATTCACCCACCAAATCCCCTCCATTCACCACTAAAACCCCCTCTATTCACCAATAACCCCCCTCCATTCACCACTAAACCCCTCCATTTGCCAATAAACCCCTCTCCATTCACCACTAAACCCCCCTCCATTCACCACTAAACCCCTGCCATTTGCCACTAAACCCCATCATTCTCCGCTAAACCCCCTCCATTCACCACTAAACCCCACCCATTCACCACTAAATCCCCTCCATTCACCACTAAACCCCCTCAATTAATCACTGAACCCCTTCAATTTGCCACTACACCCACCCTCACCTGGTTTCTTGGGTGTGAAAATTTTACCTCATGTTAAATTTACTTTGGCCCTTCAGAGGCAATTTCCTCCTGGTTTCTACTAGTTTTATTTAAATGTCAATATCTAAAAAAATATTCCCTGCACATCCATGGTTTTAAGTTCGAACTGAAGAAGAAGCTGTATCATTCAGAAATTTGCTACAGAATACATTTATTTCAGAATAGTCCACATACAGCATATATATAATAACCATAACATACGTCGCCTAATGTATTTAAATACGTTTAAAAAAAGAAACCTACGAAAAGCGCGTGTGTATTCAACAAGTACAGACAACGTATTTCAGCCCTAAGTGCGAGGGGTGGTCACTGCGGAAATGTCGACTGTACGGGACTTTGGCGAAATATAACAAGATAAACTCTTTAGGGTTCATCAGAAAACAGCTGTAGCTAAATATACTGGTAAGTACTTGGTTTCTTAAACATATTTATACAAGAGATTTTGGAGAAGAAAATGAGGTGTCTTCTAAACCAAAAGTGCATCAGGTACTGTATATAGTACAGTAAGCAAGGGAAAACGGCGAATACTCATTTGTACAACGTTTTAAAAAAATATTATTGTTTCTATACGTGAGCATGATTTTCTTAGCGTGTATAAATGGTGCATTTGATGCCATTTTACAGGTCTGTGGCTGTAGCCAGAGGAGGGTCGTAAGTGCTGTGGGCTACTAATAGCACCCTCCTAATTTACTGCATGGCAGTGTAACTGGAGAAGCTGAGGTTTTCGCAAGAGAGGCTACCCTTTAAAAAAATACTGCGTCAAAATTTTCGGGGTTTTCTTAAAGCTGTAGTTTATAATTTCAGACGAACATGAATACTGTAATTGAGACGGATACGTCTCAACCACTAGGGGTGAAGTTTATAGAGTTAAAGTAATCAGAGCTACAAAATGAGGTATCACTTGATGAGATTTGAGTTTGAAAGGATACAATGACAATGAGGTTGAAGTGCAGACTGTCAGGTTTAATTTGAGGGTATTTTCGTCCATATCGGATGAACCGTTTAGAATTACAGTCCCCCCATTTCGGTCATCAAAAAAAATATTGAATAGTTTAACATAATGTAGAATAAAGTAATCATTTTAAATATTTGGTCACATATCCTTTGCATGCCATGACTTTCTGATGTCCGTGACCCAACAATATCAAAAGACTCTTGATATCTTATTTTCTGGTACTCTTACAAGCAATACTAAAACTTCTCTGCATTTGAATGGATCTCTATGGGAATTGAGGAGTGGGACTAGATTTAGCTGTAGATTACACTGGAACAGTATGGAACACATGGTTGGCTAAATGGCTCTAAGTCAGTAAGGGTCTGACGTATCAAACAAGCCTATAAACCATCACTCTGCTGCCAGATATGCAGTAGATATGGATGGATAACTTGAAGGCTTTCTTCTCCTGACTTATTTTTCCATAGAGATCAATAGGAAAATTTGTCAGGAGAAACAACCCTTAAAGTGATCCCATCCATATCTACTGCATTCCATATCTACTGCATATATGACAGCAAAGTGATGGTTTAAGGCTTGTTTATACGCGGATCTTAAACCCCTGGGGGACTGGAGTCACATGACTTGACTCGAGTCAGACTTAAGTCTCAAATTTTATGACCATGCAAGTTGCGACTTGCTTTACTGTAATTACAGTTTTTTACGATTACTTTGACTCATTTTGCACAGCAGAATTTCAATGTACAAAACTCAAAATGCAAAGTGCCAAACTGACTTTCAAAATTCATACTCTCAGACACTACATCCTATGCTGGCATACAAAGTGTAAAACTTTTAACGCAAAGTGCTAAACTGACTTGCAGAATTCTTACCTTAGGACACTACATCCTATGCTGACATACAAAGTGCAAAACTGTTAATACAAAGTACCAAACTCTAAATCATATGCTCCATTCTCAGAATACAGCCACCTAATATTACAACAATGTTCAAATGTTTATTACTACAAATGCAGATCACTAAATCAATTCAACAGGTGTTTGTAGTGATGTCTCAGTACTTCCAACAACCTTACCCAGGTGAGTAGCATTGCAACACAATTGATAATATCTTCACCACTACATAAAAGGCTGCTTAGAAACCTGAATGGCAGTTTCTGACAACATGGAGCAGGTCAGTGAGGTTGAGGTTGGTAACGCAGGACAGGGTCATGGTCGCGGTAGTGGTCATGGTCATGTACCATGTACAGTAAATATACAGTACATAGGTAATAGGTACTGTACATGCCTAGTCTGCCTAGACCCAGCCCTGAGACCATTGGGCAGGCCCGCACACATCCATCCCTGATTGGTCAGCCTGACCCTCTGCTAGGGGCATACAACTCCGTGCGCCTCATACATTTTCTGGATGGGCTGTACAACTGTCTCATACAGCCAAATGCTCAGATGGTGTTCATCATTGTCTGGGACAATGTAAACTTCTATCATGCATTGGCTGTGCAAGACTGGTTTACAGCCCATCCAGAGTTTCCGATTCCAATTCCTTCCACCTTACTCCCCCTTTCTGAACCCCATCAAGGATTTTTTTCTCGGCCTGGAGGTGGAAGGTATACGATAGGTGTCCATATGAGCAGGAAACGCTCCTTCAGGCCATGGATGAGGCATGCGATGACATTACAGCTCAGCAGTGTCAGTGGTGGATAAGGCACTCTAAAAGATTTTACCAGCGCTGTCTTGCCAACGAAGACATCAGATGCAACGTCGACAAAATTCTGTGGCCAAATGCAGCGGAGAGGCAAAATGCTGGTTAAGCACAGAGAAGCAGTTTTTTTTTAACTTTACAGTAAAGTTTGTTGTTACTGTAACGGTTTTTGCTTTTACTGTTGTTTTTGTTTTTACTGTACAATACAGTTGAGTTTACAGTACTGCATTACTGTATGATTTTTCTTTAATGATTAAACTTCATAAACTTTCATAAAAAACACAAGTGCAAAACTGCAGTCTATCACAGGGGATGATTGCTGTACATAATTTCAAGTATTTATGAGGAAATGACCATTGCATATTCTTTTTTGGTAACAAGTATTTTGTGTTTGACGGCATTATTTGATAATGGCCATTGTATTTGAAAATGCACCAATAATTAAACTTCAATGATGAACATATCCACTGTTCTGACACTATGGTAAACTTTAGCATGAAATACAATCTAATTTGATTCAGTTGTTTCTATTGTGCATGCTATATATGATTTTGAGCCCAAGATTAGGAGTATAGCATTTTGCGTTATGACAAAAAAACACTTTCAAACTCTTTTTTTATCAGAAGGATTTTGTGAAAGGGTTTGTGCCGAATTGCGATGAGCCAAACGCGATAACAGAAATAAGGGATAGAAAGTCCCTGGCAGTGCCAACTAATAACACACCCCTATAAAACGGGCTAGCCACGAAAACACGGGCACAGCTAACTCTCAAAATAGCTAACGCTAAAGAGATAGCGAAAGAGGATAGAAAAAACAAGACACCTTCGGTACGTGGCTATAACGCCCGATAAATGGTGAAATAAATGAAATAAAAATAAAACTCATACTCTCAGAAATGAGTGGGAGCGAGGGAGAGGGAAGAGCAATAAGGGAAACTAAATCCTAATTCCCCTAGGCTTCTAAGTGGAAGAACGTCTGTACCTGCGTAATAAAAGAAATCTTAATTCTCACAAAAAAGCAGAGAGACAAAAACTTACTAACCCTAACCTCGTGAAAACACGAAATGACAAAGAAGCGCCAAGAGGCGGAAGTGAGGGTTTGGGGTTTTCTGTGCCAGCGGGTGAAGTGGACGGTCTGATGAAACCATTAGCTAAGGCCTCCTCGATGTACTCCTTCATGGCCAAACTCTCCGGGACCGACAAGGAATAGAGACTGCCTCTGGTAGGGCTAGTACCAGGGTATAACTCGATCGCACAGTCATATGAGCGATGCGGAGGCAGAGAGGTGGCCCTCTGCTTACTAAACACCTCTGCTAATTTGGAGTATTCAATAGGAACATTAGGAGGCAAAGGGAACTCCAGTGTCCCAGCTATACTGACACCAGTAGCCTGAGAATGAGGGCTGGAGGGAGGGGACCATTGAATCTCAGAATCGGACAATTCATCCGAAATGAACCCCTCTCCGGCGGAGTCCCATTCTAAACTCTCATGACCAGTCCCGGAACAAAAACTGGAATTCTCCAGGGAGATGATTTCTTCGGAATCGGACCCTGAATCGGAATCAACCCCTCTAGTTATTCCACGGGAAGTGCATGGAGGGGTGGAGTGACCCTGAATACTACACTGAGGGTCCCACTGCAATATGGTGCGACCCTCCCCTCCCCAATTAATGTGGGGGTTGTGCCGGACAAGCCAGGTGTGGCCCAGCACTAAGGGGTAGGTAGGGGAATCTACCAAAAGAAACTGAATCTGCTCAGTATGATCCTCAAACGGAATGTGCATTGAGAGAAATTTGGTAGTTTTAAAAATAGTACCTGAACCTAAGGGGGCGCCCATCAAGTGCAGTGACAGTTCGGGGCTGAGTAAGGTGGAGAACAGGAATGTGATGCCTTTTAGCCCACTGGGCATCAATAAAACATTCGACCGCTCCAGAGTCAATAAATGCATTGACCAGGAGAGGGCGCTGTTGCCATACAAGAGTAACAGGCAGTATCGTCCGAGATGTAGTAACACAAAGTCCCGCTAGAGATCCCGGATCCTCTAACGGGACCCTCCTTTTCCCTTAAGCTTAAAACATTGGTCTATGTTATGACCTAAGCGTCTGCAATAACGACACCGCTCTAAAGTAGATGGAGTATCTTTGGAGGGTGAACAGGTAGCCCCGTCAATCTGCATGGGCTCCTCGCTACTAGGAGGAGTGGAAACGGAGGACGGAGGGGCGGACGTAGTGAAAGGAGCGAAGGAAGAGCTCATGCGGGCGGTCTCTCCTGCTACTTTTAATGTGGACCCGCTCCCTGACGCGATTATCAATTCGAATGGCTGTGGAAATTAATGCCTCTAGTGTCTCAGAAGGCTCTAAAACTGCCAGCGCATCTTGAACAGAATCGTGGAGTGCCTCAGAGAATTGTACCATTATCGGCGCTTCTGGCCAACCTGTCTCTCCTGCCAGAGCACGAAACCGAATAGAAAATTCGGCCACGGTCTCGTTGCCCTGGCGAAGGACGAAACAAGACGTCTGGCCGCCTCAAGACCTGAAGTGTCGTGATCAAACACGGACTCCATTTCTTTCACTAGAGTGGTAGCGGAGTTCAAAATGGGAGACTGGCTCCGAATTAAAGGAGTAGCCCAATCAAGCGCGGTTCCGGTGAGCAAAGATAAAATAAACGCCACACGAGATTCTTCTGAACTAAAGCGTGATGACTGGGCTTTAAAGAAAATTTTACATTGGGAAATGAAAGCTCGGCACTTGCCGGCCTGGCCGTCATAACGGAGGGGAAGCTGCATTTTGGGTTCCCTAGGTGGTTGAAGTGCTTGAACAGGGGAGGAGTAGCCTGAACTACCGGCACAGGGTTTTGAGGTGCAACCGTGAGGCGACGCATGCCCTCTGCCAACTCCCGAAGCCAGCCTTCCTGTACTCGCAACTGGGACGTCAGCTGCCCTACTTGGCTGGTTAGTGTTTGTTGTTGTAACTGTAGAGCTCTAACGCTCTCAACCGGTGTAGTGTCTCCCCGGTTGTTCAATCGCTGACTCATCCATAGATGGCTTCTTTGTACTGAAAGGGTTTGTGCCGAATTGCGATGAGCCAAACGCGATAACAGAAATAAGGGATAGAAAGTCCCTGGCAGTGCCAACTAATAACACACCCCCTATAAAACGGGCTAGCCACGAAAACACGGGCACAGCTAACTCTCAAAATAGCTAACGCTAAAGAGATAGCGAAAGAGGATAGAAAAAACAAGACACGTTCGGTACGTGGCTATAACGCCCGATAAATGGTGAAATAAATGAAATAAAAATAAAACTCATACTCTCAGAAATGAGAGTGGGAGTGAGGGAGAGGGAAGAGCAATAAGGGAAACTAAATCCTAATTCCCCTAGGCTTCTAAGTGGAAGAACGTCTGTACTGCGCAATAAAATAAATCTTAATTCTCACAAAAAAGCAGAGAGACAAAAACTTACTAACCCTAACCTCGTGAAAACACAAAATGACAAAGAAGCGCCAAGAGGCGGAAGTGAGGGATTTAAATACCTGAGAGGTAAAAGAACAGGTGAAACGAATAATTAGCGGGGAGAATGAAAAATGGAACGCAGAAAAATCCGATAGACTGAAAAGAGAAAAGGGGAAAGAGATAAAAACCGTAGCAACAGAGGGAAGATAGGTGAAAACCATGACATTTTGTGTTTGGCAGCATTATTTCATGATGACTGTTGTATATTGAAAATGCAGCAAAGATTTAACTTCATTGTTTGAAATATCTAATGTTCTGGTGCTGTGATAAACTTTTGCATATAATATTTGACACTGGTATTTTTATTTTGCATGCTATATTACATTTTGAACCCAAAATGAGCAGTATAGCATTCAGTGTTAAGAGTTTTGCACATTGAAACTCTGTTGTGCAAAATGAGTCAAAGCAATCGTAAAAAACTGTAATAAAAGCCTCCACTTGACTTTGACTTGATATTCATTACTTGAGACTTGACTTAGAGTTTAGACAGATGACTCGAAAATGACTTCACATATTTTTTTATTAAATATTTGTATTTTTCTTTTAGCTCCAGATATTAAGTAGACTTGCCTGTGAAAAGATAGGCTTGCATCTTTGCTAGCTTACCGTTTGCTGACTACGGAAGCATAATCACGTCAAAATTAAAATGAAAATGCAAATCGCCAATTGTACACTGCCTGGCCCAAAAAAAGGTCGCCGTTACACCCATCATGCATAGTGCCCACTGTACAAGCCTCTGGAGGCAGTGTTATGATCTGGGGTTGCTTCAATTGGTCAGGTCTAGGCTCAGCAATAAAATTAAGTCAGCTGAGTACCTGAATGTACTGAAAGACTAGGTTATCCCATCAATGGGCATATTCCAGGACGACAATGCCAAGATTCATCAGGCTCAAATTGTGAAAGAGTGGTTCAGGGAGCATGAGGAATCATTTTCACACATGAATTGGCCACCAGAGTCTTGACCTTAACCCCACTGAAAGTCTTTGGGATGTGCTGCAGAAGACTTTACGGAGTGGTTCGACTCTCCCGTCGTCAATACAAGATCTCGGCCAAAAATGAATGCAGCTCTGGACGGAAATAAATGTTGTGACGTTGCATAAGGTTGTCAAAACAATCCCACAACGAATGCGCGCCGTAATCAAAGCTAAAGGCGGTCCAACTAAATATTAGAGTGTGCGACTTTTTTTTTTGGCCAGACAGTGAATTAATTCGATATTTCAATCAAAAACCAAAATGCAATCTGTCAAACTTGGAAATCAATTTGTGTAGGTCGGCCATTTTGTGACTTTCAGTGCAACGCACACAATTCTGGTAGCCTAACAACGACACCAGACCTCACCACAACAGACTCAGACTGGCTAATGCTGGAAACAATGGAGGGACAGTTAGCGGGCTAGGCTAGCTACATTTCCTAGTTCTCTGAGTGTGGGGATCCATTACAGTTCTGTATAGCAACTAGAAATCCAACAAGGTAAATGTGATGGTGAGCCATGTAGCCTAATGTAACTAACTAAGCAGCTTGTATTTATCCTGCTTCTGTTAATCTGGTGGCTAGTAACTATATGCTGTGTGTCCAGAGGTACATGTATGTCTGTACCTGTACACCCCCCCCCCCCCCCCCCCCCCCCCCCCCCCCCCCCCCCCCGTTATTATCAAACGTATGTATGACCTGAATTTTGACTTGTTTTTTTACTTGTTTTACCCGTTTTAACCACTTTTTTTACTCTCGATACAAAGTCTCTCTATAGTTATGTTGTAATATCCTGGTTCCATAATTAATTTAACATTTTTTTTATCTTTGTTTTATTCTATTTTTATTATTGTGTTTCCTCTTTTTCTGTTTTTTTACTGCTGTAAAGCACTTTGTGCTAAATTCTTGAAAGGTGCTATACAAATAAAGATATTATTATTATTATTACAGCACCATTAACAGTCATCAGCGCATCACATAACAATGAGGGATGGCTATTGGAAAAATTCAGTCACTCTGTCACAATGGTCTATTGTAGAATGCGTGTTTTGTCTGGCTATTCATCTACACAAATGGGATGTAAAGCAACACAATCAAGGTAAATAAATGAAATCAAAATAAATTAATGTTTCTCCAACTTGAGAGATTCCTGTTGTCCTGTCCTGCTATAAAGTAGCCTAACTTTACTAGTAGGCATACTACTAATTAAACTAGGATACAGTAGTAGCCTAGCCTAAGGTAGGCTAGTTCTTGATAAGTTTCAGTTTTGAAAATGGTCTCTGCAAAAGCCACAGTCACAGGAATTGTTAAGAGCTTAAATGTCGTAGCAACATAAGGATAATTATGCTCTTTAAAATCAGGCCTCAGTGTGTTATGAAAAGAGATCAGGCCAAACTGTAGGAAACTCTGAGGACAGCCTGAATCTGTCAGGAGCACATAACTATATAATAACTAGAAAGGAAACGTGGTCACGTGGTTCCATTCAACCCGATTCAATTTGGTTCTTCCCCAATTGGTACCACCGCAAGATGGCTGCCACGGCTCAGAAATAGTATTACCGATGAGCTCTGCCATGTATTTCCAATGGAGCGCTGTGAAAGTCAATGGAGTCACCCCAGCGCAATCAAGGTGTATTATGAGGTCGGGTTGCTAGCTAGCAAACTGTTTTGCAGCTCGGTTTACCAATGGCAATCTATTGGACTCGGAGGTCTGCTGGTCCAACAGAGACCAGTCGGCAAATCTGATCCGACTCCTCTCGCATTCGGCCTACTCTCTACAGGCCTCCCCGAGACAGGAGGGTATGAGCCCCATATGACCCCCAATTTCCCACATATGGCTAAATGTATTTGAAAAGTTAGTATTTTTAACCAGCTAGGATGTAACCAGGCTATATCCGGGTAAAACCTTAGCAAAATTAGGGATAAATTTAATTAAATTGACATGTCTGTCAACCTAACGTTAGATTTACACCCCTCTCAAAGATGCATAATGACAGCATAGCATATATAGTTGAAGTCGAAAGTTTACATATAAACTCAGTTTTTCACAATTCCTGACATTTAATCCTAGTAAACATTCCCTGTCTTAGGTCAGTTAGGATCACAACTTTATTTTAAGAATGTGAAATGTCAGAATAATAGTAGAGAGAATGATTTATTTCAGCTTTTATTTCTTTCATCACATTCCCAGTGGGTCAGAAGTTTACATACACTCTGTTAGTATTTGGTAGCATTGCCTTGAAATTGCTTAACTTGGGTCAAACGTTTCGGATAGCCTTCCACAAGCTTCTCACAATAAGTTGCTGGAATTTTGGCCCATTCCTCCTGACAGAACTGGTGTAACAGTCAGGTTTGTAGGCCTCCTTGCCCGCACACGCTTTTTCAGTTCTGCCCACAATTTTCGATTGGATTGAGGTCAGGACTTTGTGATGGCCACTCCAATACCTTGACTTTGTTGCCCTTAAGCCATTTTTCCACAACTTTGGAAGTATGCTTTGGGTCACTGTACATTTGGAAGAGCCATTTGCAACAAAGCTTTAACTTCCTGGCTGATGTCTTGAGATGATGCTTCAATATATCCACATAATTTTCCTTCCTCATGATGCCATCTATTTATGAGCATATTTATACAACAGATTTTGGAGAGAAAAAAATGAGGTGTCTTCTAAACCGAAAGTACATCAGGTAGCCTACTGTATATAGTAGCTACAGTAAGCAAGGGAAAATGCTTATTTGTACTACAACATTTTTTTACCAATAGTATTGTTTCTACACGTGAACATGATTTTCTTAGCGTGTAAAATGGTGCATTTTATGCATTTTACAGTCTGTGGCTGTGGCGAGAGGATCGGTCATAAATCAAAATTTACGGGGTTTTCTTAAAGCTGTAGTTCATAATTTTAGACGAACATGAATACTTTAATTGAGACGGATACGTCTCAACCACTAGGGGCAAAGTTTATACAGTTCAAATAGGCTATGTACCGTTATACAGTTAAAATTACTACACTTTCATTTTGTTGTAGTTCATAGTAGGCTAATGCAGAGAATTCACACCTACGTCTTTCCTTGAGCTACAATGCATGCATGTGTCCGCATGTAGCCTATTCTGTATGCATGTCTCTCTTGATGTCATTATCTTCATGCATTATCATCATTAGTTAGCTACCAAACACATTACATTAGTACACAAAAGAAGTGATATCTCACCAAAAAATACGTTTTCAACGTAATAAAATGCCAAGTTACTCACGCATAGCCTACAAAGCACTATATGTAAATCCTTAATCCCAATTTGCAAAAACTAGGCCTGCCTTTAAAAGTATTGATATCAAAATGTGGCTAACAATATTGCCTATCGTAGCTCACACTAATTAAACTAGCTCTATTTCAAAGCAATGCTATCCAAACTTTCCTGAATTATTTAATGCAACTCGGCCCTGTGTTTTTTCATCTTACCATCTCAAGAGAATATGGTCAATTAAACTGTATGTGCCACATCAAACTGTGAAATCTGAGATTCACATGTGTTGCAATTACTACACTACAGGGTATGTTTGAACAATTGTCTGCATCCAGTGCTTTGGGTCTATGAAAAGCACAGCATGAATAAAATATATTATTATTTTGTATTTATTGATGTATTTATTTATTTGGAATATTTAGAGTTCTATAGAAACCTGTGTGGTCCTACAGAGCCTAGACATTCTTGTGTTCACAAAATTCTGTTCGCTATTATTATGTTAACAAATTAGTACTATTACTTAGTTGGCATCATCTGACCCACAAACATACAGTAGGCTACATTGACAGGGCGAACATGTCTGGATAGGTTTGTAAAAATGCTATATGTAGGCTATTTTCAACGTCAACATATTTCAATTTTTTATCTGCATTTATTTATTCATCCCCCCTTTCTCTATTGTAAATGATTTTTCTTGGTGTAAATCTCTGTTTGTGAATTGTAGAGAAATCTGTAGCAGCAGCAAACATTTTAAAACCTGTCATGGTTTCTGGCAGCCTCCGGTTATTTCTACGGTTGTTCTTTCTTTTAGCGACGTCAGGGCACTATCGGATTTTCCGTCTTCCATTCCGGTGCTTTGCTATCGCTTGGCGGTGATTCCTTGCACCTGTTTTGAGTTTCCTGTCGGCTATATAAGCTCAGGGTTTCCGCTTTCCGGTTTTGTCTATGCATGCTTTATGATTACTTTTATTTGCTTTTCTAAGTGAAATGTTCATATTAGAATGGCTGCCCAGGAAATCAGAGGGTAAAATTGGCTATAAACCTGTGTTGTGGCTGTATTAAATGGCACTGGATCTTAACCTCCAGTACACGTAGCATAATGGGTAAGTGCTGGATGTTAATCTCAGATTAATGGCAGGTAATCTTCTCAGTTAATGAGATGCCAGTCATGGAGGTATGCTTACTCTACCATTACGACAGATGGACTTCACCTTTCATAGCAGATTGGCTTAGTCATGCCGTCATGAAATTCTTGTGGAACCTCCTTGTGTTGTTAGGAGGCAAAAAGCTGGAGAAGGTTCTAAAAAGATTGGGAAAGCATTGAACCTTTCTAGGAACACCATTACATTCAATGGGCCTTAAGTTGAATAAAAATATTTTTGCATCATTAATGTGTTGAATTTATTGTGCAGGTGAAGGGAAAGAAGAGGGGATATATTTCTGAAGGAACTGTGCTTACCAGTTCAATAATGAAGCACTGTTTTGTGTCTTTATTAGAAGCATCCTGATTAGACTATGTATCTGACTGCAGGCATTAAAAATATGCACATTTCATCAAGCTCCCTTTTGTGCTCCATTAACACATGAATTGGTAGACATCCAACTTGGGGTCGATCACAATTTTTTGTATTTTCTGAGGAGATTTCTGCAAAGTTTGTTGAAGATCCCAGGTGCTACAAATGAATGGGTTTTCCTCTGTAAGAAACAATAACACGGCTTTAGCTGTAAATAAATAATTAGCAGTAATCAAAGTTAATGGAACCCAATGGGAGACATTCTCACTGTATTGCAATAATCTCATTTAGGAGACAGTGGATTTAGTGGATAATTGGGCATAAGTAAAACCCAATTCCCTGGCTCACTTAGATGCTGTTATTCTCTATACAAATAAACAGGCCAAATACCTCCCATATCTCAGTCCAAGAACAAAGCTTGTAATTTGTACTGGGAGTTCTAATGTCATGTCAGCTCAACACATGATTACGTGATTTAGCTGGACATGTTTATGGCGGGGTTTACATTTCCTTTCTCTGATGCATGTGAGTCCAGTCAGAGTCCAAGTCTAGCTGACGCACATCGAACAGGGAAGGTCTGGACACCAAACAGACAATGCAAACAGAATAAAACAGCGCACATTCAGTGCAAACAGAATTAAACGGTATGCAGTCACACAGTGCAGGTTTAAAAAAAATCCATTTGGCTCTTTCCCTTTTCTCTCCTGTCGTCAGTGCCTCTAGTCATGACAGACAGTTAATGGAGCATCAGGTTGACCCGGTTCTGTGGGCCCACTCAGGGGAAGAACATGTAGCCCTGGCTCCAGGTGCAGGTGGCGCCAATGTGGAGTCTCTCAAGCCAGCTGTAGCCTAATGTCATTGTCTTTGTGTACACATTAACAGGCCACCCCTTTATTAGAGACATGGTTCTCTAACACTACATTTCAATAAAGAAAATAAATTATCTCAGTGGGATGTAGGCAAAGAGCCAAGCACAACCCCTCACCCTCCCACCCCCCAAAAAAGCCTCATGCTGTCTCTGCATCACTCCATCTCTCACATTCTCTCTCCCGTCCACACGCTGTCTCCCTCTCTCTAACTACATCTACCCCTTCCTCATTTAACCATAAACAATCCCATCATTTGTAAAAAGTTGTTCATACGTGTGTAACCTGTACTGCACATTTCATTGTTCAGTTTATTTTTGCAATTGTATCCTAATTCAGCGTAATTTCTTTCATACAAAGATCTGTACCTTGGTTAAGTAGATACATACACTCTCTAGCAGTTAATGATGGAAATCCTGAACATAACAGCATGCTGCTTAATAATAATCAAGAACAAAAACCTCTTAGAATAATTCATTGATATTTTTATTTACCATCACTTGATATTAAATGGTTATTTTTACTTACCATCACTTGATATTAAAATATATAAAAGCAAGTATTTGGGAATCTTTATGAAAGGCAGTTTAAACAAATTAAAAGATGAATGAATGATTTAATAAAAAAAGAGCATAAGAAAGCCATTACAGAAATGAGAAGTGATAAGATGATTAAATACTGTACACCAAATGGGTAAGCGAAAATTAAATCTTATAATACAACCCCCGCCACCCCCCATCCCCCAACACCTTTTTCTTTTCTCTTATTTAAAGATTATTTTTAGCAGCATAGTTTCCACTTCACTTATTACAAAGAGGAGGGATTCAGAGGCATTCTATGTACAACCACTTTGAGTAAATAACTTACATTTTTAATTAGATGGGAAAATGTTTTTCATCATCTAAGTGGGTGACAGAGAAAGAGGTAGGAAGAACCAGCCAGAGAGGTGGGGTTCGTGTAGACTCATGGAGGCTTGATGGGGTTAGTGTACACTCATAGAGGCTTGGTGGGGTTAGTGTACACTCATGGGGGACTGGTGAGGTTAGTGTACACTCATTGGGGACTGATGAGGTTAGTGTACACTCATGGAGGCTTGGTGGGGTTAGTGTACACTCATGGGGGACTGGTGAGGTTAGTGTACACTCATTGGGGACTGGTGGGGTTAGTGTACACTCATGGAGGACTGGTGAGGTTAGTGTACATTCATGTGGGACTGGTGAGGTTAGTGTACACTCATTGTGGACTGGTGAGGTTAGTGTACACTCATGGGGGAGCCGGTGGGGTTTGTGTATGCTCATGGAGGACTGGTGAGGTTAGTGTACACTCATGGGGGACTGGTGGGGTTAGTGTACACTCATGGGGGACTGGTGAGGTTACTGTACACTCATTGGGGACTGGTGGGGTTAGTGTACACTCATGGAGGACTGGTGAGGTTACTGTACACTCATTGGGGACTGGTGGGGTTAGTGTACACTCATGGAGGACTGGTGAGGTTAGAGTGTACACTCATTGGGGACTGGTGGGGTTAGTGTACACTCATGGAGGACTGGTGAGGTTAGAGTGTACACTCATTGGGGACTGGTGGGGTTAGTGTACACTCATGAGGGACTGGTGAGATTAGTGTACACTCATGGGGGGACTGGTGGGGGTTTGTGTAGACTCATGGGGGACTGATGAGGTTAGTGTACACTCATGGGGGACTGGTGAGGTTAGTGTACACTCATTGGGGACTGGTGGGGTTAGTGTACACTCATGGAGGACTGGTGAGGTTAGTGTACACTCATTGGGGACTGGTGGGGTTAGTGTACACTCATGGGGGACTGGTGAGGTTACTGTACACTCATTGGGGACTGGTGGGGTTAGTGTACACTCATGGAGAACTGGTGAGGTTAGAGTGTACACTCATTGGGGACTGGTGAGGTTAGTGTACACTCATGGAGGACTGGTGGGATTAGTGTGAACTCATTGGGGACTGGTGAGGTTAGTGTACACTCATGGGGGACTGGTGGGGTTTGTGTACCCTCATGGAGGACTGGTGAGGTTAGTGTACATTCATGTGGGACTGGTTAGGTTAGTGTACACTCATTGGGGACTGGTGAGGTTAGTGTACACTCATGGGGGGACTGGTATGGTTAGTGTACACTCATGGAGGACAGGTGAGTTTAGTGTACATTCATGGGGGACTGGTGGGGTTAGTGTACACTCATTGGGGACTGGTGGGGTTAATATACATTCATGGGGGACTGGTGAGGTTAGTGTACACTCATGGGGGACTGGTGAGGTTAGTATACACTCATGGGGGACTGGTGAGGTTAGTGTACACTCATGGGGGACTGGTGAGGTTAGTGTACACTCATGGGGGACTGGTATGGTTAGTGTACACTCACGGGGGACTGGTATGGTTAGTGTGCACTCATGGGGGACTGGTGAGGTTACTGTACACTCATTGGGGACTGGTAGGATAAGTGTCCACTCATGGGGGACTGTTGAGGTTACTGTACACTCATTGGGGACTGGTGGGGTTAGTATACACTCATGGGGGACTGTTGAGGTTACTGTACACTCATTGGGGACTGGTGGGGTTAGTATACACTCATTGGGGACTGGTGAGTAAATAAGTGTGTTTCACCTTCACACTCTCATTAGCCAGTAATGATTTATCTCAGTATCTGAACTACAGCATTCATTCATTCAACAGTTTTGAAAAAAGACACATTGTTCTTGTTAGGGTGACCAGAAATACCTACTAAATCCAGGCAGCCCTCATTTCCAAGAGTCTAGCCTGTCCTGTGTACTGAAGAGTCGGACATTAAGATTACATTTTTCTTCAGTTTGAGGAGCAAAGAAAGATAAATAATTTTATTCTTTATTGTTGTACTATGACAATGTTGGCTAATATTGTTTCCCCTTTGTATTCATGCACATTCATATACAATATATACAAACGTAAAATTATCAGTTTTTAAAGAACAGTTTACCCCCTTATCATTCTCCACGCACGCACACGCACAGTTAGGGACTGGTCAGCCTAATTCTTGTTGAAATGGATTTACCCCTCCCCCCCCAGTGTCTCGTCATCATAGTATATGAAGTCCATAAATATGACGGATGTGTCGAAATCAAAGATTCACAGGTGATCTCTGACCTCCTCACCAGCAAATGGCCCTGGCATCTGTGCAGAGGCTGTAAACACAGCCTCTCTGTGGTCACTTCTAAGTGGACGGCATGTGTAGTGGGAATTCTGGCTCCTGTGATGAGGTCTGCCTGGTCTTTCTCTCTCTCAATTCTATTCTGTGTCTTTTGGTCTCTCTCCTATTCCGTTTCTCTCTCCTTTTCTCTCTGTCTCCCTCTCTCCTATTCTCGGTCTCTTTGTCTCTCCTATTCTCTCTTTCTGTTTCTCTGTCTCTCTTTCTGTCTCTCTCTGTCTTTCCTATTCTCTCTCCCTTCTCAGTATAATCACCCAATGCAGTTTAAAGGAGTCTGCTCCACATGGCAAAAATACCATTGAGATTTCTCCAAATATACCAAAGTTCCTCTTGGCCTGGAGCTCATCTTAGTTCTTGGAATTCAGAGAATTGCTTCTGTAAGGGTTGTTTACATGTGTTCTGTGTGTACACTAAGCATTAAGCAAAGCAAAACAGAAAATTGATAGCTCACTTCAAATCCCAAGTGGCTTCAAATCACAGATCCTATTACAAACTAAGGTCCACATTAATTAGTACAACTCACGCCTGAGTGTTACAGAAACTGCAGTGTGTGTGTGTGTGTGTGTATGCGTGTGTGTGTAATACCTTCAAAAATATTTACAGTTTTGACAAAGATTAATAAAAAGACTGTATAAAATTATCATTACAATTACTGACATTTTAATTCTGAAATGTAAAATATTCTACTTTAATGATTCTATGGAATCAACTACGCCAACACTTATAAGTCATAAATGTATTTCCCAAAAAACGAAAAAAGCCTTAAGTTTCAGTGTTTTATACACCCCTCATTTTCATAAGATTATAGAACATATTGGAAGGGATCTTTGAGCATTCCTCCCTAAATAATCTTTAAAGATTGTGAACCACTCTATGAACTACATGTGTGGGGGGGCCATTGCAAAACAGTAATTCTATGGTCTGTTCACCATTTCTTGGTTGGTTTTAAAGTATGCCTTGCAAAATGATCCATTTGCAGCTTCCTGGCAGAGGGAATCAAGTCTTTGGCCTTTATTATGAAAGTTTTTTCCCTTTCCCCATGTTAGTGGATGACATATGGGCTGTGTCCCAATATTCTTCACTCCCCACCTCCTTTCCTCCACTCCTCTCCTACCCGGAATTATGCAAAACTGCCTTAACGTTTCGAGTACAAGTATTTGCATGTACAGCATACAATGTACCTGACATTGCGGTTTGCGTCAAGACATTAATTAATATGTAACCATTAATACGTAATTAAGATGTAATCAGCAACATTAGATTGAAACACAAAGATCCGTTTCCGGGGCAAGGAGTAGAGGAGGTGGTAGTGGAGGAAGGGAGGGTGCATTTTTCGATTATTGGGACGCACCCATGGTTAAATTTTACACGTGTGTTACCTCATTTCTATACCCCAGTGATGTTATGTCCAAGGGAGGACATCATAGAGTCCCCTAAGATTGAGATGGAAAAAAAAATAGTGTGTTATAAAAAAATTGTGTATTAGTATAAATGTAAATAATTTTCCCCTTTTCTGAGAATACACCACATAGCTCATTACCTGTAGTGTTTACTGTCTTCTTGTCTTGCTTTTTTTCCCCAAGCACATGAATATGTTTTGTATACTGAATACTTACTGAGAATACTGTATAAATGCATATGCCTTCTATATTTAATATGATTAATACATTTTAAAATATATTTCTTATATTTATTTGTGGTTTGGGGAACCCTGATGTTTTTCCACTATATTACCATAGCGTGAACTAGTTTGTACTTGACATTAGTCTTACTAGCAGCCACTTACAGTACACTGCATTAGCCTTACTAGCACCTGCACTAACAGTATGCTGCATTAGCCTTACTAGCACCTGCACTTACAGTACACTGCATTAGCCTTACTAGCATCTGCACTTACAGTACTACCCTTACTAGCAGCCCATCTTACAGTACGCTGCATTAGCCTTACTAGCATCTGCACTTACATTTTACATTTACATTTTAGTCATTTGGCAGACGCTCTAATCCAGAGCGACATACATTAGTGCATTTTCAAACTAGGAACAAGTGCGTTAAAACAACCCTTTTTTTTGGGGGGGGACCACACGATATCGATTATTGGCGTGTACAACAGTAAGCTAATAAGTAACCTTAAGTATTGAACTAGCAGCTTGAACCACTTAAACAAGGATTCAGAAAAACACAATCAAGGGAAGTCACAAGGAGGTAGGGAGGGGTGGAGAGAGGTGCAGCTTGAAGAGGTGAGTCTTCAATCTGCGCTTGAAGGTGGTCAGACTTTCTGTTGTTCTGACCTCCACGGGGAGCTCATTCCACCACCGTGGGGCCAGGACAGACAGACGTCGAGACTGGGTGCTAGTATGAAGTGGGGGGGGGGGGGGGGGTATCAGTCGTCCTGAGGAGGCGGAACGCAGGGATCTGGTAGGTGTGTAGGGTCTGATGAACTTTTGGAGGTATGGAGGGGCTGATCCTCGGACTGCCTGGAAGGCGAGCACCAATGTTTTGAATTTGATGCGAGCCATCACAGGTAGCCAGTGGAGGTTAATGAGCAGGGGGGTGACATGGGAGTGTCGGGGGAGGTTGAAGACCAGGCGCGCTGCTGCATTCTGGATAAGCTGAAGGGGTCTAATGGCCGATGCTGGCAGGCCAGCCAGGAGAGAGTTGCAGTAGTCCAGGCGGGACAGCACCATCGCTTGGACCAGGAGCTGGGTTGAGTGGGTGGTGAGGAAGGGACGGATTCTCCTGATGTTGTACAGGAAGAACCTGCACGCCCGGGTTACCACTGCGATGTTCTCGGAGAGGGACAGCCTGTTGTCCATCACCACTCCGAGGTTCCTGGCACAGGGCATTGGGGTCAGTGGAGTGTCCCCTAGGGAAATGGAGAGATTGAGAGGGGGAGAGGTTAGAGCAGGAATGTAGATGAGCTCAGTCTTGCCTGGATTGAGCTTGAGATGGTGGTTGTCCATCCAGCTCTGGATGTCTCTCAGGCAAGCGGAGATGTGGGCTGACACCTGAGTGTCAGAGGGTGAGAAGGAGAGAAAGAGTTGAGTATCGTCAGCATAGCAGTGGTAAGAAAGACCATGAGCAGTGATAACAGGGCCAAGGGATTTGGTGTAGGTGGAGAAAAGGAGAGGACCAAGGACTGAGCCCTGGGGGACTCCTGTGGTAAGGGGACGGGGTGCCGATACTTTACCAGCCCAGGCAACCTGGGAGGAGCGCTCCGAGATGTAGGACTCAATCCAGGCCAGGGCCGAGCCGCCAATCCCCGCTGCAGACAGGGACGACAGGAGGATGGAGTGATCTAGGGTGTCGAAGGCGGCAGAGAGGTCTAGGAGTATTAGCACAGAGCAGAGGGAGGCTGTCCGAGCTGCGTGAAGCATCTCGCTGACGGAGAGGAGTGCGGTCTCCGTTGAGTGGCCAGGTCTGAAGCCGGACTGGTGGGGGTCTAGTAGGTTGTTCTGGATAAGGAAAGAAGACAGTTGGTTAGAAACAGCACGTTCAATAGGTTTTGGAAAGAAAAGGAAGAAGAGATACCGGTCTGTAGTTTTGGATGTTGGAGGGGTCCAGCGTGGGTTTTTTCAGGATCGAGGTGATGTGGGCTCTCTTGAAGGATGAGGGGAAGCAGCCAGAGGTCAGGGAGGAGTTCACCAGAGAGGTCACAAATGGGAGGATATCTGGGGTGATTGCCTGGAGGAGAGATGAAGGGATAGGGTCGAGGGTACAGGTAGTGGGGCGATGGGAGAGTAGGAGGTGGGATACATCGGTATCAGACAGGGGAAAAAAGGTGGAGAAGCAGGGGGGGGACACGGAAGGGGTAGAGAGAGGAGGAGAGTGGAGGGGAGGGGGAGTGGGGAAACGGGGGGGGGGGCATAGAGAGAGGGGCTGAGGGGCTGAAGGAGCTGCGGATGTCTGTGATCTTCTCATCAAAGAAATCTGCGAAGTCGTCTGCAGTGAACGAGGATTGAGGAGCAGGAGGGGATTTGCTGAGGAGGGAGGAGAAGATGGAGAATAATTGACGGGGGTTAGAACTGTATTTGTGAATTTTAGTGTGATAGTAAGTTACCTTGGCAGCGGTGACTGCTGTAGAGAACGCCGCTAGGAGAGACTGGTAGGAGGAGAGGTCTGATGCGTCTCTGGATTTCCTCCACATCCTCTCTGCTGCGCGAAGACCGGCCCTGGAGGTGCGCAGGGCATCGGACATCCACGGGCAGGGAGGAGATGGGCGTGTGGGCCTAGAGACAAGAGGGCAGAGAGAGTTAAGTGATGTGGAGAGAGCTGTGAGCAGGGTGTCGGATGCGGGAGTTGAGAGAAGGATTTGAGAGGGGGGAGGGAAGCAGTGACACAGGGAGCAAGAGAGGAGGGCGAGAGGGAGCAGAGGTTACGGCGGACAGAGACAGTGGGGGTGGGGGGAGGGGGGGGGGGGCGGTGTGGAACAAGAGGAAGAGAGAAAGAAATTAAGTGGTGATTAGAGGTATGGAGAGGGGCAACAGTGAGATCAGCAGGGGCTGTTCTTCTGGAAGACCAGTTCTAGGAGGTTGCCAGCCTTGTGGGTTGGGGGGGAGGGTTGGAGGGTGAGGTCAAAGGAGCGGAGAAGTGGTAGGAAGGCTGCAGACTGGGAGGCATCTAGATGGATGTTGAAGTCTCCCAGGAGGATCAGCGGGGTGCCGTCCTCTGGGAAGGAGCTGAGCAGGGTGTCGAGCTCATCGAGGAAGCACCCCAGGGGACCTGGAGGGCGATAAACAACTATAATGTACAGGTTAATAGGGTGGTTGATTAGCACAGAGTGGTATTCAAAACTAGTAATAGATATATCAGAGAGGGGGAGAACAGAGAATGACCATGAGGGGGAGAGTAGCAGACCAGTACCACCTCCGCGACCAGACGGCCGGGGGGTGTGAGAGAAGGAGAAGGAGGAGGAGAGGGCAGCGGGAGTTGCCGTGTTGTCCGGTGTGATCCAGGTTTCGGTGAGGGCGAGAAACTGGAGGGACAGGAAGGAGGCATAGCCGGAGATGAAGTCTGCTTTCCGTGTGGCAGACTGGCAGTTCCAGAGCCCCCCTGTGACGGTGAAGTTCTCGCAGGGAGTCAGCGAGGGGTAGCGGAGGTTGGACGGGTTGCGTTGCCGTGGAGGGCCACGTCGTTGGAAGCGGGTTCTAAAAGGAAGAGAGCAGACAGGGATAGGGAGAGGGAGAACACACATAAACTGGGACGGTCGCTCTTCCAGATGTCTTTTGAAATGCACACAGCAGATTGCAAGTGGTTAACAGCTGTGTGAGACACTTCGCAAGCACGGATAAATAAGTACTACCAATTAAAAAACACAATAACGTGAAAAGTGCACTTACAGTACGCTGCATTAGCCTTACTAGCACCTGCACTTACAGTACACTGCATTAGCCTTACTAGCACCTGCACTTACAGTACACTGCATTAGCCTTACTAGCACCTGCACTTACAGTACACTGCATTAGCCTTACAAGCATCTGCACTTACAGTACGCTGCATTTGCCTTACTAGCACCTGCACTTACAGTACGCTGCATTAACCTTACTAGCACCTGTACTTACAGTACACTGCATTAGCCTTACTAGCATCTGCACTTACAGTACACTGCATTAGCCTTACTAGCACCTGCATGTACAGTACACTGTATTACCCTTACTAGTATCTGCACATACAGTACACTGCATTAGCCTTACTAGCAGAGTTTATAAATGCAAAAAGGGGAGTTGCTTTGGTTAAATCCGGTGGAGATAAGGAGATTTGTTCTTAAAAGGGACAAGAGGCAAAAAAACCAGTTCCTTTATTACATTACATTACATTACATTACATTACAGGCATTTAGCAGACGCTCTCATCCAGAGCAACTTACAACTTTTTTTATGGTTCTGTTGTTTCTTTGTTATTTTTATTATTTTTCTCATTGGCAAGAAAAGCTGTACAGATTTAAAGAGATACTGCAGAGGCTTTTCTAAGGCCTTTTTTACCGCTTCAATTTGAACTGGAACTCGTGAGTAGGTGTGGTCATATGACGATGGTGCCACGTAGTCATATTATGAATATTCATGCAGTCAAGGAGTGAAAGGGTGTGTCTTGGTGAACTGACTCAGGCCCCCACTGAACTCAGCCCCCTTCCTGCTATCTCCTCACCTAAACAAACAACAAAATGACAAGCGACGAGAGTGACAGCAGTACTGCAGGGAGTTTTGAGGTGGAGGAGTTTGAAAGGATTCCTTCGTGGTGGAAGACTCTTCCTCGCGAAGATGTTGCTTGGGAAATACAGCCGTATTCATTCGAGTCACTGGCAGCAGCAGCCGCTGTATTAGTTGAGCGACGTCTTCGCGATCGAGGAGAGGACTGGGGATGTAACCGAATGATAGAGCTAACGTTACCTAGCTAAGTTAGCTTGTTTGTCTGCCTAAAGTAACGTTACTATTAAATACATTCAAATACACAGCAAAACCCAGTCAAACAGTAACGTTAGTATATTGAACATGGCTGGTTGTAGCGCCCAGCTCCACTTGGTCCGGAGAGAATTGTTATCATTCATTAGCTAACATTCATAAATGATAGCGATAACTAGCTATCTAGCTAAGTTACCAGTTCTCTGGACCAAACGGGGCTAACCTCACACACAATAGACTGCTTTGCATTACCTAATTTATCGATACATTCCATCTCTCGGCAGATTATGAAAGCTAACAGAGCCGGTGGCGTTACACCGAGGAACGATACATCTGACTCCTTGGCATAATGCAGGCAAGTTAGCTAAAGTCAACCAAAGTAAGACGTTGTAGATGAATAACTCTATGGCTACGTTCACACTGCAGGTAAAAAGTGGCCCAGATCCGATTTTTTCCTCAAATGTGACACAGATCAGATTTTTTTATGGAAGTGTGAACAGCGAAAATCACATTGAATATGACATTTACAATTCTCATTTGGGCCACTTTTGAATGTGGTATTAGATGCCGATACATAACCGATTGTGTCAAAGCGACCGCAGTCTGTCAGATCGGAATTAATGTGACTTTTTACGTCATTTTTGATGCACCTAGCAGGGCATTAGAACGTTAGCGCACGGGCTAGTTAACTCACTATTTTACAGGGTAGGTTATCAACAGATTGACATTATATTATCATGTGTTGTCATTTTAGATAAGTGGGAAACCTGCAAAGCAGTGGATTTTTTTTGGGCAAACGATACACCGTAATAAATCGGAAGTAGGCAACGTTTTTATATATATATATTTGCGGACAGCTGCGTTACCCGTTTTGTGATTTAAAATAATGTTAGAACTGTCCATATTATTGTCTTGGTTTGTTGCACGGTAGTCATTATTCACGGTTTTCTCATGTAGCTGCTTACCGAACGTTATGGTTGTCGGTCCAATAGTGTGTCAATAGTTTAATCTAAGGGTGCGCATGCTAGGCTATACGTTACACATGAAGTTGAACAGATGTGTCGTGTGATACTATAGCTTTTTTATATTGTGTATTTTAACACGGCTGGAACGCTGTATTGACCAATCTGCATCCCGGAACTATCCGTTTTATAAATGCATATCGACTAGTCTCACTAGTCAAACGGCCGAGCGCTCCATTTTCTTAACTCGCCCGTCCTCGCCCAGGCGAGTGAGCGAGGTTAATTTCATGCCTTGCTTGAGTTTCACTTAAACAGTCCCCCCATGTCACGGTCCCCCAATTCCTGGCTCCGATCTCGCATTCACGAGTCACTCTGCACAGTAGCAGCCATGGCAGCACAAAAAGCTAGTAAAAACCTTAGATTTTTTCCCGTCTCCTCACACTTATCATTAGCTCCACTGCACATCAACTTTAAAATTAACGCAGAAGCTGTGACTTTGATTACTTCCTTTTTGTTGTTTATTTCTGCAGGCTGTGTGTCATGGTTTTGGCCCTGTTTACCTGTGCGGTCGTTTTCCTCGGTGGCCACGCGGGGGCGCTGCCCTTTTGGTAGATGCTTGCTCCGCCCTGCTGGGTTTGCGTATCTTCTGTTAGAATTTACACCTGGGCGTGGTCACAGCTATTTAAGCCTTCCGTTTCATTCTATCGGGGCTTCTATATTGATTGTTTGTACTGTGGTGTATTGTGCTGTATTGTGTGTGGTATTATTCAGCCCTTTGTATTTTAAGTCAGTGTTATTTTTGGTCTAGGTTTATAAGGAGACCGGTTCGCTCCGTTGTGGTTCGTTGGAGTTATATATGCGGGACTCGCCTATGTAGAAGTAGTTATTTGGACTCGTCCCTCCTGGCGTACCTGCCTATGTGGATGGAGTTATTCGGACTCTTCCCCCTTGGCTCTTTTCAGTCCTCGCTTCCTGGTTTCTCCTTTTTAGTCCGTTTGCCTAGTGTTTGCCGTTCTAGCTATGTCTCTTTCTCCTCTCTCTGTCTGCTTTCTTCCGTGAAGGCGAGAGGAGTATTGTTTGTTTGTATTTATCTACGTGGTAGGTTTTTACTAAGAGACAGGGCATTTTATCGTACTGATTTTAGGGCTTTATTTATTTTGTGTTAGTTATTCGTACCATTTGGGCTACTCGCCTATTTTATCGCCTCTTTGCTGAGGCAAGGCTTATTTCCTGCTGGCTTTTTAGTTACCCATCTCGGGAGCCAGTTAGTAGCTTCGGTACGTTTGTTTTCCCTGTTTTTGTCTCCTCGTGGACTACGTTCCCCTTTGTTGTGAGTCAGGGTTATTTATATTATATTGAGGCAGTGCTTGCTATTAAGTTTGCGTAGGTCTTTTGTTGCAGCTGTCCTGTTTGCCCTTTCTACCTGCGAGACGATTTTGTTGGGAACTGTTGTTCTGTTTCGTTCTCCGGGTGTGTGTCTCCTTATGTGGAGCTTGGGCGATGTTGTGGACGTGTTTGTGTGTGACTGCGTGTTTCTTATTATAGCATCGGAACTTTAGCTCTCTGTTCCATTTCGCCTCGTTCATATTTCTTTACTGAGAGGCTAGGGCTTTTGTTTTCTATTAAGCTTGCGTTAGTCATTATGGATAGTGAGGTTATGGGACGACGGTGCTCCGTCGGCTCGCCTGTAAAATGTTTCTTCCCCCTGGGAGATCGGGTGTTTACCCCCTTTGTTTTCCGCATTTGACTGCTAGCCCATGGAACTAGCCTTGGAACGTTGGATCTGTTCCTTTCGCCTCCGTTTCTATCGTATTATTTTGCAGTGTTTATTGACTGTGTTTTATGTTTGTCTTACGCTACTCGCCCGTTCTTATGTGTCGTTTCCGAGACAGGGCGCCTATTGTTTCTTTCTGGTCAGAATCCTGTCCTTGCGCTCTATTTGGCGTGTGACAGTCAGCCTGTTAGTAGCGTCTGTATTGGTGTTCGTTGTTCGTTGTCTTGTCCCCTCCCTTATCTGCGGGGTATCCCGCCTTAGTGGCCTTAGGGCTTTAGGATTCCCCTTGCTGCGTTTGGCTCCTCCCACCTCACACGTCACGCCCCATTACACTGTGTAACAGGCTTTTGTTTTTGTTAATTTGCACGGGTCATTTGAGGAGAGCAATCGGTTCACACTGAAATCAGATATGGGCCACATTAAAAAATTAATGTGAACAACCAAACAAAAAAAATCGGAATTGAGCACTAAGGCCTGTAGTGTGAACGTAGCCTTAGTAGCTCGATAGAAGTCGTAATATTAATGTTAGCAGTAATACAAAGCAATTCGCATTTGAACTTGAGCTAACTAGTTAACAGTACAAGGGTCTCAGTCTCAAAGAGGAAAAAAAACCTGTTGGTCTCTGCTTTTATACCACGTGCCCAGCCGAGACCACCCCTAGGACCACCTAAACTCCACCCACTTTTATGTTAAGGATCTTGTGACGTCACGAATCCCCAGAAACCAGCGTTTTGGTAAGCCTTCACAAAAACTCATATAAAACTATTTTGACTAAACATGAGATTTTTGGACATAGACAGTTGTGTATGATTATAATCTAACCCAAAACATCGGTTTTCAACGGGAAAAGTAGGTTTTTGACTGCAGTATCACTTTAACATCTGTAACAAGCAAAATGAAAATCCATTTGTTGAACAAGTACCTTTCACTTTAAAAAAGAGGGAATCAAATTCAAAAGAGTTATATGACATGTGCTAATGATGCACCATTTGTCCAGTGGAAAAGCTAGGTAGTGATGGCAGGCGCATCTCAGGTGATTGAGCGTGAGGGAGAGACGGGGAGAGGGATGAAGAGAGACTGGAAAAATGGCTATAATCTACAGTGACAGGCATTGGCAGGGAGACATCATATGAACGCCATAATTGAGCAGCCGTAAATTGAGCCGCCAACTTCGATGTGTCAATAAACAAGTTCAAGGTGACACTGTGGATCAATACAGCACGACAAGACCCATCCGACAAATTTACTGCAGTGTAATTGGGTGCAAAATGACTCAACTCAACCTTCACGCTGCAGAAAATCAAACCTGCGGTCGCCGCCGGCAACAGTTTGTATATGTCACAATTTGCCTTAAGGTGGCATGGGCAGACATAATGGATTTCTGTTTTTCTGTGTTTCTGTGTTTGTGTGTATAGCTGTGCGTGCATGTGTGTGTGTGTGTGTGTGTGTGTGTGTGTGTGTGTGGAGCATAAGATGGCAGCATATGGACCTTACCTGAGTATGAAAAACATTAATTGACATTAATGTGGCTTCAAGCTCAATCTAGATTTTTTAATAAAGCTTAGCTATACAATAAAATATTTACTAGTTGATCCATTCCAATGTAAAATTAATGCTAGTTAGAAAAAGTCATCAAAACAAAAAAGATTTATTGCAAATAATTGATTATCAGGATAAAAGCAGAAATCTTTTTACATAATAATCTATTCCAGTGTAGCTCTCTGATTAAGCCTGAGAAGGGCCTATGTAGTGTAGCTCTCTGATTAAGCCTGAGAAGGGCGTATGTAGTGTAGCTCTCTGATTAAGCCTGAGGAGGGCCTATGTAGTATATCTCTCTGATTAAGCCTGAGAAAGGCCTATGTAGTGTAGCTCTCTGATTAGGCCTGAGAAGGGCCTATGTAGTGTAGCTCTCTGATTAAGCCTGAGAAAGGCCTATGTAGTGTAGCTCTCTGATTAGGCCTGAGAAGGGCCTATGTAGTGTAGCTCTCTGATTAAGCCTGAGAAAGGCCTATGTAGTGTAGCTCTCTGATTAAGCCTGAGGAGGGTCTATGTAGTGTAGCTGTCTGATTAAGCCTGAGAAGGGCCTATGTAGTGTAGCTGTCTGATTAAGCCTGAGAAGGGCCTATGTAGTGTAGCTCTCTGATTAAGCCTGAGGAGGGTCTATGTAGTGTAGCTGTCTGATTAAGCCTGAGAAGGGCCTATGTAGTGTAGCTGTCTGATTAAGCCTGAGAAGGGCCTATGTAATTGATTTCAGGATGTATAATCATTAACCTCATATGTCACCACCTCTCTCCCGGGTGGCGACTTATTGATCAGCTAATGGAAGGTTGATTGTGCCCGATGTTTAAATGGATATATATAAATGTCTGCTATTAATGCTCCACTAGTTATTTTCTACTGCAATCAGACTGAATTTGAACCGGAAACCTGTGGTCCAAAAGTGCCAGACAGAGAAACTGAAGTGCCATGTTTCCTTAGGGGCGACCAGAAAACTAATAATGATGATTCATTACCAACATGCTACCTGACCTAATCACTTTGTGCATTGTCACTATAGTTACTAGCTACAGTTATTTAACGTAAAACTGTCATTGAATGTCTTTTTTTAGGAGGGGGGAGGAGGGGGATACTATCAACTCTTTTTCCACTCCAATGTTTATGACACATGATGGATAGCCACTTTTACCCAGAGAGTAAATCAATCTGAATAGCAGAAAAAAACCTTTGAAATTAAAGCTTTTGGTATGTAGTTATGTGATGCTGTCTTTCCTATGTATGTGTGATATGCAGTGCTCGACAGTGGCAGAACAGTATGAGTTTATTGTCAGAGGACTTGCATTGTATCACAGTTCTACTCTGCTGCCCCAGTGAGGCCCAAGGCTACCTCAAGGAGGACAGTACAATCAAAAGACCTTTGATTCCATCCAAAGCCATCACAGCTTGATGATTACCTGGCTACCTTCAGGAGATAGAAACTGTCATTCTGGGAAAGGCTTTTATTTATTTATTTTTTGTTGTGAATTTCAGCTGAAACATTCCTTCCAAGGATTCAAATCCTGTCAACACAGAGGTAGTGAATGCCAAAATGAATACCCAGACTGCAATTTTCTAACAAACGACTATCAATTACCACTGTCAATACAGATTTAATAATTTTATCACAAGTGGGCCCTTTTTAGACCCCTTCCACCTTGGAACCACACTAATTCAGAGTTACTGTACGTATATCATGAGACAACAGGCTGACTTTTGTGATGAATACTCCATGAAGGCATCATATAGAGATATGGATCATATATTTACCCCGCCCAAGATGACACAACACACCATGGGGTTGATTTACTAAGATCCCAAATAAGGGGTGTTATTTTGTGGGTGCAGTCAAAGTATTTGCACGCATTAACATTTCACACTTTGCGGGTGATCAACTAAAGGCCGTAATATACTTCACGCTAAGTACGTGTACGCACACACAGGATGGCTGCCGCACGTATCCTGCGTTCGTTTGGTGCGTCATTCGTGCACGGCTCACGAGGCCTTGAGTATACGCATACACAAGGTGCAATACCAACAGAAATCATGGGGCAGTATACCAAAGATCCTCTGATGAGATGAAAACAGGAAACAGCGAAGAAGTAGTAGTACACAATGGCGGTGAATTTTTGTCGCTGACCTGCCTCCTAGTGGACATAACTTTTAAACAACCATTTAGACATAAAGTACGCAGTGGAGTATGTGAACAATGCCACTTGCGTAGCGTTCGTGTACGTACATACGTACACGTACGAAACTGGAGTATATCGAGGCTTTAAGAGTCATTATGTAAATTGCTCCAGCCGCAAACAGCCATATTTACAGTTGAAGTCGGAAGTTTACATACACTTAGGTTGAAGTCATTAAAACTCATTTTTAACCACTCCACAGATTTCATGTTAGCAAACTATAGTGTTGGCAAATCAGTTAGGACATCTACTTTATGCATGACACAAGTAATTTTTCCAACAACTGTTGACAGACAATTTACTTTTAATTCACTATGTCACAATTCCAGTGGGTCAGAAGTTTACATACACTAAGTTGACTGTGCCTTTAAACAGCTTGGAAAATTCCAGAAAATCATGTCATGGCTTTAGAAACTTCTGATAGGCTAAGTGACATTATTTGAGTCAATTGGAGGTGTACCTGTGGATGTATTTTAAGGCCTACCTTCAAACTCAGTGCCTCTTTGCTTGACATGGGAATATCAAAAGAAATCAGCAAAATATCTGGTTCATCCTTGGGAGCAATTTCAAAATGCCTGAAGGTACCATGTTCATCTGTACAAACAATAGTACGCAAGTAGTCCACCATGGGACCACACAGCCGTCATACCGCTCAGGAAGGAGACGCGTTCTGTCTCCTAGAGATGGACGTGCTTTGGTGCAAATCAATCCCAGAACAACAGCAAAGGACCTTGTGAAGATACTGGAGGGAACAGATACAAAAGTATCTATATCCACAGTAAAACGAGTCCTATATTGAAATAACCTGAAAGGCTGCTCAGCAAGAAAGAAGCCACTACTCCAAAACCGCCATAAAAACAAAGATCTTACTTTTTGGAGAAATGTCCCCTGGTCTGATGAAACAAAAACTGAACTGTTTGGCCATAATGACTATCGTTATGTTTGGAGAAAAAAGGGTGAGGATTGCAAGCCTGAGAACACCATCCCAACCATGAAGCACGGGGGTGGCAGCATCATGTTGTGGGGGTGCTTTGCTGCAGGAGGGACTGGTGCACTTCATAAAATAGATGGCATCATGAGGAAGGAAAATTATGTGGATATATTGAAGCTCAAGACATCAGCCAGGAAGTTAAAGCTTGGTCGCAAATGGCTCTTCCAAATGGACAATGACCCAAAGCATACTTCCAAGGTTGTGGCAAAATGGCTTAAGGACAACAAAGTCAAGGTATTGGAGTGGCCATCACAAAGTCCTGACCTCAATCCAATCGAAAATTTGTGAGCAGAACTGAAAAAGCATGTGCGAGCAAGGAGGCCTACAAACCAGACTCAGTTACACCAGTTCTGTCAGGAGGAATGGGCCACAATTCCAGCAACTTATTGTGAGAAGCTTGTGGAAGGCTACCCAAAACTTTGACCCAAGTTAAACAATTTAAAGGCAATGCTACAAAATACTAACAGAGTGTATGTAAACTTCTGACCCACTGGGAATGTGATGAAAGAAATAAAAGCTGAAATAAATCATTCTCTCTACTATTATTCTTACATTTCACATTCTTAAAATAAAGTTGTGATCCTAACTGACCTAAGACAGGGAATGTTTACTAGGATTAAATGTCAGGAATTGTGAAAAACTGAGTTTAAATGGATTTGGCTAAGGTGTATGTAAACTTTCGACTTCAACTGTAAATGAGAGGTTATGCGAGTTTCGAATGGTTACACTAAGAAAACGGTGAAAAGACTGGCAGCAATTTTGCCATTTTTTATGTTTTTTAAAAGGTTTTTTTTTACAATGTACTATGTAGGACTTTTACACCGAACAAGCTGTTGGTTTACAATGAACTGTTTCACTGGATATGTCTCTGCCGGGAGTTAAAGATTTTGTTTGTCAGGACTGAAATTATCATAACTATGCTTACTCTTGTAGACGTATTGCTTGTTTTATTCAAATACTAGTTACTCTTGTATTCTCTAACATGATTTGCTTCATGATTAAAAATGTATTTATTCTTACTGTTCATGATGTAGATAGGGTATGTATCCAGAAATTCAATTTTTGTTTATTTTGAGCATTAGCTAGAATGGGCCAGTTAATTAGCCCCAATTGTTACGCAATCATTCAGAATGTTCAGTTATGGATATTACAAACCATTACACACTCCTACGTATCTTGCTGCAATGACAGCCGTCATCTTATCGATTCTGTGTCTTTTAATACCTGCTTTCCATTTGTACTAAAATGCACCCAGTAAATACCTTTCCCAAACTTGCTTTCGGGCTTAGTAAATCACATTACGCATGCTAAAGTAATCTATTTGCATGACCTCCTCCCACCATCTTGCGAAATAACGTAGGGATGCCCAGTTTTGCATATTCATTTAGGCTAACTCAGAAAAATGAGAAATCAATGTATCTTTCCATTTTAGCACACGCAATCCTCTTTACATCTCGTTAGTAGATCTCGGATGAGTTTTTGCAGGTGGTAACAGTTTTAGTAAATCGACCTCCATATGTCCATTTGCAGTTATTGACATAAGCATTTATGAATGCTTATGCAGTGCTTATGAAGGAGCTGTGCAGCTCTTAGGAAATACCATTAGATAGTGTTACTGATTTATGTTAAAACATTTAATTTAAAAAGCTTAATTTAAAACGCTAAATTTAATTGTTTGTTAAAAATGTTATATGATTCATCTCCACAACATTTAGGGTTTTAGTTTATTGCATTAGCAGCATTAATGACTTGAAATGCGAAACTATTTCATAATGAGGAACAGAGCCCAGATAAATTTTATACATCAAACGGCCACATTAGGCTTAAGACAGCATTAGTAAGTTTAGCGCCTGTAGAAGCCGATTTTGGTGGGGTTGGAGAATGGTGTACGGGCTGGTGTGGGGGGGGTTGGATGATTTTGGGGGGTATTGTAAATGTATAATAGCCTGTAATACTCAGGCCATCTCTCCCCCCGGAGCTTCAAGCCCCTATCCCTTCCAAACAAAACTGTTGAGGTGTGAAATATGAAAAAGACGTATTGTCGTTCAATTTGTCCAGCATACCTCACAGGTGTACTCCAGGTATGGCGCCCCTTCAGAAGGTGAAAAATGAGCAGCACTGAGCGTGGTGACTTTGATGGACCTCACCACTCTAGCGCTATCATTCTTTTACGTTTGGCTTCCTCGACTCCTGTGCGGACACTCCATCGAAAAAATATGTCTTGTTGAAGGTAGATACGCTCGAGTGCCTACTGTACTGCAGTGCCATAATGAACAGGCTCCTTTGCTCTGCTTACGGTCCTTTCATCCCTGCTATAGAACACGGAGACAGAGCTGCACTCCTTCAAAGGGCCTCATTATCCCACAAGACCCGGCAAAGAAATGCAAGAACGAGGAAGATTCGGGAGGACTCCTGAAAGGAACAATAATCTCCATAAATATGGTTAAATGAGTGTGTGGCGACAGCACCGTCCCCAGATTATGCTTGTGAAGCTTTCTTGGTTGCTGCCATATTTTACGCTTCTCTCGGATCTAATTCCAGCCATTCTTTTCCTCACGCTCAAAAACAACACAGTCCTACAAAGTCATTCTGGGTGACCCTAACTCATGCTTTTTTTTCCGTGTCCAATGTGTCCTTGACAACTTTTTAGAATAATTTTTAGTCAATATCATATAAAAATGAGAACACAACCAGGGAATCATAAAGGTTTATTTTTGTAACAAATAATATAACAGACATATAAAGTGAATTGTGAATGATGGTGTCCACTAAAAGAAAACATACTTAAAAATTCAAAATAATTAATTTGCCCCTTTGACACAAAGGCTTCTAAATCCATAATACTGGGTTCATGAACTTTGACTTTTTTTCTGTTAATTTGCTCAAAAATATGTTCATGCTTTTGTTCATAAAGAACAGTTTGGCAAGTTCATTTTGGTGATTGCTTAAAAAAGAACCCTTGTATACATGAAAATGTTGACTGAAAATAGTACCGTGCTCAAAAGTAGAGAGGTACCTATAGTCTTCTCTGTGAAAGAGACCCTGTACACTAACTGATGGTATGAAAATAAGATTTTCACCCAACCATCCACATACAAGATCAGCATCAAAAATATCTATATCTAAAGAAATGATTTCAGCCTTCTCCACGCTGGCTGGATTAACTCAGCCATTCAAAGCCAGCATCATGTAAACCCTACTGGCCGCACTGAGAGGGCTTGGAGAACATGATTAAATCAGTCTGGTTTCCAAAAGGGGAAGTGCTTTAAGCACATTATGATATTTCAGTTATAGTTCTGATAAGCAGTGTCTGATCCCCAACACTAACCAATGAACTTAAATACTCTGTTAGTCCTGTCAAAATCACCCAGAAATACTTTGTCTGCAGCCATGTGAAGAAGGTTTCAGAATATAAAATGGAATTCACCTTCTTCGGCATCTAAAAAAATATATATACAGTGACTTCCCCAAAGCCTGAGGACCACTGATGTAATTGGAGGGAAAACGGAATACTTGGATATATGGTAGGGCTGCACGATTATGACAAAAACGATGTTTACAATTATTTTACGGAATATTGTGATCAATTGTTTATCACGATTATTCATCGACTTTGTAAACAAAATAGTTTTATTGCACTTGAACATTTACAACAGGAAACCCCCCTTCATCTTCATGCATTCATCATACTGAACCCTATGATGGGGGGTTGTGTGGGGCCGACACAACTCTAAAGCACACTGCAGAGTGTTTGTTTCTGGTCAAACATCACTTGTTCTAAATCCAAAAAAAAGGTCTAAATGGTGGATGCTTTTCAAGGAATTTCTTTGCGTCCCACTGCGTCTGACATTTGCTATATCGATCGTAGATCTATCTTTGTTTTTTCCAGCTTGTTTTCGTTGCTACACCAAAAAGAAAAAAAAATAGTCTCTAACCTGGCCTGCAGCCACTGCTGTGTTTGGGTCAGAAGCAGGAAATTATTACTCACAGCGCGCTTGAAACAAATGCCTGTGATTGGTCAGTCTACCTGTATATAGGGAGGGTAAATAATTTGGAACATATACCTTAGAACGGATAGGCATGTGTTAGAGACCGCTATTTTTTGGCAACTGCAAAAATTAACGGGACTTCTGGATCCCATTCGACAATTTTCTCCTTAAAATGAGTGAAATTATGAAAGCAGACATTAGGTAAAGTGCTGTCATTCCATGCTGTTATGACATACAGCAGTTTAAAATATATATTTTTACTAACCCAGGCAGGTAGCCCTGTATATTTCCTGTACTGTACTAACCCAAGGACGTAGCTCTACATATTTCATGTACTGTACTAACCCAGGGACGGAGCCCTGCATATGTTCAGCACTGTACTAACCCAGTCGCTCCCCCTGCTCTGCTCAATCTCAGGGAGGATTAGTAAGAGCCAAAAGCATCTGCAATAATTATTACACACTGTATGACTAAACTGTCGAGACCTTCTATAAATCCCAAAGCCATTTTTAAAACAAACAAATGCATTACGCAGATGAAAAAAGGGGGAGGGAGGCGTTTGCTGGCTTTAGATATTATTTAAGTGTTCTTGTAAGCCATCTAAGATATTAATGTTGCAAAGCAACTTATAAATATTTAAGAACATAAAAGGGTGAGAGCCTCATGGCCGACCTGACCGCAATACAGCTGGGAGGGGAGCGGTTGACATTCATGACGGATTTTAAACACGATAAAAACAATCAGACTGTTTATGACATCAAAGAAAAGAGCCAAAGATACTCTCTCCCAGCTGCCCTTATAAAAGCTTCACTAATGCTTCTGGGTGTAAATAAGCCCACTGATGCATTATAATTCAAACCACTGCCTTTTCTATCTTAGTGAGTAAATCGAAGGCCTAAATTAGTTAACATACAAAGACTTCTTCTATTAGTGTATTGTGATCTGCTCTCTTCTGGTCTCTGGTATACGTTTTGTTGTGTACAACCTTTCAGCGTTGTTATTAAAGGAATGATGGTAGGATTAGACCACTGACTTAAAGACCAGGGTTACTAAGGGAACCAAGCGCACACTGTGGGGGCTCTGCTGGTCCAGTAGCAAACTCGGCTATTATTGCCATGGCACAGCAGGGTCATGACATCACTGTAACTGAGATATGTCAGCTGAAGCGTTCACGCTGGTGGCCTCATTGTCTACAATGTGCAAAAAAGAAGACAGCATTAGCTCACTGCCTAAATTAATTATGTCTGGCAAAACTTCCATTTCCTTACACTTGAACATTTCCCTTGGCCTACCACCACCATACTGTAACCTGGTCCACAAAATAAGTTTGAAAAAATACTCTTTCCACAACAGCAATTAACTTACAATATAAAAGACTGCAGTTAAGTGAACATCTGTTGATAATTAAATTATTTTTTACACATGCATCCTCTGTATTAAAAAGTATTTATTTACATGTATGTGTTTTAATCCCTTAAACACTGCAGTGCACACTTTATCAATATAGCAATAGTTGAGAACTTTAAATCATAGACACGTATCCCTTCTGTGGCTAATGAAGGATTCTGCACAATTGTAGCCACAACCCTGAGACCCCACTCTAATAGCCTAATTAATTTTTAAGCACAGATGAGGGGGGTAATGCAGCAGTAACCCATTAGAGCAGTCTATCTCTCAGGCCTTAATGTACTCAAATCACTGCCTGACCAGAAGGCTGAAATGGCCAACACCTGCAGAGGTCTTCTTTGGGGGGCAGGGGGGGCAAGACGGTCAGAGGGGTCTTGTTACCATAAGGGAATGGTGATTACGCAGGCTATATGCTTATAATATTAAAATAAAGACTTATGATTTCAGAGTTAAATAAATTAACTTATTACAAAATTAGGTTTAAAAAAGAACAATAGTGTTCGGCCGTTTGACAGTGCTTTGAAATTTTACTTTAAAAATAGTTTGTCCGCAGTAGCCTACACTGTAAAAAAAAAAAACTGTCACAGGATTTCACTGTTTTTTGAACACTGTCAAAGTCATGTAGAATAACAGCAATAAATCATTATTTAACAGTCATCCCATAAAATAACATGATTAATTATACAGTTAAATAACAGGATTTATAGGCAACAGTGAAATAACAGGACATAGTTTTCCCCCTTCATTAAATAGTTTTTCACTGCCAACATTGTTGCCACTTTTTCATGGCATGGTTTTTTTTAACAGTGTTTATTGGTTACACTGAACAAGCTGGCGGTTTACTACAAACTGTTTCACTGGATGTCTCTTAGTTTCTGCCGGGAGTTACAGATGTCAGGACTGAAATGATCGTAACTACGCTTACTAGCACTACTCGCACCATTAGTATCACGTAAAATCATTTCCATCTGATCATGGGTGTTATTCACTGTTTGTTATGATCTCAACAAAAAACGTTTTAAATGTTAAACAAAAATGCCAAGTTACTCACGCATAGCCAACAAAGCACTGTCTGTAAGTCATTCATTCCAACTTGCAAAAACTAAGCCTGCCTTTAAAAGTATTGATATCAAAAGGTGGCCCAAGTTACAACAAACAATATTGCCTATCATAGTTTGCACTAATTAAACTACCTCTATTCCAAAGAAATGCTATCCAATTTTTCCTAAATTATTTAATGTAACTTGACCCTGTGTTTTTTCATGTTACCACCTCAAGAGAATGTGGTAAATAAAACTGTATGTGCCACATCAAACTGTGAAAGGAGAATTGTTTATAGTGGAAATAATCTGTGATTCAGATGTGTTACACTTAGAAATGGAAAAGAGAAATGTTTGAACAACTGTCTGCATCCAGTGCTTTGGGTCTATGAAAAGTACAGCATGAATAAAATGCATTATTATTATTATTATTATTATTATTATTATTATTATTAATAATAATTTATTTATATATATATTTATTCTGAATATTTGTATTTGAATATAAACCTGTGTGGTCCTACAGAGCCTAGACGTTCTTATGTTCAGAAAATTACGTTCACAAATAACATTTGCTTGTATTTGACATGTTAAAAGAATTAGTACTATTACTTATTACTCATTTTTATCTGTATTTATTCATCCCCTTTTCTCGATTGTAAATTATGTTTCTTGTTATAAATATCTGTTTGTGAATTGTAGAGAAATCTATAGCAGCAGCGAAAAATTTTGAAACCTGTACATTTTCTAAAGTAAACTTGACAACAAAGTATATATTTATAATTATCCTTTCTGGAGTGTAATTATTTGTCAACTGTTTAAAACATTGATTGAAATGATGTGTTGTTCCATGAGGCAATTTTTGTTATTTTACATTTAAATAACAAATGACCACATTCTCTTGAGATGGTAAGATGAAAAAACACAGGGCCGAGTTACATTAATTGTTTTTGGAAAGATTGGGTATTGGGTAGCATTGCTGTGGAATAGATACATTAAATTAAAGGCAGGCCTAGGTTTTGAAAGTTAGAGTTAGAGAATGAATAACTTACAGACAGTGCTTTGTAGGCTATTCTATGAGTAACCTTTTTTTTTTTACGTTGAAAAGATTTTTTGTTGAGATATCGTTTGTTTTTGTAGTGTGTTTGGTAACTGATGACGATAATGCATGAAGATGATGACATTGAGAGAGGGACATGCATACAGAATACATGCAGACACACAAAGAAAGAAATAGGCATGGATTCTGTCCTTTACCATGAACTACAAATAAATGAAAGTGTTTGCAGTCATTTTAAATGCATGACGGCAAGTATTTTAAAGGATTGTATACATGGTTGACGTAGCCTAGTTAGTCACGCATTGCCTACAAAGCACTACATATAACAGGAAATAGCTAACAGAAAACTTTGCGATTGCAAGGTAGCTCACAGTAGGCTAGTTAAAGCAATGTTAGGTAATAAAAGCAGTCGTTGTCACTTTAAAATCTATAAATCTGTCTTCATGAAATGCATATGCCTTTTGAGACTTTTCCTAAATACATTGTGATATAATGTGATATTGCATATTAAGGAAAAGTTATGAACACTTACGTAAATTACCAGGAATGGTGAAATTGTCTGACATGTATCTTGCAGTATGCTGTGGTCATGCGTGTAACAGGTTACTGGCATAGGCTACGTGCTTATGTTGCATAGTAGGCTAAATGTAATCCTGTCATGGGTTTCGATGCCTTTTTCCCATGCGGTCGTTTTCCTCGGTCGCCACGCGTGGGCGCTGTTCTTTTAGTGGAATTTTGCTCCGCCTCTTCTCTTTCGCGGAGTTCTCTCATCAGCATCCACACGTGTGCGTGGTTGCCTGAGAGCTACATAAGCCCCTGTTTCCTACTTCAGGGCTTTGATATTGTTTGCATTATTTCGCACTGTTGGGTGTGTGTTTTATTTGTACCATTATGCTACTCTCAGCTGTCCTGTTCGTCCTATTCGGTACCTGTCTCCGTACATGGAGCTTTGGCGATTTTGTTCGGAACTGTAGTTCTGTTCGTCCTTCGGTACATGTCTTCCTATAGGGGGACTGGGCAAAGTTGTGGACATGTTTGTGTGTGACTGCGAGTCTGAGAGTAGCCTTGGAACGTTAGATCTCTGTTCCTTTTGCCCCCTCATTACCATTTCACATTAGTATCTCGTTTCTTCACTGTTTTGTATACGTTTTGAGTATTCAGTGTTTTTTTTTAGCTTGTTGTTTTCCGAGCTTGAGATGTGTTGGTCTTTTGTGACATTCGCCCGGTTATATGGGTTGTTTTTGGTTACGCCCCTTTTTTCTAGTTCCCGTATTTCCCTCCAGTGAGAGTAGGAACTAGGTTATTTGCGTTAATCTTTATATTTCCTTATATACGAGGTCTCTCTGTCTTAGTGGCTTTTAATTAAGCTTAAAGAATCCCCTTGCTACGTTTGGTCCCTCCAACCGCACATGTCACGCCCCCATTAAAAATCGTTATGACAGTTATAGCTATATTACTGTAGGCTATGATTTATGCTAAAATATCACTTTGTAGATTAACTATGTATTTAATCTCTAATAAAATACAATTAACACCATCACCTGTAGCCAAGTAATATTATGTGTATAATATATGCATCATTCAATCAATACACTTGGGATCATGATGAAGCAAATAGATTAATGAAACAAATCTATAGGGGGACATGCATGCACAATAGGCTACATGCACACACACATACGTACATTCTAGCTGAAGAAACACATAGAATGACGGTGTTTTAAAGGGTTTTATACATGGTAGAAATAGCTAGAAATGTGTTATATGTCGGCAGGTGACCAGTGTAGCTAACAAAATAATTGGCGTTTTGCATAGCTGCAGTAGCCTAGTAAAAAGTAACATTAATAAAAATAAATTAAGAAGTGCCGCGGTCTAAGACGCAGACTTTCAGTCTGTGTGGTTGTGCCCCGAGGATAGGGGTTTGATCTCGGTCCTGCCAGATCCGAGTATAGCCGGTGCCTTGAGGAAGCAGCAATTGGTTTGCTACTGGACCATGTCGGCGGATGTTCCCCTCTTTTAAGTACAAGTGAACCTGTGAACAGTTAATACTGAGAAGCATAGCATTTGCACCCTGTTTTTGTTGAAAATGAATTTACCCTTTGGTACCAGATGGGGATGTAATCCCTGACCTCTCGCAAGTAAAGCCTAGATTCTGACTGCTAATCAGCCCCCTGCCCCCAGTGGACCTGCACATTGCTTCTCTGGTAGCTCCGCCTTGTCCATCCTGGGGAAGCTAGAAGTGCCCTAATAATCAGTGTAGGGCAATGGACCATTGACTGAAGTGCCTGCTTGATGATATTGCCCTTAGCACACACTTAGACAACTCCGGGGCTATGTTAGCACTCTATATGCATCACCTGCTGAAATGGCGACATCCACCCTTATGCGGGTTTCTAAGTCGCAGGGCAAGGTGGCCGGCCGAGCACTTGCCAGTCTCTGGACAGCTAGGCCCCACCTGTGGTTGGCACAGTCCAAGTTCAATGATGAGGACAGGGCATCTCTCCTTGCGCTTCCACTAGATCCAGCCACTATGTTTAGGCTTGGGTGGTCCTGACTGCCCCCATTGGCCTTACATGCCGTGGTTTTCGAGCCTCAGCGATCTACTAGACGGGACACCATGAGAGCTCCCAATCAGATGGGATCTGCTGTCTCAGGCACAGGGCATCCCTTTCCCAGTGGGGTCAAGTTGTGGGCTTAGTCTCTATAGGTCCCAGTTCCCGTGGTCTTTCCCTGGCAGAAAAATCCTGGTGCAGAGGCAGACGAGAGGATCCTTTATCCTGTGCGGCCCCTATGATTGTCCTGTTCTTACTGGAGTTGTTTGACAGGGGACATCCCCAGCTACATTTAGAGGATTTGTGGCAGCAATATTTGCCACTCGCATATCCTCAGGGCTATCTGCGGAGGATAACCGTCTGATTAAAGAGTTTCTCAGGGGTACCCGGCTGTTTTGGCCCCAGAGGCCCCAGAGGGCATCTTGCCTCACCTGGGAACTGGAGTGGATATTGAGATCTTTCATGTGCATGCCATTTGAGCCCCTTGACTCAAGCTGAAGTGAGCTTCCATGAAGCCATAACATCAGCTAAAAGGGTCGGTGAATTGCAGACTCTCTCTGACAGTCGTTGTAGATTCATGCCTGAAGGTCTAGGGGTGACACTTCATTCTAACCCAGCCTTTCTCCCTAAGGTACTGTCTCTACTTCATCTCAATCAATCTGTCCAAAGGTAGGCTGTCCCATTGGATTGCGGACACAATACAACAGGCGTACACTGCTTCAGATGCAACTACACCCCCGGTACAATCCCACTCTACGAGGGGCATCGCTGCCTCTTAGGTGGTGTTCCGGGGTGCATCTTTGGCAGATGTTTTTGCGGCAACGACCTAGTCAACATCCTCCCCATTTGCAGAGTAGCCCACAATCTACTGGTGTGGGCAGTCACATGTGCGTTCTATGAGGGCTGTGTATTTTATGGCAAGACTGGCTCATCTGAAAGCGGAAACTTTAATTAAGAAATAGACTGTCTCATGTTGTTCATATCCCCATGATATTATTATTAAAGAAAAATAATTATTCCAGGGTTTTAACATTTCACCTGTTATTTCATAACTGAACCAAACAATTTTAAAGAGAACTAAAAGTCTAATTAGAAACAAAAACAAATTTGTAGCACATTACAGAATTTATTCACAATTCATTTTAATGTCATTCTCTGCATGTGCGCTTTAACTTCATGCAGTAGCAGGTCTGTTTCACCTATGTGTGAACCTATGGGTTGCCAACCTGACAGCTTGATTGTATTTAGTGTCATCATTAAGGCAAAATAACAATATTTATCTTATTCATCAATATTAGAATGCAGGTAATGAACTTTGGATGAAGCTTGAACTTCGAGAACTCCATGAGAACATGGAATTGATGTTTGACAATGCTTCATTGCATAATCAAACAAAATTTGTTAAACAAGCAGGCTAATTTGCCGTTTTCTAAGGTGAGTGTCATGGGTTCCAGCCTGTACTCGTTTTTTTTGCAGATGTTGCCTCTCGGGGCTGCGGGAGGTCTCTTGCTGTTTTTTCCGCCTTTTAATTATCAGTGGATTCAGGTGGATGCAGGCTACTTAAGCGGAGCGCTCCTTCTCATCTGTGCTTCTGTGTCTACTCAAGCCAGGTAATTTGATATAGGACTCCAGTTTTGGGTTTAGTTCGTTAGGACTTCTCTTTCCTATTTTTTTTCTCTAAGTTCTTTCCTCTGTTTCCTTTCTGCCCTCTTTGAGGTAGTACCTTGGTTACCTATTTCTTCCGTTCCTCCTTTAGATTTGTTCAATTTATTTTGCTTTGAGCTGGAGGTTTTGCTTTCTCATTCTAGCTATTCTGCTCGAGTCAGCGAGCCTGTATTCGCCCTCTTTTCTGGGTTGTTTTTTGTTGGCTTATACGCCGGGGGTTATTTCCCCTTTTGTTTATTTTTTCCTGCTCTGTCAGGGTATTCCTTTCCTTTCTCCCTACTTGTGGCTCCCACATTAGTGGGTAGCTTTTGGATCCCCCTCCGGTCGCGTCTGGTTCTCTGCCTCCTTCCCCTACCTCACAGTACACAAAAGCCACATGGAGGTACCAGCGACCCCGTCGGGGGTTGAACAAGTTCTGGCCACTTAGCATGCGGCCTTGGCTGCTATGAGGAGGGTCTTCAGGCCCTCCATGCGCAGCAGCTGATAATGCAGAGTCAACAGGGACAATTGATTGATCAGCTGCGCCGCCAGGAGGACTGTCTGTGCGAGTTGGCGGACAGTCTTCGCCTACTGGCTGGCGTGGCAGCATCCACAGTCACCCAAACACCTGCCCCTGAGAGTCCCCCTTCACTGCCCAATCCTCTTACTGTTAGGGATCCCAAACTCCAGCTCCCCCTTCGCTATGACAGAGAATCGGGGAAGTGTCGAGGGTTTCTCTCTCAGTGTGAATTTTTTTAAAAGCGCAACCGTCACGTTTCTCCTCACAAGAGTCACGTATGGCGCTCGTCTTATCGCTGCTCACCGGGACCGCTCTCACCTGGGTGGATCCTCTCATATATGGTCTAACGCGCCTGTCATGAACAACGCAGAAAGCCTGATGAAAGAAATGGCGTTGGTGACATTTCGGGTCAGGAAGCAGAAATGAGGCTAACCCACCTCCGTGACATGGTAGCAGGATTTTCCATCGCGTTCAGAGCATTGGCAGGAGACAGGTTGGGCCGGGGGTCCGCTTATAACTTTGTTTAGTAACGCTCTTTCGGACCCCATCAAAGACGCCCTGGCGGTGCTCGAACTGCCTTCTACGTTCGATGCCCTGGTGACGACTGCTATCCGAATCGATAACCGTGTCAGGGAGAGAGGGAGAGGTGAGAGGAGGGACCATTCTACTCTGTACCTTCCCCAAGTTCCGGCAATGCCTTCAGCTTCTTCCTCCGCCCACGGCTCCCTGAACAGGGACGAGCTAAGCAGGTGGATAGCTCTTCTCTGCGCAAAACTCAGCAATCGAAGCCAAGCGAGGAGTGGTGTCATTATTGTATGCGCAGGGGACACACTAAGGCTCAGTGCCCCAAATTGGTGGGAAACGGGGGGTCTCGCTAGTGGAATGAAGGACACTAGCGAGACATAATAGAACAGTCCCTCATACCTTGTTGCCGGTTCAATTGCTCTGGAATCAACGCTCGGTCAAAGTTGATGCGTTTATAGATTCCGGAGCGGTTGAGTGTTTTGTGGACGCCAAGTGGGCTAGGGAGCTGAAAATGCCTGTTCACCGCCTCGCTCGGCCCTGTTTTGTTACGGCTCACGACGGTCGACCTGTTGGGCACCGGTACCATTAAAGAGACCATGGGGCTTATCAATAGGCATGCTTTTTACGAGGGCCATTCGGAACAAATGTGGTTCTTCCTGGTCAACTCGCTAGCCTATCCCCTCGTCTTAGGGCATTCCTGGCTAGTCCGACACAGTCGCACATCAATTGGGGCAAAAACAAAGTTACCATCCTTCAATGGGGCCCTCAATGCACATCTCACTGTCGGCAGACGTCATCGTCTGCTTCTGGTGGGCGTGGGTACAATTCTGAGCTTAGTTCGGTCAGTAACGATGAGGAAGTGGATTTCCCAGCTGATCAGGATAGGTCTTCTCCTCTCTCAGAGGATGGTGAGGAGAGTTTAGCCTGGGACTCGGTAGCTGACGGGAACACTCCTTGGGATGATTTCTCCCTGGACGGGCTTTCTGATTCAGAGATTGTATGGGAGTCCACGCCTCATTCGCCCTCTAGTTTGGATAGTACCAGAGTGATGGGGGCGCTCGATTTCCTCCTGCCAGCTAACGTACTTGCCGAGTATGCGGATCTCGCTGAGGTATTTAGCAAACAGCGAGCCACTACCTTACCACCTCATCGACTCTATGACTGTGCCATTCATTTATATCCTGGCAAAGTACCTCCTAGGGGCTCTCTGTATTCCATAGCGGCTCCTGAAAGTGCCGCTATGAGGGAATACATTGAGGAGGCACTGGCTAATGGCTTCATTTGACCCTCTACCTCGCTGGCTGGTGCTGGTTTTTTTTTGTGAAAAAAAAGATGGGGGTTTGAAGCCTTGCATAGATTATTGAGGATTGAATGACATCACGGCAAAAAAACGTTACCCGCTGCCACTCATGAATTCTACATTCGAACGTCTCCAGGGGGCATCCGTGTTTACGAAACTTGACCTTCGTAACGCTTATAATTTGGTGCGTATGCGTGAGGGTGATGAATGGAAGACCGCTTTTAACACTCATAGCAGACACTATGAATACCTCGTCATACCATTCGGCCTCTGTCTTTCAGGCACTAGTGAATGACGTGCTCAGGGAGATGTTGGAGAAATTCGTTTTTTTCTATTTATTTGACATTTTTTATTTTCTCCGCGAATCTCTTTGAACACATTAGTCATGTCAGGCAGGTATTGGAAGCGCTTCTCAAAGTGCAATTATACATCAAGGCTGAGAAGTGTATCTTCCATTCTGACTCTGTTTCCTTCCTGGGGTTTATTGTAACGGAGGGAAAGGTCCAAATGGATTCCGAGAAGGTTTCAGTGGTCATGAACTGGGCTACCCCACAATCGGTGAAGCAGGTGCAGCACTTCCTGAGATTCACTCATATTTATTGGTGGTTTATTCACAATTTTATTGCAGTGGCCGCACCTATCACAGCTCTGACAAGGAAAACGGCACCTTCGCGGTTTCAATGGAATCTGAAGGCTGAGGCAGCATTCACGGAGTTGAAGAAAAGGTTTAACTCCGAGTCCATCCTCATCACTCCCAACCCTTCCCTCTACCTTGTGTCAGAGGTTGATGCCTCTGAGTTGGGGGTAGGGGCTATATTGTCCCAGCGTTCGCCCCAAGACCAGAAGGTACATTCGTGTCCCTATTTTTCTCCTGACACTGGCCGAGAGAAATTATGACATAGGGGACCGGGAGCTTTTGGCGGTTAAATTAGCGCATTAGCTCGAGGGGGCAGAGCATCCCATTCACTGTTTGGACTGATTCAAGCCGAAGTACAAGTACATCCAACAAGCCAAAAGATGCAATTTGCGGCAAGCCCGTTGGGTGCTTTTCTTTACCACCCAGGTTCGAAAAATGTTAAACCTCATGCGCTGTCCCGGATTCATGACCAGTCCGACAGGGATCCCACCGCTGAAGTCATTGTGCCACTCAGATTTTGGTCCCGGTTATGTGGGACATCGAGTCTGTACCACCTCTCTGCCTCTTTGTGCCCCCTAGGGTACGGTCCCAGGTGCTGCAGTGGGGACATTCCTCCCAGCTAGCAGGATTTCCTGTCCAGGCAGTTTTGATGGCCTGGTATGGAGAAGGTTGTTCGGGAGTTTGTCTCGGCTTGTTCGGTCTGCGCCCATAACAAGGGATTGCAGCTCCCACCCTCGGGGCTTCTGCGCCCCTTACCCATCCCTAGTCGTTCTTGGAGCCACGTCGCCTTGGACTTTGTTACCGGCTTGCCTGCATCTGACGGCAACACTGTGATTCTGGTGGTCATTGACAGATTTTCCAAGGTGGTGCATTTTATCGCTCTGCCTAAACTGCCATCACTGGAGACCGCACGGTTGTCCAATCGTACTTCATGGAGTTGTCACCTCGCTTGGGCGGAATACGTTCACAACACGCTGCGTAATGCGTCCACGGGGCTCTCGCCATTCAAGGCTTAGTTGGGGTATCAACCCCCTCTGTTTCCTGAGTTGGAGAAGAAGGTGGAGGTACCGTCCACGGGATCATTTGTCGTAAACTCGCTCCGCGCTTCGTGGGGCCTTTTAAGATTATCTGTAAGATTAACCCGGTCACGGTTCGCTTACAGCTTCCTCGGTCAATGAGGATTCACCCGACGTTTCACGACTCCCGTCTCAAGCCTATACTCGTTAGTGCGTTGGCTCCGGCCGACAAGCCACTGCCTCCACCTCGGTTCATTGGGGGCGGGCCTGTGTATACAGTACGGCGTATCCTGGCTGAGAGACGTGTGGGCAGAGCGGTTCAGTTCCTTGTGGATTGGCAGGGCTACGGCCTGGAGGAGCGCTGTATCTCTTTCTTTTGGACCAGCTCAAAGCAGCAGAAACCCGAAACATACCTGTGATGTTAATTTCATCCAGCCCACAAGGATGTTTGTCTGTATTGCCAGTCTCAGGAACAGTAGTCCTCTCCCTGTCTAAAATGGGTCTGCGTTTGGTGTTACTAGCAATGAAAAATAAACAATTTTAGCTCTTTTGATGACCTTTTTATGATACATTTTTTTAAATATAGAACAATTATAAGATACGTATATACAAGAGATAACTGGTAAAATAGGTATGTATAGTGGTGATATTAGAACTAATTGCCTGTACTTTTTAGATTTTGCACACACTGTGGTACAGCTCTACCTGTGCTGTCCACAGCAGGGATCCTTCTGGGCTCATGGTTTGGTCCTGGCACTGCCTCATCAATGACTTGGCCTAACAGCAGACTCTGCTCTGTCACTTAAAACATAATAATAATAATAATTAAGAATAATACCTTTCATCGCCTAATACTAATGTACAACTTCAATAAGTAGGCTAATGCTGTGCAAATAAAGCATATTGTCCTAACGTTAGGCATTTAATGTCTGGGAAAGTAATAAAGCCATATTTTTCAGGTGTACTCAATATTAAATCGTTATTGAATCACGTACAATATATATGACTCACTGGAATAATGTTAACACTATTAATAAAAACTGCTGCAACTATTGTTTTTGAACGTTAAGAAGTGACCATTATCATAAGGCCTTTAATTGCTGTTTTAGTCATCGTTTTTCTAATTTAGTAAATAACTCTCTTAACTCGGCAGATGTTCACGTTCGTGACAATGGCCAGAAAGATATAAAACGTCCATTCATGACGATTAACTAACGTTAGCTCTCTGAATGTAACATTTAAATCTCCAGTAAGTTATCAAGTTAAACTAACTTAATTTGGCTGTTAACTTTTGCTAGATAGCTAGGGTGACATTAGACGTCAAATAAATAAAAAGTTAATAACGTTAGCTAACAAAACCAACAAGAAGTGACAGCAAGATACAGCAAGTAGGCTAGGCTAGCTAACGTGCTACATCTAAAACAATGTTACTTACTAATTTACTTATTATTATTATTATATCTTTCATGGCCTAATAATAATAAACAAGAATAATAATTTCCAACACAATTAACCCCCTCGCTAAAAAAAATATGACATCTTAACACTATACGCTACCTTTCTCATCATCAGCTGCGTTGTGTTTGTGTTCGAAATATGTCGGTTAATTTGGCACATTTGGCCACTTCTTCTTCCATTGCCTTTCTTTTTTTTATCCTAGCCTTTTCTGCTCCTCCTTTTCTTATTTTATTCTCCATTGTTGCATCTTCATCTGGCACAAACTCGTAAACTAAGCTAATTACATCAGGTGATCAGTCAATCTAAAACAAACTTGGGTTCAACCAATTATGGAATTTGGGAGGGGCCACTCTCATCCCCCCTATCAGCATCCAAGTTTCTGGTGTGGGCCGTGGTTGCTTTTCGTGCGTGTGTGAGGAGGAGAGAGAGGGGGCCGAGTGAGGACTCACGCGGCCCACACTGCAGTATATGATCTAAATACAATTATTGTGTTTACCGATCCTCGATCCACCATCCCAAAAACCAGCGGCCCACCGGGATTCTTCCCGATTCTCCTGATTAGCCACTCCGGCATTGATATGTCATGTAAGTAATGTCAGATGACTTTTGAGGGAATGCGTCATGGCCGGGTGGGAGCTGCACAGAGACGATGAAGATCCCTGCATTCAATTAAATTTATTTTGTATAGCACTTTTTACAGAAAACTGTCGCAAAAACACTGTAAAGAGAAACAGAAGGAGAATTGGGCAAAAACCAGGCCTGAACCCCCGAACAGCAAACGAGGTAAAAAAAACTCCCCAGTGGGAAGAAAAACACTCAAACGGTGGCGAGAAAAAACTCCCCGATGGGAAGGAACCTGGCTAGAGAGGGGGAGCCCATCCTTCGCTGGCCGACCTGGTTTAAACTAAAGATAGAATGGATGTTAACAGAATGTCATGAGGGATCAAACACAGTAAATAATCAAGTGGGTTGAAAATTTGAGATAGTCTGAGATAGTAACTGGTAGAAAAAAGTCCGATGTATAATATGCAAATCAGAGGGGTGGGGTGGTACATCTGGGACCAGTTGTGTCAAGGCATTGGCATAAACCAGAGGAGGACAAGGCAGGAGCAGTCTGCAGACTCAGGGCGAGGGGCATGGCTGGAGCAGGCAGCAGTTCAGGGTGAGGGGGAGGGCTGAAGCAGGCTGCAGCTCAGGGTGAGGGACCGGGCTGGAGTAGTCCGCAGTTCAGGGTGAGGGAAGGGCAGAAGCCCCAGGGAAAAGAAACAGGAGAGGGTTAGGCACTTAAAATTAGATAATAAAATTAGAAGAGTAACAATTACAAATGGGGCGGCCGGAGTGTAATATGGAAAGCCCCAGGGCATTATACTACAGCATAAGTAAAAGACGTGAAGAGAGGGGTGCACACAACCATGAAGTTATCCTGGACTGACAGTACCCCAACATGGCACAGAATGGCAAACTTTGAGCCTTCACATGCAGTAGCAGGGCAAGAGCACAGTCAGCCCAGCTCACAAACAGGTCTATGGTCCTGATTTACCCCAGACATCTTTAACTATGGGATTGACTAAAGAGGTAGGTTTTGAGCCTACACTTAAAGACAGAAAGTGTGTCTGAAACCCGAACGTGATAATTTTGAATAAACGTTACTTATATATAAAGTTAGCCTGTTGGAATTCGTATTTCTTATGATAAGAAGATACAACAACAATTGATATTTTCCATGTGTCCGAGTTCATACATTTCTCAGAAACAACCATGCGGAGGGGTAGAGAAAAGTTCAAAGTGCTGAGATCATTACTGATTTAGTCAGATTATCAAACCTTTTTTTTATACGTAATGATAACATTCTAAATCCAGAGGTGACATTTTAAAGAGAAAACTAAAACCAGAGACACTATTATCATAAACATTTACCAAAAAATTTACTGCGATTTGAGAATTCAAGATTTGCCAGGTTAACATTTCCACAAAATCCCAACACAAAGAATGTACAGATGCTACTGGGATTTAAGGGAATTATTACTATCAGACTGTGGATGGATCACTTTAAATGTGCTGCACACTTATTGCAAGGCCCTCCTCGAGACCTGCATATTCCATCTAAAGAGCAGCTACTACAGCTATGGGCCACATAATGAGCAATAACAGCAAACCATCATTTCAGTGTTTAAAATATAATTCCCAAAGTGCAACAATCACAGCATTTTATTAACACATTCTTACATTCAAAATTATGCTGTTAAATAGCTATGTCTAGACATGGTCCCAACTAAATAAAAATATGGTTGCTGTCAATAAATATTCAGCTGTAATCCATATTCTAAAATGTGGATATTCTAAATATTGATTACAATATAAAACCATCAGTCTAAATCAGTAGAGTTCAGTACTGCATCACTATTACAGTAATAATCAATAATAGAAGCAATATAATTATTTTAGTCAGGACAATCAGTAAAAATCCTATTGCCGGCCAGGCTCCGGCCAGTTTACAGTGGGCGGTGCCTTTAGGCCTGGCACTCCACAGAAAGACTGCATGGGACAATTGAACAAGAAGTGATTTAAACCAAAGCATGCAGTACGATGCATGCTCATCTTAGCCATCATTGTCTCTGCACTCTGCCCTGCAGTTCACAAGTTGTCCCTCCAAAGAGAAGCAGTAAACCTTTTAAAAGCTTGTCACAATGTTGCAGTGATGGTCCAATCAGCGACGTTATTTATGGGTTCATCAATGTAGCATTTGCTTTTGAATCATGGCTGGGCTACTCCTTTTTATTTTACTCCTTTTCATTTGCATTAGAATTACAGAAGTGTTACACCTGCCCATTAACCAATATAACACAGTTATTTTCATTTTAGCAAAAACCGTGTGCATGCAAACAGGGAACAGGAAACGCAGATGGGATTATACGGAACGGGAAACGCAGCGGAGATTATAGGGAACAGGAAACACAGCGGGGGAGTACAGGGAACAGGAAACGCAGCGGGGAGTACAGGGAACAGGAAACACAGCGGGGAGTACAGGGAACAGGAAACACAGCGGGGGAGTACAGGGAACAGGAAACGCAGCGGGGAGTACAGGGAACAGGAAACACAGCGGGGAGTACAGGGAACAGGAAACACAGCGGGGAGTACAGGGAACAGGAAACGCAGCGGGGAGTACAGGGAACAGGAAACACAGCGGAGATTATAGGAAACAGGAAACACAGCGGGGGAGTACAGGGAACAGGAAACGCAGCGGGGAGTACAGGGAACAGGAAACACAGCGGGGAGTACAGGGAACAGGAAACACAGCGGGGAGTACAGGGAACAGGAAACGCAGCGGGGAGTACAGGGAACAGGAAACACAGCGGAGATTATAGGAAACAGGAAACACAGCGGGGGAGTACAGGGAACAGGGAACACAGCGGGGAGTACAGGGAACACGAAACACAGCGGGGAGTACAGGGAACACGAAACACAGCGGGGGAGTACAGGGAACAGGAAACGCAGGGGGGAGTACATGTGTCTGAAACACATGTAGTAAGTGCACAAATAAATTAACTTTAGAATTTATGATTTCAAAAGTTATACATTGAAATAAATATTTTTTCATTTTTCTATTTTGAGAAGGTCTTTTGACATGTGAAATTATGTTTGCTCAGGTTTTGCAGCATGTACATCTTTAAGTCACTCGCAATGTAGTCATACAAATTTAATGATTTTATGATTTGAGAGCAGTCCTAGATTATTTAAAATGTGACACTCATTTTTAATGCAACTAACTAATGCACTTGGGGAAAATCTTTATTGTATTTGTGAAGTCTTTTGTTGTTAAAACATAATTATGTTTTAACAACAAAACATTATTATTTGTCTGAATGTATATTGAATAATTCATACTCACTTCAATTTCATAAGTTCACATCTTACTGACATATCACATGACCAAAGCCCCACATTTCTGTAGAAATGGCCGAGAGATAAGCTGCATTTTTCAGTCAAAAACCCAAAATCAGTATTCAAATACAGTCTCTGTTTTATATGCAGTTACAAATACAACAATCTTTAGAGACAGGGACCTACAAGAATTCTGTTTATATGCACTTCACTGATTTATTACAAAAGTGATTTTCTATTAATAAACAGGTGGATTAAATTACATTTTTTTCCCTTCAGAAATGTTACCATCATGACCAACTGTTCTTGTACTAAAAATAAATGGAACAGAACTATATAATAAAGCCATTTTATCTGACTGAGATACTCAGCTGGAGTAAAAAAAAATTTCGCTTGCAAATTAGCAGTGCCTTTGTTTTTTATTGTTATGATTTTTGAAGGTGATTTATAAAAAGATCATTTTTATTTTATCGATCTCCTTGAGATTCTTTCTTGGACATTCATACTCTGGTCCTTTTAGCCATTTGGTTTTCACTAATATCATCTGACACTGCTGACCTTCAAGTCTAGGGAAATTAGTTTTTGACAGAGTCACAAATCTATTACTGCAAAGTGTAGTTTCTCATGGTTACATACCCTTGTCACTTTCAACAGAAGTCTTTACAGCAAAACTTTAAGTTGTGCCGCCCCCCCCCTCAATAAAATGATCATGTGACCAGAATCCTCAGACCCAGACACATGTTTCAGACCCAGGTTCCCTTCACAGTTACACTGCACACCCTTACTTCCACAGCTTGGGAGCACGGGACATCCCAGAGAGATCAAAGAGACCAGAGACACCCCCCCCCCCCAAGTCCCCCCCGAGACCGTACCCAACCCCACCCCCCCATCCCCACCGCCCACACCGACCACAATCAATTCTGCTCAATTACAAACAAATCGAAATGTGATTTATCTCCCCAGGAATCATTTCAATATCTAGAGAACCAGGCTGGCAAACAACCTATCAATAACCCCCCCCCCCCCTCTCTACTACCACCACCTGCACCCGTTCATTCCCCTCTGAGCCTATCATTCTGAGAGACGTCAATAAGACCAGTGAAGCACAAAAAAAGACCAAAGCGATTGAGATATTTTGATTTTGTTCTTCTTTTTCTTTTTTTGCACTTAATTAAGTCGCACATGAAGCTGTCAAGGATAATTTTCAAAGCGTTAAGGCTGCCGCATTTGACATTTGATAATATTGCGCTCCATGCTGATTGAAATTGATTTTGGAGGCTAGTAGCAGCCCGTTTGACAACTCCCTGCCTATAAACCCAAGGACAAGGGTCCCGACAGCAGGGAAACTCATATTCCTTGGAGTGATGGGCAGCCGGCAGCCCACTTAGAGGAGGGGTGTCTGGAGGGTGCCACAGTTTCCTGTCTGGGGGTCATGGAACTGGCACAACAACTCAAATAAATCACTGCAAACACAAGGCGACATGTCGCACCGACTGTGCGCCGCAAGTACCAAACAAGAGCATCGCTTACTCAGCCATATACTTACTGCTTAACACAGTTATATGGGGAAGATGCATTTTCATTAAACAAAAAATAATTCTTTAGGACAAGGGGTGTGAACAGTAATGAAATGTCACTCAGAAAAAAACCACTATCCCCTAAAAACCAAATTAATCTCTGGAACAAAAACAACACACAGAGTCTTCGGGCCCTATCTTACACTCGGCGCAGCAGTCATTATAGTGCCCAGCGCTCACGTTGTTTAACTACCAAGTGAACTCGTGCCCATAGCAAGTGAACTGGGTGGGTTGGTCTTAAGATGAGGTGTGGCCAGGATAATTTTTGGCGTATTGCTATCTTGAGCCAGCAGAAAGCGATTGCGCTAAAACCACCACAAACCTGGTCTAAAGTCATGTCGCAGTTATTTCAGTTTTTTAACAGCGCAATATAAGTGCGTCTACATAGGCATGTGCACAAAGGCCGTACACCCTCCTGTCTGTTACACACAGGGGCACAGACAAGCATGCATACAAGATATCAAGATTACATTGTGAAAAAGGGGTTAATATTTTTCCAAAAAATTTAATTTTTCTCTCCCGCAATAGACGCAAGTTATGTAATCATGGGGAAATTGACTTGTTTTAAAGCATTAAGCTACCAGTAAAAACTAGTTGGTCATATTTCCATAAGCAGGACATTATAAAACAAAGTAAGTATGTGTGAACCTATGCGTTCCCAACCTGACAGCTTTTGTGTATTTAGTGTCATAATTAATCCAGGATAACGCTATTTATGTTATTATGAGAATATGAATTTTGGATTAAGCTTGCACTTTGCTAGGTGAAATGCATTGTCTGTGATCTGACTGCTGTGAGAACATCGAATTGATGTTTGACAATGCTTCATAAATGAAATGAGTTAAACAAGCAGGCTAATTTGGCATTTTCTAAGGTGAGGGAATTACCAGGAACGTTATAATGGTTAGTCCAAATAATATTGATCATACTATTGATATAGCCTATTCCTTGCTCGCACGCTTTAACTACACAATCCTTGCTCGCACACTTTAACTACACAACAGAGCATGTCTGTTTCGCCATATAAGCAATCCATGGAGGTGGAAAAGCAGGCTTTTAAAGGGAATGGGATATGACATTTTGATTGGTCTATTGCATGTTACGCCCAAAACACACCTATAATTAATGAAGAGATTAAATTCAGCCCATTTGCACCTTGTCCCGTACTCACCATGTGTTTAGACCAAGCGCTAAGATCGTCAAGAGAGGGCCCTTCATACTTTCATATATGCTTTTACCTGTAACAACACTGGGTGAGAATCACAGCCTGTGACATTTTTCAACACTAGTCACATTCATTGAACCTGGTTAGGACAGGAAAGTACATTGTCTATAGACTACTGTTACCAATACTAATAAAAATACAAATATTAGTTTTGTGGTTAGAACACTGGTTTGGACCCAAATGCAGGACTCAGAGATTCAGAAAGGAGTATATTTATTAGAGTGGTCAGCAAAAGACAATGGAACAGGGAAGGCTAGGTGACGGACTGGAAACAGGGTTGGCAAAATAAACAGGGCTGGGCAGGAGACGGGGCAGGAGCGAACAGGACGGGAAGCAGGCAGGACGGGCTGGAGCGAGGAACAAAAGATAAATAGGTTAGGTAGAATTGCAAAACAGACAGAATGGCCGGGGAATGTCTAGACGGAGCTGAGACAAACAACGAACTGGCAGTGAGTGAATGAAACTGGGGAGTTTAAATACTGGGGAGTGAGGAACAGGTGAGAGTACTGATGGAATAATTAAAGTGCATGCGGAATGTAAGCAGAGGGGGAGAGTGATAGGCTAAATGATACGGGGAGAAAACGAGGAACAAAATGGTGAACCACACCCAGCCTGCACAAACATGGAGCAAGACAGACAGGGTGAACTGAAAAACATGACATGAAACATGAGGAATGGGAAAACAAGAGAAACGAAAGGAAGGTGAACTGGAGGGAAACGGCGTATGTGACAATTAGGCCAATCCTAAAATAATAGGACCAGTGTTTTTCTGTTCCACAGTCAAACACTGTAATAGTCGATTGTATTTCCTGAAGACATTTATTTAAATATTTATTCATCAATAATTTGTCCAATAGTGCACCTAACTTTTTCTCAAATTAACTTCAGCAACCATACAAACCTATGACTCCCTTTGCTTGATAGCTGAAGCTAAGTGGTGCTGGACAGAGGAAAAACTGCTTCCTGCTAGAAGTGCCATTGATGGAGCTACATAAGGCAGAAAGCAATGGACCAAGTGAAAACATCAAATGATATCATCTCTGCTGTGAGAGACTGCATCTCCTGCATCTCTGCTGTGAAAGACTGCATCTCCTGCATCTCTGCTGTGAAGGACTGCATCTCCGCTGTGAGAGACTGCATCTCTGCTGTGAAAGACTGCATCTCCGCTGTGAGAGACTGCATCTCCTGCATCTCTGCTGTGAGAGACTGCATCTCCTGCATCATGGCTGTGAGACTAAACTGAGCATTGTGGTTACTGTCATGGATGCAGAGGATTTGCTGTCACTGATGTGCTTTTATCGGACTGAAATCCTGCGGAACATCCAGGGATCCACATCTGTGAGTGATTGTCCATTTATACTTGTATATTTGCATTTTGGACATTTATATTGTTGCAATGTAACAATGAGTAATTATAAACTTATTGCACTGTACATAAATAATTACACAGTAATAAGGACAGTAATAAGGATAGTCTTGCCAAATATGTTTTTTTAATTATAAGTCAAATATATTTGAGGTTTAACTTTTCACTCAATTTGAACTAGTGATTTTACCTTTGTGCCCAAAACACAAATTTAATGTTTGTGAAGTTTTTACCAGAGCTGCTTGAACCATTGGTAATAAATGTTAAGATTACCGATAGTTTGGCTTCCAAAAAACATGCCACCTAAAATTAGCAGCAGCAGCCAAATCATTAATGGCCACCAATGAAAACACCATAAATACCAGCAGGGAAAATATCTTTCCAACAGTGAAAAGAGAATGACAGCAATAACATCTTCCCAAATGCAAGGTCATTCGTTTTTGTTTTTACATGCTCATTTTACTGAAAGAATATTTTTAGAATTAAATTATTTCATAAACTATTTAGATGAAAAATGTTATTGAGCAGAGAGATGAAATGGCGGCTGAAGCAGGGGCATGTGGGTAAAAGAGAGGAGAAGGCTGTGAGACCTCCAGAGGCATTGGGCGCTAAGCGGAAGCACAGCATGCTGCTATTGACTGGAGCACGGCTGCACTGGTGTGGGTCTGCGTGCCCAACATCAGGGCTATTAACCCCTGGTCCTGCGCTCTCCCAGACATCAGCGCTGCAGTAATTAGGGAGTCAGTCCAAATCGCATGTCTCACTTAACCCGCCCTGTCAGTCAATACCGACTGTGACAGATTCATTAGGAGCTGCCCCAAGCTTCTCAGCGTGCAGCCTCATAAACTACTTTTAAAAGGACCTCGCGTGGAGCAGGCAGTCACAACAGCACACTCCTGAAGAGCTTCAATAAAAATTCTCTTTGACCAGCTACTGAAAAATTTGATTCAGAGACATCCTGTAGCATGACGGGCTATCAGGCTAGGCCCTCATAGAAAACACTGTGTAGGGCACTCCACTGGTAACAACAAGGTGCTGCATAGTTAATGGTCTTTCCACTGGGTAGCTAAGAGCAGAAACTAGTTCTATCCCTTTAGATAAAGCATTGAATTGTGAGTTACAGCCTGCATCAAAGCTCACAAGGCCACACTTTTGCAGAAAGGGTCTGCAAACAAAAACAAAAATGAGCTTGCATGGGCACTTCTACACACATACAGTACACACGCAAAGGTAATTACTTACTAACCAGCTATATGCCAAGCCTGGCTGTCATAAACTGTCCTTTTCTTGTAAATGAGGTTCTTCCTTTGGATGTCTGTACTGATTATTTCTCCTTGATTAGTCAGTTCATTGCTCTGCAGAAAGCATAATTATCATCTTCGTGCTAAGCTGTCATTAATCAGCAATTTCCGATTAGGATCATTGCATTATGAAAACATATTTCTAAAAATGCTAAATTGATTTGTATTGTATATTTTATGTTTGGTGGATGGACTGAAAAAAAAAACTGCAATAACTAAACACAATGTAATAAACTGTAATCAAATTATGCACAATATTTTACCACAAAGCATTAAGAGGCAGCAATTAGGAATGTGGGGGGGTGATAGATAATTCATGTATGAGTTAAGAAGGTACTTAATTTTACACTACCTTGCGAGGACCTCATAAAAACCCTCAAAATTAAACTTAGAATGGCATCTTAACACTGTGTAATGATGTCTGGCAATGCCAACAAGCATAGAAGGCACAAGTCTTCCAGGAAGCCCCTCCTGATGCCTTTATAATTGTTCTCTGCCTTTTAGTTGATTAACTTCTAATTGTTCGTATGCAAGATAATGGTCCCACTATGATCGCTATAGTTATTGCCTTCTATAATTACCGCTAATGTTCATTTCAGCACACCCAGACTGTTGCCTGTACAAAAGTATTTTGTTTTGAAGGTGCTGTGCTGCTGGTAATGTCAGTATTTTAGGTTGAAGATGTTACAGTGCTGGCAATGTCAGTATTTTGGGTTTCAGGTATTACAGCCCTGGTAATGTCAGTACTTTGAGTTGTAGGTGTGACAGTGCTGGTAATGTCAGTATTTTGGGTTTCATGTGTTACAGTGCGGGTAATTTCAGTATTTTGGGTTGTAGGTGTTACAGTGCTGGAAATGTCAGTATTTTGGGTTTAATGTGTTACAGTGTTGATAATTTCAGTATTTTGGGTTGTAGGTGTTACAGTGCTGGTAATGTAAATATTTTTGGGTTGAAGGCATTACTGCGCTGGTAACGTAATTATGGTTTTGAAGGAGGCAACATATTCTTATGCATCACACACATCATTGGGTATGAAGGCTAAACATTATTGGGTGATCAACAGAAGTATAAGTATAGTTGACATTCTTTGGCTCTGATATCTGTTAACATAAACAACTGAAAGAGCTGGAAGCTCAATGTAAAATGCATGAATATGCTGTTAAGGGGGTAAGAGACAAAGATGTGGAGGAAGTAAGGAACCAAATTATTTTTGCTGGGATAGTTATCAGGGGCACATATGAAAGGAATGTGCTGGAACCTATTTTTACTGTACAGGTAGTGAAATAAAAATGTGAACTTATTTAATACAGTGTTGGGTTACCCCTGTGGTTAGCAAGGTCCCTATGTGCTGTTGAACAGCATGCAGAAGGAATATGACACCACTCTCTCACAAGAAAGTCAATCAACCCACACTCAACTGACAAGCTCTTTGGATGGGGACATTGTCACTTTGAAAGACACCACTCTCTGCAGGAAAGTGTTCAAATATATTTGACACTAATCACTCAAATACCATAAACAGCCAAAACTAACAAACTTGATTTCTGAGACAGACTGGGGTGCATTTCTGAGAAACGTCCATAGAAAACTGGGGTAGAGAGTAGCAACAGAACAGGGAAGGGGAGCTATAATATAAATGCCTTTATTTTACAAGCTATCTGATGGACATATGCATGCCTTCCAACTAAATATACAAAACATCAGTGCACATGAAGTCCTCAAGCGAAGATATATTCCTCACTTAACCTAGAAAATTAATATTCCATTTAACTAGTGTGTAGTAGAGTCTTAACTTGCATTTGTAGATGCAGCGGCGAACTGTGTTTACTGACAACGGTTTTCTGAAGTATTCCAGAGCCCATGTGGTTATATTCATTACAGAAGCATGTCGGTTTTTAATGCAGTGCCGTCTGAGGGATCGAAGGTCATGGGCATTCAATATTGGTTTTCGGCCTTGCCCTTTGCACACTGCGATTTCTCCAGGTTCTCTGAATCTTTTAAAAATATTATGAACTGTACTGTAGATGGTGAAATCCCTAAATTCCTTGCAATTGTGTGTTGAGAAAATTTGTTCGCTCACGCAGTTTTTCCGCAAAGTGGCGAACCTTGACTCATCCTTTCTCGTAAACACCCGAGCCTTAGTGGATGCTCCTTTTGTACCCAGTCATGATAGCATCACCTGTTACCTATTCACCTGTTTACCTGTGGAAGGTGTTTTTGAACATTCCACAACCTTCCCAGTCTTATGTTGCCCCTGTCCCAACTTTTCTGGAACATGTTGCAGGCATCAAATTCGGAATTAGCGTATATTTACAAAAATCAATAAAGTTCATAAGGTAAAACATTAAACATCTTTTCTTTGTACTGTTTTCAATTAAATATATGTAAAAGAGAATTTACAAATCACTGCTTTCTGCTTTTATTTGCAAAACCCCTGACTCACAACAAAGGGGAAAATGTAACGAGGCGAAGGAACCGATAATTAATGTTCCAAGGCTTATATTGAGGCTCGCAGTCACACGCAAACATGTCCACAACATCGCCCGGTCTCCCTATGGGAAGACATGTACCGAAGGGCGAACAGAACTACAGTTCTGGACAGAATCGCCCAAAACTCCATATACGGAGAAAAGCACAAAAAGACGAAAGGACAGCTGCACCGGAAATTATCGGCTAACAGACTAGCGCAAGCTCAAACACTAATACAAGCCCTGCCTCTCAGTAAGGGGAAATGTAACGAGGCGAAGGAACCGAGAACAGACGTTCCCATGCTACGCGCAGTCACACACAAACATGTCCACAACCTCGCCCAAACTCCACACAAGGAGAAACATACCCGGAAAACGAACAGAACAACAGTTCCAAACAAAATCGTCCCGTAGGTAAAAAGGACGGAGGACAGCTGCAACAAAAGACCAACGCAAAAATAGAAATTAGCACGACAGCCTCTCAATATAAACAAAAACCCTGACTCACAACAAAGGGGAACGTAGTCCACGAGAAAGAGACAAAACAGGGAATAAACGTACCAAAGCTACTAACTGGCTCACTGTAACACGGAAATGAGTAGAAGCAAAACGCCAGGTCTCTCAGTAAGAAAACCAATCAAATGCGAAAATGGAACAAAGAACTGTTACTCTATACTTCTACGAGCTAAGTAACTAAGTAGAAGCGAAACGCCCAATCTCCCAGGAGAGAGATATTACAGGCGAAATAGAGCAGAGATCCGTGGTCCCATACTTCTACGAGATAAGTAACTAAAGAACCAGCAAGAAATAAGCCCTGTCTCAGCAACGAGACGTAAAAATAGGCGAATAGCCCAAATGGTATGAAACTCACAGCCAACAATACACCACAGGACAAAACAATAAACAAACACCAAACAATCAATCTCGAAGCCCCGACCGAAGGAAATGGGAGGCTTATATAGCTCTAAGGTGACCAAGCATAGGTGTGGATGCAGACAGAAGCTCTGCAATCAAGGCGGGGCGGAGCAAGCATCCACTAAAAGGGCAGCGCCCTCGCGTGGCTACCGAGGAAAACGACCGCATGGGGAAAAAGGCGTCAAAACCATGACAACTTTACTGGTCTTTACTTTGGAGATGGCGTCCAATCATTGTTTTGTCTAATGATCTGAACCAGTGATATTTGAATTTTGTTAAAAATGAGAAGAGACAAAAAACAGCAACTTTGGTGCACCCCCCCCCCCCCCCCCCCCCCCACCCCCACATTCTACACTGGTCCAACATACACATATTACTCTACCTACGGCATTTGATCATTGCAGAGTGTTCATGCCCTCAAACATGGTCCTGTGGTGTTAACATTCTCCATTTGGTTCTCAGTCATCTCTCCATCACCTGATTTCTTATGCATTTTCTACTTTCCTTGTGTCCCCCAGGTTATTTTTTACTACAAAAGAGAAACGACTCCTCAGTTGACCTGCCTGCTTAAATGAAGGTTAAATGAGGAAATTTTAAAAATCCCTCCACGTAAGTATAAATGCATAAAGTATGGAAAAGCCACACAAATGTAAGATCGCATTAGGGGCCACATGCTGGATAGACTTTAGAAACACTTTAAAGATTACAGTTTAAAGAATCTACTTTGCTATGGATTTCCCTGACAATTCTTACATTTTTAGATACAAGGTTGGATATCCTCAAGTAAAAGTAACAAGTGCAATATTCCCCCCTCTCTTTTAGAAGATGTAAATCCATTGTTTTCCTTTACACAGTTTCTAATGGTCATGTGTTAAGTGTGTTTGCATCAGTCCAAAGATGGCTTAACCATAATTCTCCAACTAAACTTGCTCTGGAAAAAACTAAGAGGGGGTATTTTTAAGTTTATAATCACTTTCCCCTTTATCCAGGGATAATGCTACATGGGTTCAGCAGGGCAAGGATTTTATCTGTCTTTCCACTCCATTAGAGTTACTGCTGAGTATGGGACCCTCCACTTAATCAAAGGCAATGGGTCGAAAATCTTGTTTCGGTTCTTATATTTGATTCATTCCTCCAGATAAAGAGAAGTTAAAAAAGCACATTACAAGCCATGCAATAGCACATGTATTATCTGCTAAGCAGCTGAAAAAGGCTATCATCAAGTTTATCCCTGTGGGTATGCAGTGAACGATTTTGCAGATCATCCATTCTAACACCACACTATTTCCCTGCCCCTCTCGTGTGCCCCCACTCTCTGACTTGTCACTTTCAAGGCATAAATAAATAGACCCTTTTAACTTGAAACGACCTGCCTTATAATTCTAAACTGTCAAACATAAAAGACATAATACCATTCCCTTGCCTTAATAAAGCTCTTGCAGAAGAACCAGGGGGAAAAAACGCCAGCAAGACTGAGGAAGAGAGGGAAACTGAAAAAGGGAGGTGCGTGTACTCTCAAATATCCCCTGGCTGCATTAAACATTACAATTCCATCTCAGAGAGGTCTTGAGGACTTCCAAAGCACCACATCACATTTGAATTCTTGTCTTTGCCCGTTTCTTATCCCAAAGACCACAGATAATCACCAGAATTCTGTTTTGTTCTTTTAGCCAAAGGTGAGACTGGAAGGGTTCTGTTTGCATAATGATCTCTGGCATCCTTCAGCAGAAAAGCTGCATTTACATGCTGTTCATCCGCCCTTCATTTTCTCTTCAAAATTCAACAGATTCTATGGTCTGAACAGTCAATATGGCAAAACACAACAGTGTTGAATTTTCCCCCTGTAATACATTTAAAATGCATCCATCATTCTATTACATGGAAGGAGGTACTAAAGTAACAAACTGCACAGAGGCTCAGACATCCCTCTAGCCGTGTTTTAGTAGCAGTAGGGCCGACCTGACCCAGTGCCTAACAGCGGGATGAAGTTTGTTGTGTGTGGATAAGTTGCTACTCTGCCAGAACATTAATAATCCTACTTTAGCCAACTGTGGCCTTCTCTACAAAAACAGTTAATAATTCAGATGGTCTCATGGCTTTATCATAGGACCATAACCGTTCTCAACCAAAGCTAAATCACACGCCACACCCATCCCCATCGTCAAGGTATTTAACCGTTTCCCAAAGTGTAGGAATTTTCGCATGCAGCCAAGATCTGAAATTTCTGTCTTTAAGCCCAAACAGAAATTAAAGTGGATTTTCAAACTGAGGTAGGCATGATTGGAAAATACTCCTTAAGGACCGAAAGAGTGTCAATTTAAGTTGTTCCAGCAGCAGAATATTTATAAACTTTATTTTTGCCCGTGGCATTCACACACTTGCTGAGGGTCAATTGCATAGTGCCTCTCTGCTGCTCCACAGTAAGAAACTTCCAGATCGTTCTTCCTATGCAGCGAATACCCACCTTCCATGCCATCGTATAGAATCCACCTATGCCTTAGAAAACGCCAAATTAGCCTGCTTGTTTAACAAATTTCATTTGATAATACAATGAAGCATTGTCAAACATCAATTCCATGAGGGTGTTCTCATGGAGTTCTCGAGGTTCAAGCTTCATCCAAAGTTCATTACGTGTATTCTAGGCTATTGATTAATAACATACATACTGTTATTTTGCCTTAATGATGACACTAAATACACTAAAGCTGTCAGGTTCACACATATTTTCCCTTGTTTTATAATGTCCTGCTTATGGAAATGTGACCAACACGTTTTACAAGTAGCTTAATGCTTTAAAAACAAGTCAATTTCCCCGGGAAGATCGTGAAAAGTGCGATTTACAGCCGGTGAAATGGACTTGCTCGTGCTTAAAGCACGTATGCAGAGAATGGCATTAAAATTATTGTGAATTAATTGTGTTGCTGCAAATTTGTTTTCATTTCTAATTAATAATAATAATAAATTTTATTTGTATAGCACCTTTCATACATAAAATGCAGCCCAAAGTGCTTCACAACAATAAAAACAAAATACAGAACAGAGCAATAAAAGAAAAATAGACATGAAATCAACATAAAAACAGGGATAGAGTGCCATAGTTCTTGCTACTTGCTATCTGCTGTGCACAGTACATACGAGACAAGCAAATTATGTGCTCTTTAGCCGCTTAGACTCTCTATGGGTGGTCTTTTTTATACTTTTGCCTGCCAGCAACCGCTGCAGGACATTTGCCTGTCCTGAAAGGTCTTGTGCCTCTCAGCAACTGTTTTGTTCAGTTATGGAATAGGTTTAATAAGCTGAGAGTAAGCCTATCGAAACCTGGTCACTGTAATTAAAAAAATATGAAAGACGAAGAATAAGGTTAAAATTCAGTTAAAATGGTGAAATTTAAATTAATCTTTGTGTGAGTTTTCCATTGAATGACAATTCACGCATTATGTGTAAATGACAATTAGCGCATTTATATAGGTGTCATCAGCAAAGTTTTTAATGGATAGCCATTGTCCCGTAACAGAAGATTGTCTCATCTGGAAGATTACAGGAACTATTGTCAAATATAGGCTAAGTCATATCTTGATCCAGGATAATTGCGAATAGTCTACATGTGTTACCTTACACGGACCATCGCCTGGATGTTGATGGAGTGGGCTGAAAGCAATTTAATGCAGCATTCCCCTTTGCTGAGGGACAGGTATGTGTTCTTTGATCTATGGACCCTTTTATTATTATGCATTTTTTGATATAGCCTACACAATAATATTATTTCACATTGTAACCTTGATATTTTTAGTCATGCTTGTGCGCACCCCTGTGTGCAACAGACAGGAGGGTGTATGCGCATTGTGCACACGCCTCTGTAGACACACTTATATGCGCTGTTAAAATAACATGTAAAAAACTGCGACATGACTTTAGACCAGGTTTGTGGTGGTTTTAGTGCAAGCGCACTAACAACGTATTTAAACGACATTAGTGCTGGGCGCTATAATGAACCCTGTGCCAGGTGTAAGATAGCAAAGACACTTTTGTTTGGGTTAGTGCCGCTTAGCGCCGGGTGTAAGATAGGGCTCCTATTGGTCAACTGGTGAATAACATCATGGGCACAACCTTCCAGCACCCTAAGGGGAGTCTATGGAGCTGGCTAAAGTTAAGCTAATGATTCAGTCCAAGATCACTATCTGGGCATGTGCCAACTCAGTGATCTTCGCAAAGTGCCCAAGAGAGCCGGGACACTGGATTTTGCATTGGAAAACGGTGACGAGTGACGACAAATTAAAATATAACACATTTTATCGCTGAAAGCACTTGTGTACTTTTTTATTACTAAATAATTTTGAATCATTTATTTCTATTACTGAATAGCCTAATTCTTGATTATTTATTTTGGGAGGGAGGGGAATTCAATGCAATGCCTCAGGAGGGGCGGAGCCCAAGCGCCCTGTATTAGCAGCCGCCACTGCACCTATACCTGCTTTCTATTCGATCACATAAAATGCAGCCAATGCCTTATCTGCGATCATGTAAAATGCAAATCAGCCACAGATGAAACAGAAATTATGCTTATATCCTTGTCACTTAATTAGGGTGACATGCCACCATATTTTGTGCAGTGATGATTTGTAGTTTAGGAGTAAATGCACTGTGGGGGTTATCCTTGCCATCTGGCTGGACAGACCTCCCTCGGCACCCCCAGTCATCTCACCTCCTTCCCTCCTCCTCTGGAGATGACTGGAACTAAACCGATTACTTCCCTGTAGTCATTCCTCATATCTGATCAGCCACATGGCTAATTTAACAAAATGGAGGTTTTGCCTGCAAAGAAAGAGCTCTTTACTTCTTTTTTATTTTTATTTTTTGCGTAAAGTTAGGTTAACAAATATACTTATATTCTCATAAACACCATCTCTGCTAGCAATGTGCCAAGATTTGGGACAGCTGGGTGCATCATGGTCCTAACTATGCCAGTGCCTAATATGGCTGGCAGTCAAACGCAGGGGACACATAATTGGCCATAATTTTCACCCAAGGAGGCAGAATCTCAATTGGTGGGTTACCCTTATTTATCTGCACACTAGTGACTCACCTGATGAACGGGGGCTCTGCAGTCTACCAGTGGCAGCTGTACAGGTGTAACGAGTGAGAGTTGAACTAGTGATATACCAGTTCCCTGACAAAGGGATTATTTGCCCTTTTACATTTTTTCATATTTTCCATAGTTAAGTGGAGGGTACTGTATATATTACCCACACTGGGGGGGGCAATAACGGGGCAAACCATTTTCATAGGGGGGCCAACTGCCACCCCCTGCACCAGTGTAGAACCACCACTGGTTTATCCCCTTCTAAACATTCAACTGCGCAGTGTGAGAATTATTTGGCTTCTGCAAGAGGGATGGAGTCATTATTTATAGGCTACCCTGTGTGCAGGAAATGTAGTGGTACAGTATTCGCCAAAGGAGATGATACCACAACCCTTTCTTCTACATATCTTTGCATTCACCCTCCCACACATTTTGCTAATGTAAGTTAGACAGAGTTGTAGCATAGGTTAAGCATGTTCTGCTCACAATTCAGTTACTAGTAACTTACAGCGTTAACACATTAGCGAGCTTGTTTAGTGAATACCATGACATTAGCTAGCTAGCATATTTTCAACCCAGTTATACCCACAATACATATATAAGAATATGAATCAATGCGTGATTTTACTTAACACGATTCGGCAATGAAGTTATAGTCAAGTTGTTTTATTCATCATCAAGCTGTACGTCAACATATAGTTTGGTGAGTGGAACGCATACGAATAGCCACGACTATAAAGTAACATTAGGTTAGTTGAACTTCCATGGTTACTGAACTGTGTATGACTTGACTTGTTTTATTTTTAGAAAGATTGTGTGGTAGTATGCAAAATATGTCGTGCTAACTAGTGATGTGAATTGGCAAGTGGCAGGTTCGCATTACTGGATGCTCGCATGCAGGAATATCTGTGATCTAATGAACTGTCTAGTAAAGACTTTTAACTTTCCTGCCTGCCTCTGTATCGGTCATTCAACATGGTGTCAGAATGTAAAACAAATAGAATAGTCGGTTCTGTAATTTGCGTAGTTCGAACCGCTAACGTCTGAGTTACAGTTTAGCACACAGCGCTAACGTTACCGAAGCAAGTAGCTAGCAGTGCTAGTCAGACGATATAGCAGCTAGGCTAACTCGTGCAAACCGGAATAAATTAATTTAAATAATTTTTTTTAAAAACACGAAGGGCAACATGGCAGATGGATTTAGACGACCAGACCCTCTCGTCTTTGACGGTAACATGGCAGAAAGCTGGTGAATATGAACGTGAATATGAAATATTCATTGCCACAGCACACAGTGACAAACCTGATAAGACCAAAGCCACTCCTCAATCTGGCTGGATCGGAGGCTATCGAGAAGGAGCGTTCGTTCACGTACCTACCTCCTTTAACAACTGAGGATGGAGACGTCATAATGCCGGGGGAATCACGCAAAGACCCCGAATGCCTAAAAAGAAAATTCAAGGAAATCTGCAATCCGGAGACGAATATCATCATGGAGAGGCACATTTTCAACACAAGGTACCAAAAGTCGAAACTATCGAGGCTTACGTGAGTACATTAAAAAACCAAGCAAAAAGCTGCAACTTTGGTGCTTTACAAGAAGAGCTAATCAGGGACAGACTAGTTTGTCTGTTGTTATTAACAGTGACAGTGTCAGACGAATCATGTTAAGAGAAACTGATCTGACGCTGAGTAAAGCTATTCGAATTTGCAAATTAGCGAACTCACTGAGCAGCACAGCAAAGCTCTCTCCACACCTAAACACACAGCAGCAACCAGTGTAGATGTTGTACGGACAAAACCCACCTGGAAAAACCAACACAGCATGAGACAAAAGGCAAAACATGAACATGACCCCACCAAGACTATCACAAACTGCAGGAACTGTGGTGGTAGCCATCCAGCTCAACAAGAGCAGTGTCTAGCCTATGGACAGCAAAGTCATAATTGCAAAAAATACAACCATTTCAAAAAGCACTGCAGATCTGCACAGTAGTTCAAGTCCTACAGACATGTGAATCAGGTAGCCATTGAAACAGACTCTGACAGCAGTGATAATTCATTCTCTGTCGATGGATTGTCATTGGAAGCTACAGGTGAAATATACACACGGACAATGAAAAGAAAAAGCAAGAAATATATCGCAATCACTGTAAATGACAAAGCTCTAGAACTTAAAGTTGACACAGGAGCAAAATGTAACGAAATTTCATATAACACATACAGATCAGTCAGACGCTCAGAGAAAATAGACAAATCCAACACCGCCAAGTTAGTTGCCTATGGAGGAATAGTGATCAACAGGAAAGGTATGGTGACGTTGAACTGTCACACAGGCAAGCAGTCACACCCACTGCAGTTCAACCACTTCTAGGTCTTTTAGACTGTCTCATGATGAATCTAATCACCCTGAATGACAAGGTGCACCAGGTGGACGTCAGCGAAGACCCCAACCTAACACAGAGGGTTTTATCAGAGTATGCTGAACTGCTCAATGATGAGGTGGGAAAACTACCTGTCATATATTCCATGACAGTGGATCCCAATGTCACACCCGTCGTGCGGCCATCACGGCGCATTCCTGTGGCCATGCAGGACAGAGTGAAACAAGAACTTGAGAAAATTGTGACTCTTGGTGTTATCAAGCCCGTGGAGGAGTCCACTGAATGGGTTTCCAACATGGTTGCCAAGCACAAAAAAGAGACCGACAAAATCCACATCTGCATTGATCCTAGAGACTTAAATGAGGATTTGATGCATCCTCATCACCCCATGCGCACAGTGGAGGAGGTAGCCGCTCAGGTGTCCGGTGCCACAGTTTTTTCTGTGCTGGACGCCAAGAGCTCATTCTGGCAAATCAGGCTCGATGAGCCATCCTCACTCCGCACAACTTTTTCCACACTCTTTGGATGGTACAAATTTCTGAGACTTCCTTTCAGAATCAACACGGCCTCAGAAGTGTTCCAGGGAGCTATGGAACAAATTTTTGCAGGCTACCCCTGTGCCATTATCGTGGATGACATCATTGTGGGCAGCAAAGGAGTGCAGGAGCACGACGAAAACCTGAAAAAGGTGTTGGACCGGGCAAAACAGGTGAGACTCAGACTGAATCCAGCAAAATGTAAGTTCAGGCTCACGGAAGTGAGCTATGTTGGACACTTATTCACTGACAAAGGACTCAAAGCCGACCCCGCTAAGATCACAGCAATCAGCGAAATCTCCCCACCAGAGGACAAGGCGGCTCTCGAGCGCTTCCTGGGGATGACAAATTATCTGGGGAAATTCATTCCTCACTTCAGTGAACTTTCCGCACCACTGCGCCAGCTACTGCACAAAGACGTGGTGTGGTGCTGGACACAGTATCAACAGGAAGCATTCAACACACTGAAGACATGCATTTCCAGCCCACCAGTCCTGCAATATTACGAAATGAGTACGCCTGTCACTCTCACATGTGATGCATCACAGTATGGCCTAGGCACTGCCTGCCTACAAAACGGTAAGCCTGTGGCATACGCCTCACACACGCTGATGCAAACTGAGATGAGATATGCTCAGATAGAGAAAGAGTTGTTGGCGGTGGTCTTTGCATGTTGCAAATTCTATGACTACATCTATGGCAAACCTGTTACTGTGGAGACAGACCACCAGCCCCTCGTCACTATCCAGAGCAAGCCCATCCACACGGCTCCAGCACGCCTTCAGCATATGATGTTGAAGCTGTAAAAGTTTGACCTCAATCTGGTCTACAAGAAGGGAAAACACCTCTACCTGGCCGACACCCTCTCTCCAGCCCCGCGGAAGAGCACAACCCCTCACTACACTGAAGGAGACTAGTTTGAGGTGATGACCGTCCAGCTGATCTCTCCACGGCACCTGGAGGAGCTTCGCACACACACAGCTGCAGACACCACCCTCCAGACTCTATACAATGTAATCCAAAGAGGATGGCCCAGCCGTGCATGCAGTGTTCCCGACGAGGTGAGACCATTCTTTGGTTTTCGAGGACAATATAGTCATGAAAGGTACAAGGGCAGTCATTCCTGAATCACTGCATTCAGAATACCTGAAAATCCTGCACAAAGGCCACCCTGGAATGGAAGCGACAAAGCGTAGAGCACGTGAAGCTGCCTTCTGGCCATCTATCAGAGAAGACATTGAAGATGCTGATAGAGCATGCAGCACATGCAACAGCCAGAAACCTCATCAACAAAAAGAGCCGTTGAAGCTCAACCCAGTTCCGGACCTACCCTGGTCCACAGTCGCCACAGACATGTTTGAATGGAACAACTGCCACTACCTCGTCTTAGTGGATTCCTATTCAGGGTGGTTCAAACTTAATCATGTCAAGAACCTTTCATCACAAAGCATAAACAAACTCAAGCGACACTTCTCGGCTCATGGAATACCTCAGAAGTTATATTCTGACAACGCCAGTCAGTACACGAGTCAGTCCTTTCGTGACTTTGCCAGATCATGGGACTTTGCACGTTACAAGCAGCCTTGCATATGCACAGTCAAATGGTTTCAGCGAAAGAGCTGTTAGAAGTGCGAAACGACTGCTAGAGACAACACAGAGGGATGGCACTGACCTCTACCTGAACCTGTTGAGCCTTCGCAATGTGCCCCGCGATTCTACCCTGGGCTCACCTGCTCAAAGACTGCTATCCAGACGAACACGCACAACCCTGCCGGTATGCAAGCAGCTATTGAAGCCAGCAGCAAAGAACACGGCTGCTGTCAAAGTCCAGTTGACAAAGAAACGCAAATCACAAAAACCCAGCTACGACAAGACTAGCAAAGCACTGTTCCCACTGAGACCAGACCAAGTGGTCAGACTCCAAACAAAAAAAGGACATGAAAAAAGGGGAATCGTGAGGTGACAGTGTGACGAGCCACGGTCATACATTGTGGAATCTGAGGGAAAGGAGTATAGAAGAAACCGTCGACACATCCTGCCAGTGGTAGAGCCACGACCCCCCATCATCCATGAAGAGTGCCACCCTGAACTCACAACACCTCAAACTGAGCCAGACTCGAACCGATCAGAAGAAAGCATGAGTACCGGGCACACTCCAACCAGAGAGCCACAGCAGCTTTCTGAGCCACAGAGACAATCAGAACTTCTGGCCAGGAACAAATCCAGTCCTCGACCACACCATACCATACAAGATATGAGAGACTTTCCAAGCCCAACGCAAATACAAAAACTGAAAAAAACTGTTGAATTGTTCTTAAACATGCATACTGTATGTTTGGTGCATAAAGAAAACTGCATTGTTTTGTTTATGCATTGCATCCACAGGTTAATCATTGGCAGAGAATAAGATGTGTTCCAAGACAGTTCTAACAAGACTGGCATTGTATTTACCTGTGTGGCAACCTTAAACTAAAGAAGGAGGATGTAGATAACCTTACAGCGTTACTAATATCTGATCCTTGTGTGTTGCCGTACTTGCATGTAATCTCGTGGGACTGGTGACGTGAATTGGCAAGTGGCAGGTTCACATTACTGGATGCTCGCATGCGGGAATATCTGTGATCTAATGAACTGTCTAGTAAAGTATTTTAACTTTCCCTCCTGCCTCCGTATTGGTCATTTAACAGTAGCTACTGTTTTATAAAAAGCAATAACTCAATATCTCTCTCTCTCGACAGTGTGAAAAAACTGTAATCATTTGATATCACAGTTTTTAAATAAAATGTGACTGTTTCATGTGACTGTTTCAGTTGACATTGTATTGTATACAAATTTGATTGGTTGACTTATGTAAAAAAAAAATTTGTAGTCAGTTGTTTTCACAGTTTTTGAAGAGAAAACAAAGACAATGGAGCAAAATACATTTCGATGCATTTTGAGTAATGGCATTACTTTTTTAATAATTGCTATAGATATGGTGATAATATCATTATCGCAATATTTTTTGCCATGATAATCATATTGTGAAAACTTTATATCGTTACAGCCCTAGTTTGAACCCACACCTCTCACTTGTCCAAAGGCTCCAACGACAAATGCGTTACCAGTCAGCTAAAGGAAAAATCTGTTATGCTCTCACTCCCGTCCTTTTGTGTCCCGTGTTTTACCTGTTCCCTCTCGTATCGTGTTTGTATTCCTGTTCGTTCCCTTGTGCTGCAGACTGGGCATGGTTTTCCCTTTCGTGTCACTCTGTTCACCACTCTGATTCCGCCTATCCCTCCCCTCCTTTCCGCATGCATTCCGCACACTCCCTATTCTGTTTATCACTCACGCATACATTCGCATGCGGCACCTAATTGATACCTGTTAACATTTGTATTTAGTCACCCGGTGTTCTTTGTCCTGTGCCAGTTCGTTAAGTCTCTTTGTGGTAACACTCTGGTCTTTTTTTATTTAGTATCTAGTCCTGTCTTGCCTGACTTAAACGCCTCACCTTGTGTTCAGCGTTTACTCGCTAGTCCTGCCCTGTCTGGTTTGATCAGCTCTCGCAAGGAACGGCGTCACCACGCTGGTCATCCTGTCCTGCCTCGCTGTACTAACTCTGTTCTGCTCTAGTCTACCAGCCTGCAGCTGTGTGTCTGTATCCTGCCGCTGTGGTTGCATCCAGCCGGTGCTCCAGCCCCGCTACCCTGCAGCTTAGCGTGCCTCCTACGTGTGCCGCTGCTTACGCCAACCTGCTGCTGGGTGTGCATCCAGCCGGTGCTCCTGCCCTGCTCCCCGCAGCTGTTCGTGCCATTCCACTCTGCCCTGTCTCCCGCTTCCCGCTCCTCCTCTGCTCAACCAGCCCGGATTCCTGTCTCCACCCAGTCCCTGGCCTCTCCCGCTCCTGCTCATCCCCTGCCTCGTCCATTCCTGGTTGTCTGTCGTAATTAATAATTCTCCCTATGCTTCCGGAGGGATTCTGAGCGAAGCAAATAAATTATTTGAAGTATCTCTGAAACTTCCTGTGTGTGAGTCGTGCATTTGGGTCCAGTTCATACTCGGAACGTAACAAAATCGCCCTTATCGAAGGGTAATGTCATTATTTTCAATGTGAGGGTTGCATCGGCAGAGAAAGCTGTCACAGTAACCTGCTACAATTCCTTAGCTTTACTGCAACTCACTGTGTTTACTAGCTAACTAGCCAAGCTACACCCACTACACATGCTACAGTATGTGACATCACAGCCACTGTGCAGCTCAGCTGATGGGGCACAGAGACAGAAGAAGCATTCTCTGCGATCTTCCAAATCAACCTGTCTGGACATTAATAAAAATTCACTGGATCCACACTGGCAAAGGAAGAACAGAACAGGATACAGACACTAAACTATCACATAATCCTTCAAATGGCTTTCAGTACTGCTACTCAAACTGAATAATCAATTATTGAAAAACATGTTTTTGCAACAAATGATGTTTGAAACTGAAGGCTGTTTGAGTGGTGAATTACACATTAGTGCACAAAGATAATAAATAAGAATGTTGTCATTTAATTAAGATTCATAGTGGACTGGATAAATCTGGCGGCAGATTTTCTTAAGCTGAAGCAACGTGCACATGGCACCAAAGTTCTACCCATTTGTACAAACATAAAGCCTTATTATCTGTTCATCTTCTTAAACATTACTTGGTTTACCTTGTGCATTAACTGAATGAGTTTTTACATATATCTGTAGTTAGTGCATTTTTATAATTATTATACATTTGTAGGGTTGAGTCCACATGATGATTCCTTTGAATTTACCTCTTTCATTTCCTGTTTTATGAGAGCATTACAGGCAGCTGTGAATAGGACACCAAGAAACTTCCATCCATACCCAAAATGGAAGTACACACAACATGTATATGGCTAATACAAACAATAAATTCATCATTTTAGTGTTACAGCCCCAGTACTTTCATATTCTCTGCACATAAAAATTTATGAATTGTGGTTTGAAGTTTTTTCCCCTCTGCAAATTGATGCAAATTTGAAGCATTAGCTTTTTTCACCCTGTATGACCAATGTCCTTCAGAAATAATATCACATTCTTGGAACTCTTGCTAATCATTACAGTGCTTAATTGGCAGGTTTAACAAACTTCAATTAATTGAAATGTTTTTTTCTAGATTAGAAACAAAGAGGAAATGTGAAACAGATGGTGACAAGATGGAACTGTTTGACTTGCTTAATTGTTATTAAACTCCAAAGATCCATTTCCTATTCAAAACTTTCAGTTTCATAAATCTGAGTATGAATTCATTTTCCCACTTCTGTTGTTATAGGAGGCACCAAATGTATAAAAATATAATTGGACAGACATAGCCTTTTGAAAACAGTGTCCTTTTGAAACAGTGAAATGCATGCACTGCCTGTTCTAAACAGTGAAGTGCATGCAGCTTGTTCTGAAAAGTGAAATGCATGTACAGCCTGTTCTGAACAGGGAAATACATGCACAACCAATTCTAAACAGTGAAATGCATGCACTGCCTGTTCTGAACAGGGACATGCATGCACAGCCTGTTCTAAACAGGGAAACACATGCACAGCCTGTTCTAAACAGGGAAACACAGGCACAGCCTGTTCTAAACAGGGAAACACATGCACAACCTGTTCTATACAGGGAAACACATGCACAGCCTGTTCTAAACATCGAAGCACAGCTTGTTGTGAAATGGCTGTGCATGCAAAAAAAAGTACTGAGAGCTACATATGTGAAACAAGTGTGCAAAATCTGAGTTATTGTCCCAGACAATAAATGGCCACTGAATTTTGAAAGGAACATCTCTATGTGTAAAACCAATGATAGGTATATTTATTGTATATTTATTTCATATTTACTAGCAGACATTCATAGTAGAATGATGTGGTATAATGAGGCAATAATTTCACATATTTATTTTGCATTTGAGTGAGCAGGGCTTTTCACTGCTTTTTGGCATACGATCAGGCTATTGTTGGGTTTATCTTGTTTTGATATGACGGAATTCTAATTTTATATGATAAATAAATATAGTTATGAACTCACGCTATTGTCAACTATGTCACACATGGGTAGGTATAGTTGCAGGCGAGACTGGTTGGGGGGTTGCTTGTTAAATGGACTTGCTACGGGAAAATAGTGACACATTCATAGTTTGGCTGCAGAAGCAACGAATGTCTCAGTTGAGCAAAATCTTGCTGCCGGTGCCATGGCCACTAGCCATTTGCACAAAGGGGTAATTCACAGGGTAAGTGATGTCAATTTGAGATGACTACATACTCTTCACGACTGCCTTGCTTGTACAGCACAAATGCGGCTCGGATGGCTAGTGGAATTGCAGCTCTTACCATCACCTCCTCACATCCATTCCAGATCCAGAAACTCTTTCTCGCACCAGTCTTTGCTTTCATCCACTCGCTTCTGGTGTTGGGGGAGGCGAGGGCATTGAGTTTAAACAACTTGCCAAGTTGCCATTGCAGTAAACCTTTGCTCACCTTTTTCTGTTTAATGATTGCAGGAGAATTGTATTCTGCTGACACTGCTGCCTGATACATAAGAACAGTATCAACGTAAATATTTTACACACCACACAACTCATATTATATTAGAAATGTGTATTGTGAAATCGAAAGCGTGATCATTCAGCACATGTAAAAACAGTTATTTCTAGATCTTTGGATTCTGTGAATGTCAAAAGTTTTATTCTGATTACATGCTAGGGGCATGTTAACACGCTCTCAATCAGATCACTTTATTCAGTGTGCATGTACAGGGCATTCGGAATGAATGTATTTGGAATGATGAAATATTCTGCAAGTAAAAGTGGATAGTGAAATGCATGCACAGGCCGCAGAATCCACACCAGTCTTATATTTCAGGCCTGAGAACTTTGGTCAGTTGTGAATGGATAAATAAATAAATGGTATATACACATTTTATTGAAGCAAATTTACTTCATTTACTGGGGAACCCCATTCCCATTTTTTAAGTGTTACCTCTGTCCTTAACCTGCATTATTTATTTTTATGTTTGTGCATTTTCCTCTTAAGAACACCAGCATTTCTATACAATTCATGAAGATAAGATTTATTTAAAAAACTATGATTCAGTTTGTATACTGCAGCATGACTGAACATATGTCTGTAAAACTGAACACCAAGTGTGACTTGACAATCAAGATTAATCACAACTGGAGTTCTGATGGTAGAAATTTAATCTACAAATGGTAGTCCATCTAATATATAGAAAAGGCTGCATGTAATGTAAAACACATGAATGAGTTTTTAAAACCTTCTCACTGTCTTCCACTGCCTCTGAGAGCTCACCTTACACTTTGGCCCTGACACAAAACAACGGCAACAACTTGAATAGGCCATTACAATTAATGGCAGGGACCCATCTGTCCTGCTCTGATTCTCAATTTGATTGTGCCTGCTCTTCTTTCTCTCAATTTTTTTTTTAAATCTCCAAGAGGCTCATTTCCCTTTTACACTTAATGCAGAGTAACAGTGGCGTACATAAATCTGCCTTTGGTGAAGATGACAGGGAAGCATCATAGACCAAGACAGCCAGGGACCTGGTCCACTTCAGCTGAGCTTTCGTTTCAGGAGGACATTTTAAGGCTCTTAACTGGAGAGAAGGAGAGTCCCTTGAGCAGAGGCGGTGATGGACCGTCTAAAAGAAAAAATGGGGGGTGGGGGGGGCTGGTGGGCTGAGATAAATGAAGCCTCTTCCCAGGGTGAATATTAGCATCACAATACATCCAATCTCTATAGCACTGTGGCTCCCAGTTTCAGCTGAACCCTTTAGGGCATTCACCTCTGACCAGGAGGTGGCAGCCAGCCCATGGTATCCTGACAGGGACCACACCGTACTTATACTTTTCCATTAATCCGTGGCTATATTAAGATCAAACAGCCTTCAGTTTTGCTAAAGCGTCGTACTTTATTTGTACTTTATCATTCATGTTGTATCCTGCTGACATTGATTCTAAAAGTAATTATTATAATTACCAATTATGCTAATTTTATATTCATATTCCTTCAGGGGGACTCATATTTTTGTATAAATATATATTTTCCAAACATGTACTTGTTCATCTGGATGAATGTTTCTCACACATCACATAGCATGGTCATTCCCCGAGTTTGGGTTTCCTGGACAAGCTCCTTGGGCTCTGTTGAGCTCAGTGTGTTAAGCTCAGTTTTGACCTCAGCTTTCACCCAGAAATTCAACAAGAAATTTAGAGGGAAAAAAGTAGTTTCATGACTCTCCAAATGCAGAGATGCTCCTTTTACTGTTTTTACCATCAGCGTGTTCCCTGTTACCACTAGAGTTGTCTAATCTCCTTATAAGGATATGTTCTTTTTTGTAATTGTATGCTTTGGTTATTTGCATATTTGACCTCATAGACCTAACTGGCTTAATTGATTAAATCAACATAAGGTTCAGCAATATTGCACTTTTTTCAATATAGACACATGAAAATAAAATATCTAGATTACTGAATATATTTATGGTTTTTGTAAGCTTTTGCAAGAGGACCCAAATAGTTTGGTTTTCTCCTGATAATTTAGTCTCAGCTCAATGTAGCATATGCAGCTTTCTGAGCTCTGATATGATCCATAAGTTTAATCATAATGTATTCCACACCACTCATACCTTCACTATAATGTGTATAATGAAACATCTGATTCAATTGAATGTCTTTATTTAACATGTTTGTTTGTGTTTTGTGGGTACTGCTCCTCTGTCTTTTTTTTTTTTTTACTGCTGGCAACTAATAAAAGTTATTCTATTCTATCCCTGCTCTTTAATTCTGTGGCCATTCATTTATAAATCAAGGCCGTTAATAGTTTGACTCCGAATTGTAATTGGTTGCTGTCCGGAACATCGCCACGCTGCAAAGAATTATGGGCAATTCCATTCACTTAAGAGTCCAAAGATGCAGACTTGAGAGAAGGGCTCAATGAGGTTTGTGTATGGGGTATTATCGTTTCAAAAACACACAAGTCGGGCACCGCGGTGGTTCAGTGGTAAAAGCGCCGACTTTGAGTCGGTGCAGTTGCACACCGAGGATCAGGGGTTTGAGCCCTGGTCCTGCCAGGTCCGAGTATGGCCGGTGCCTTCAGGGAGTGGCAATTGGGCGCCCGCTCCTGGGGTGGGGGGAGGGACTTGGTGGGGGAGAATCGTTGCGTACAAGAGGCCCCGGGCAATTTGGAATCATAGTCATTTGCATGACTAACCCTCCTTCCTACTACCGTCTGATGGGGTTGTTTAGTGTAGAATTCTCAAGCGGTTGCTACATGGGGAATTTAATAATATAGGAGTACAACTGGCCATGGAAAAATGCGGAAAAATTAGAAACAAAAAAAAACACGTAAATAGGATCAACTTTCCACAAATAAAATTAGATCCACAAATAATGCAAGTGATCCACAAATAAATGCTGCTGATTCACAAATAAATGTAACTGCTTCATGTATAAATGCAACTGATTCACAAATAAGTTTTTGGACTCACAGACAAATGTCTCTCGAACTAATGACTGTGCACTTATGCAACGCTTGGCCTGTGTGGAATCGCTTGCATTTATCCTTGTGCGATAAAATCCAGAAATATGTGTTTTTTTAACTGAGTCTACGCCAGCCAATCAGATTGTAAGACATACTTTCACTAATACCCACATTACTCTGACAAATCACAGCAGGTTTCAGGCCAGGGTTCTGTGAACGTCTGTAGCGAGCTTAGGCTGTGTGGATCAGTTGCAATCAGTTACATTTATTTGTGAATCTCATTTTACTTGTGTATTTATGAGACAATAGTACCTCCATATTTGTGTCATGCCCTCAGACACCTGCACACTGCTTGCATGGGACGACCTAGAGCACTGATCCCTTGCTTACCCGAGTGAGAACAAACAATGAGGCCGATGAGGATTCAACGCTAGATTTTGGAAATGCAGTGTCATTTATTCTCTGCACTCTGGGTATCTCCCGTCTTCAATTAATGAATTAGATTTTTTCATAAATTGTTTTTGAGCAAGTAAACTGACTAGAGAAATAAATGGACTGGAGTGCATTGAAAAATGTACTGGATTGTCAATGTTATTTGTGAAACTGGCAGTCAAATTCAAGTACAATTTTATTTATTCACCGAAGGTGCCAGAATGCCATTCCAGATGGTTAACCCCTAAACTAGCCAATTAAATTTAGCTCCCCTATAAATATTGTACATTTATCACAACACTCTCTTATCCATACAAAAACACATGTTAGCATTATAAAGAGACCACTCATAGATTAGAGGAAGTGGGCTGATTCCAAATGTCTTGTAAAGTACATTGATACTTTGATGCATAACCTAGTAGCTACGAGATGCTTCTAACAGTGACTACAGAATCATCTGAAAGAAAACCATTAAACATTCAAATATTCAGAGGGTGCTACATGGCTGAAGAGAGACATTTCAATTAGAATAGTAAAAATGACTTAATATTAAAACATGGTGTCATGGGCTGTTGTGTGCTACAATAAAGCAAAGGTCCTTCTCCCTTCTCACACTGTAGATCACCAATTATACACTGTGGAAATTACACCGCTCACCATTCAAAACATCATACTGATACAATATTACCTTTCTTCGGGTGCTATATTACTTTGGTCCCTTTATTTTTTGCTTACATTTTTAAATCTTGTACTTTTAAATCGTGACAGTTGACAAATTTTACTTCCATAAAGTTTGATCGTTTGTGACCACTTCATCATTGCTTCTGTAGCTATAGTTACTTCAACTCCTGTTATTAAAAAACTCTTTTCACTTTCCTGAAATGACATCAACACAGTTATCCGTTGTAATCAGTCTTGCTTACTGAGCTTCAATTAACACGAGGAAGGAAGCAGACATTTACTACACCCGAACATGCAAAAATCCACAGGGTTCACTGTAGCATGGCCATTCATAAATCAACATGATGTATGACAATGCCAGCTTTGGTTTATCTCAGTAAAAGATATATTATTTACCATCCTTAACATATGGAAAGTTATCATTTAAACTAAGTTTTGTGTCTTCCGCAAAACTTTATAGATCTATCAGAACCTTTCCTTCGGTCTCATTTTTTAGTAAGGATCTTAACAATTTTCATTTTTATTAAGCAAAATATCCATCAAATATTATCTTGTGCTACATGCTTTTCTCCAGGCAAATCACTTTTTTTGCAATATTCATGGCATGAAAAACAATGTTCTTGCACGCTAAAATAATTTTAGGTGGTGACATTCTTGTTGCTTTAAAATTAGGATACTAAGGAGACAAGTTGGTAATCTGGTGGTTACGGGTTCAAATCTAGCAGTAAATAATAACCCTGTTCAGAGAGTGACTGGCAGGTGTGCAATGTAGTCTAGTCATGCACTGTGAGCTGGGGCTAAATACGTAAAAATACCCAAATATATGAATGGGAGGATCTCTGTGATGCCATAAAAGTCACACGTGTTTTCTGGACTTCATAATGTGTGATAATGTCACTGTGCCGTTACCATAGCGCTGGGAGCGTGGCCAGGGCACCCTGAATGACTGGTGGGGTTCTGGCCCACTGACAGGTTTCAAGATCACACAGAACTTAACATGTTAAAGCACAGGCTTTGAGGATTCAGACACAAGGCATTAGTCCAGTGTGTGTTACTATGGCAACGTTCAACTGGTGATGCTGGTGTCGTGACAAATCGGGTTTCCCCCCAATCGGGATCTCACATCGGCGCAGAAACGCGTCATTTTGTGTCACTCTTTAGGTATCTTTTGGCTCTGCCAGTGTAAAATAGGCTACAATAATGTAAACTTAGCTAGTTGGCTAGCATAGTAGATAAAGGTGAAATAATTAGCAATCCAGTGTGGGCCAGCAAGGTGAAGGTGCTTGTCATGAACAACGCAGTAATGTTGAGTGTTATGGCTGTTTGAAAGAGCTTGCTGGCTAATTAAATGTTCTAACCAGCTAGCTAGCATGGTTCATGTGCATCTACACAAACTCTGCCCTACACTAAATTGCTATTTATTTCAGCATTATCTAATGTGCTAGCCAGCTAGCTAAATTCACATTATGGTAACCCACACTGGTGGAGGCAAAATAGTGAGGGAAAATGACACGTTTTTATTTTAGATTAGATTAGATAGACTTTATTAATCCCCAGGTGGGGAAATATGGGTGTTACAGCAGTAGATAAAAAACATACCACACATAGGCATATAAAAGGAAAGCATTCATAGAGTGCTTGTAGTAATAAAATACAACATAAAATGAATAATAATAATTAAAATGCAAATAAAAAAGCAAATAAAAAAGTGCCTTAAAAAAGGCATGGCCGTATTTTAAACACTGTTATTATAAAGTCTGATGGCGGTTGGCACAAAGCAACGCCTTAGGCGCTCTGTCTTGCTACTGGGGTGGATGAGCCTCTGGCTGAAGGAGCTCCCCATCCGCCACAACTCCTCATATAGGGGGTGGGAGGAATTACTCAGGATGGCACTGATCTTCCCCTTCATCCTCCTCTCTCCTACTACCTCCAAACTGTCCATTTCAGTGCCCACGACAGAGCTGGCCTTCCTCACCAGCTAACTGAGCCTGCTAGATTCACTTGCTTTGGTAGCACCACCCCAGCATGCCACCGCAAAGAATAATGTGTTGGCCACTATGGATTCTTAAAGCATCCACAGTAGCCTGCTGCACACAGATCTGAGCCTCCTGAGGAAGAACAGTCTGTTCTGCCCCTTCCTGTAGATGGCCTCTGTGTTATCTGACCAGTTCAGGTGCACCCCCAGGAACTTGTACGAGTCCACCATCTCCACCTCTTCTCCCCGGATGCTAAGGAGGGATGGGGGACTCTTCTTCCACTGGAAGTCGACCACCAGCTCCTTGGTCTTATTAATGTTGAGCTGTAGGTGGTTCTCCTCCGACCATCTGACAAAGCTCCCCACCACACCTGTGTTCAGCGCCAACGTAAGATCCCCAAGGAACCCCCAGACCCGTTTTGTAGGGCGGACCCAATTTGTTATGACACCGTAACACACATTGAGATAATCCTGTTGGTGGGAACAAAAGGAAGGTGAAAAAGCAAATCCAGTGTTAAAAACATGAATGTCTTAAGTTTGGCAGCACAACCATAGCATTGCACTTTGGGATGACTTATGGGAATTGTAGTGTTCACATCCCTCCAATCTGCACTTTGGGATGGCTTATAGGAATTGTAGCGTTCACTCCTCTCCATCTGCAGCCCACCATGGCCTTATTCATTTGAAGCTGCAGAGGGGAAAGGAACTTGTGGGTGGCTAACAATGTACATGCACTAGCTGATTTATTATTATTAGGGGACCAAGCAGCGTAGCTGCTGGTACCCTATTGTATTTGTTCAGATTCTTTTTTTTTCTTTCTCCCCTTTCACCTAAATTTCCCGTGAGCTGGTTTGGCCTAGAATCACCAAACTTGGCAAGCTTGTTGGGATTCCCAAACTCTTGGATCTTCTATATTATGACGCAGATTGAACACCTGGTTGCGCTGTAGTGCACGTGACAAAATTTTGACATTGACACGTCCACTGCTGATGCCCCGTTTCACCTAGAGTCACAAAATTTGGTATACAGGTCGCAAACAAATTTGCCTCAAGGACCCATAAAGTCCGCCATATTGGATTTTCCGCTAATTAGCATTTTTTGTAAAACACTTAAAATGCTACTTCTCCTTCAAAATTTGACCAATTGAGATGAAACCTGGTAGACACGCTCCTTAGACCATGCCTCATAAAAGTTCAGGATTCAGAATTTTGATATTTTAAAAGATGGCCGAATGACGAGCCAATGACGAGCCACTGGGTGTGGCTTATCACAAAAATGCTAATAATTCCAAAATGATTTGACAGATAGTTATGAAACTTGGTAGGTCTGTTAAGAGTAACATCAGGACTTGACCTATACAGTTTTAACCCAATCGATCCACGTGGTGGTGCTATAGAGTTCCAAATATAAACAAATATTAAAAAATTCACTAAAAATCACTGTTCCTTTGCAGAGATCTATGCTTAAAACTTGCTAGAGTGACAAAGATCCGGATTTGGATCATAGATCTTTACGAATTTGGTGGGTGCCATCTTGAATTTGCCAACATTTCGGCTTAAATGTACTCATTTATTACTTCTTTGTGTTTTTCCTTAACCGCTGTGCACATGAAAATATTGTGACATTGACACGCCCACTGACGACGCCCCGTTTGACCTAGAGTCACAAAATGTGGTGTACAGGTCCCTCTGCTCATGATGAACAAATTTGCCTCAAGGATACATTAAGTCAGCCATATTGGATTTTCCGCTAATTAGCATTTTTTGTAAAACACTTAAAATGCTACTCCTCCTACAAAATGTGGCCAATTTACATGAAACCAGGTACACAAACCCCTTAGACCATGCTTCATAAAAGATACAGTATTATATACAGAATTTTGATATTTTAAAAGATGGCCAAATGACGAGTCAATGAATTTTCACTGGGCGTGACTTATCACAAAAATGCTAATAATTCCAAAATATTTGGACAGAAAGTTATGAAACCTGGTAGGTCTATTAAGAGTAATATAAGGACTTGACCTCTGCAGTTTCAATCCAATCAAACCACGTGGTGGCGCTATATAGATCCAAATATAAGAAAATATTTAAAAATTCACTAAAAATCATTGACACGCCCACTGCATACGCCCAGTTTTATCTAGAGTCACAAAATGTGGTGTACACGTCCCGCTACTCATGCCCAACAAATTTGCCTCAAGAAACCATGAAGTCTGCCATCTTCGATTTTCCGCTAATTAGCATTTTTTGTAAAACACTGAAAATGCTACTCCTCCTACAAAATTAGACCAATTTGCACCAAACCTGTTCAAGGGACTCAACCCGCATCCCTTCATACATGCATTACTTTACTAAGGCCTATGTCAAAATGGCCGAATGAGAAGCCAATGAATTTTGCATTGGGCGTGGCTTATCACATAAATGCTAGTACTTCTAAAACCATTTGATATAAAGTTCTGAAACTTGGTGGGTTGATTGTGAGTTAGATCAAGACTTGAGCCCTGCAGTTTTAACCCAATCAATCCACGTGGTGGTGCTATAGAAATACAAATGTTGGGATGGCAGGTATGCCATCAGCTAACTACACTATGCTTAACAGGCCGGCTACCTACCATACCAACTGTGAAGGTTCCTGTAGCTTAGTGTTTAAGGCTGCCGTGGACTGCCGTGTAGTAGGTTGGTGGTTTGATCCCCACCAGTTCTTTTTTTGCAAAGGCTAAGAAATTTCACAATATTACCTGTTAACTGTTTGAATTATGAAGTCAGTAAGCCAAAACAAACTGATACCACAACACAAAAGTATTATTTGGCCTCTACATTTCTGTTAACCTGCTTTGTCCCAGTGGATACAATCTTGGCTTTCCATGTGTGTGGTCAGTGGTTCAATTCCAGCTTGGTACCAAATGCTCAGTTAATGTTTGGAAAAACTATTGTGCAAATGCTATGCTTCTTTTAATGTTGTTTTCACATTAAGAAACACCTTTTTATTGCAAAGGTTAAGAAATGTAACAATGTCAACTGTTAACTGTTTCACTTGTACTTAAAAGACGTAATACGCAAGCCCTTACTAGATCAGGTTAAGATACCATCAACAATGGAAAAAGCCCTGATTAGAAACAAATATTTGTATTTTGGGTCAACCCTGTCTAGAGTTGTCTACCATTTTGCAGTCTCTGGGCTCTATTTTCAAACCAGCGCAAGGGGACGGTATAGTCAAACGCAAGCTTGTTGACAGCATCAACGTCTTAAAACTGGCGCTATGGCGTTTCTCAGCAATACCGCTAGGATCAACAAATTCTCAACATAACATCCTTTCGCTTGCGCTGCAGTGGGATGGGTGGCGCTGTCTGGGGCGTGTTCTAAAATACTTTCGGCTCAGTGACAATTTGAACCAACGAAAACCCATTGCGTTATGATCAGCTAGAACCACCTCTTAGCGGCAACGCAATAGACTCTGGCAATTTGCCAACTTATTAGTCATGTAGTTCTATGTAGTGTCTATAGGTGATGCCAACATTACACTTCCATTTAATGAACAAATAGCCTATAATTATTATTAATTAATTAATTTTAATTTAAACTACTAGAATAAAACAGGACAGCTTACAAGAAACTTGCGATCATGTAGGCCAATAGCCTATAATATATAAATTACACATTGACACAGTTGAATCATTAGCCTACCATTTGAATCATAATTATGCCTACATCACCTAATGTAGGCTAATTAATGCATTCGCCACCTCCTCCCGTGCCTTCCGAACTTCTGGGAGACGAGGTGGTGTGGATTGTGATCCATAAATTATTACAGTCCTAGCCTGTACTTCTGTTGCAAGTAAAATCTCCTGTGCGGAAAATCGCTCTTGTCGTTGACGGTCCAGTGCGTTTGGGTTGCTCATTATGAAATTGCATGGAGCGATTGCGTTCCAACTGGCTTTTTTTAAAGCATGAGAACAACAATTTGATTGGCTACCATAGAGACACACCTTGGACATTTAAACCCAGCCTTTTAGCAATACCGCCATAAGGTGCGCCAAGATTGCCGTCATGAAATTACCAAATTTCTCGCCGACACGCCCTCAGAGCGATACCGCCAAGCGATTACTCTTGCGTTCACCATTGCGTTTGGTTTATTAAAATAGAGCCCTCTGTGTTTCACAAATGCTGCACATGCCGCTTAGTCCCCGGGAATCGCTGCTTGCAGCTATATTTTTTAATGTATCTATGTCTGTATTATTAATTTTTTGATTATGTATTTATGTATTTTAGTGAGTTAGTTAAAGTTATTTTTATAGGCTAAATAATCATATTATCTGGCCAACTGGAAATAAGCAGTTATTCCTGGTTCCCCAATTTGTAAATACATTCCAGTGGCCAAGTGCCTTTTGCTGGAATGTCCATTTTACCTCCTCCACAGGTAGATAAACTAGCTTAACATGTAGATCTATTTGAAACCACTTGGTAGCAATTTGCCATTTGAAATACTCCCATGTACACACATTTTGCTTTAGTTTTTGGGTTTGCACCCTTTTTTCACTACTTTAAATTCTGCCTTAGAGGATGTCAATACCAATTTCAGGCCAACACACCTATCCAGGGTCCATATGCATAACAGGTCCTAGAAGAAGACTATGTTTCTCTTATGCTATGCCCATCATAACCTTTATGAAGTAAAAGGAAATACTGATCCTAGCTCAGTGCAACTCAAGATCGATATGGGCCCAGCTGCTGTAACCCCATTAGAAAGTAATGAAATTCAGAGGTACCGAACGTAATTAAATTCAAGAGGAACTGACAGTAATGAAATTCAGAGGAACTAAAAGTAATGAAATTCAGAGGAACTGAAAGTAATGAAATTCAGAGGAACTAAAAATAATGAATTTCAAGAGGAACTGAAAGTAATGAAATTCAGAGGAACTGAAAGTAATGAAATTGAAGAGGAACTGAAAGTAATGAAATTCAGAGGAATTGAAAGTAATGAAATTCAGATGAACTGAAAGTAATGAAATTCAGGTGAACTGAAAGTAATGAAATTCAGAGGAACTGAAAGTAATGAAATTCAGAGGAACTGAAAGTAATGGAATTCAGAGGAACTGAAAGTAATGAAATTCAAGAAAAACTGAAACTAATGAAATTGAAGAGGAACTGAAAGTAATGAAATTGAAGAGGAACTGAAAGTAATGAAATTCAGAGGAATTAAAAGTAATGAAATTCAGATGAACTGAAACTAATGAAATTGAAGAGGAACTGAAAGTAATGAAATTCAGATGAACTGAAAGTAATGAAATTCAGAGGAATTGAAAGTAATGAAATTGAAGAGGAACTGAAAGTAATGAAATTCAGAGGAATTGAAAGTAATGAAATTCAGATGAACTGAAACTAATGAAATTCAAGAGGAACTGAAAGTAATGAAATTCAGATGAACTGAAAGTAATGAAATTCAGAGGAATTGAAAGTAATGAAATTCAGAGGAACTGAAAGTAATGAAATTCAGAGGAATTGAAAGTAATGAAATTGAAGAGGAACTGAAAGTAATGAAATTCAGATTAACTGAAACTAATGAAATTTAGAGGTACTAAAACTAATGACTTTCAGAGGAACTGAAAGTAATGAAATTCAGATTAACTGAAACTAATGAAATTTAGAGGTACTAAAACTAATGACTTTCAGAGGAACTGAAAGTAATGAAATTCAGAGGAACTGAAACTAATGACATTCAGAGGAACTGAAAGTAATGAAATGCAGAGGAACTGAAAGTAAAGAAATTCAAGAGGAACTGAAAGTAATGAAATTCAGAGGTACTGAAACTAATGAAATTTAGAGGTGTTAAAACTCATGAAATTTAGAGGTACTAAAACTAATGACATTAAGAGGAACTGAAACTAATGACATTCAGAGGAACTGAAAGTAATGAAATTCAGAGCTACTGAAGGTACACATAGCCAGCTTCTCATACTATAAAACAATAAGTCAGATTCAGATTTTTGAGAAGGCATATCTGCCTGACTTCTATACTGAGGCAGGTAAAGTGTGAAGCCTTATTCTCTCAAGAAAACAAAGTTGTGGCAATGAAAAGGAAGAAATATAATGGAAATTTTCATCGAACAAGCAGGCAATTTTCAGTGCATCAAAATATATTTCAATTTGCACATAGTGTTAACATTGAAATGAAGTCTTCTCTGGCATCACCCTGGAGAGGCTGGCATCTCAGTATGCAAATGCTGAAATGCTGAACAATCGCACCAGGAATGAACTAAAATGAACGCTCAATTTGGAGAGCTTAAATCAAGAATCACTTTGGAGGTTAAAATTGACTTGAGCAGTCCAACTCACAAATTTAACCATGGCAGCAACACACCACAAACCTCGCCTGGCTGATTTTGTGAAATGTCCCAGTGGAATTTATGGACTATTTCATTGGCTAACAGGAAAATACATCAGACACTGACAGAAAACCTTAAAATCTACCACTGTTTTAAGCAGCAACCAGACAATCCTGTCGAAGCAACTCATCTATCACTGATCCAAGGGAGTAGTTAACTTTCTGCAGCCTAAGACCACAGGGGGACAGAAAAGCATAGCTGGTGTGTGTTATAGTGTAAAATTAAAATCTACGGTATGTGAATAATAGCGTAAATTTACAATCTATGTTAAGATACAGATTCTACTGAGGAAATGACAGATTTTCACAGACATTCATCTCTACAGTGAGAAATCCTTTTCCATATTTATGCAAAAACTACATTTAATTTCATTTTTAGGAGTCAAAGTATGCTAGAACTATGTTGTTTTTGCGTAAGTTAATTATTTATGCAGCATATTCTGACTACAAGACTAATCAAGGACAATATAGAAGTATGTGTTATATGATGCACATGTTCATTACATTATAAAATATGAAATGCATTATTGTTATATTATATAGCACTAATGATATATTATAAAAAATAACGTTCATTATATTTTAACTAGGCATGTGTGGTTTCTATATTTAATTATTTGTGAAATACATATCGCACAGATATTCCTCCTCTCTCTTTATATACATATCGCAATATGTTTCAATGTAAATAAAAAAAATATTTGAATGGATAATTCCAGCAATATGTCAATGTATATCATAACGTTGTATTATAATGGTCTTTCCCCCACGCAGTGTTTAATTATTAGAATGTTTTGGTTCCTCAGGCATCTGTGTTGCCATCTTTATAAAAACAGACAGAACCAGGACACAGATCGATGAACGCTTTCTCTGACCCTGCAACATAAAACTTACGATGCATGAACAAACGGCCCCTAAAACAGGAAGAGATCCTCCGTCCAATTAATAAATATATAACTCTCACAATACTTCAGTGTGCTGAAGAGCCCCACATCTGATCATAAAGGTTACTTATGACTGCTTTTATTCCAGGCTCTAAAGAGGCCCCAGCCAATTCTGTTAACTAATAAAACAACAATCCAAGGATAAAACGGTAACAACTCAATAAAACAGAAGAACAGGAACCTGTATCTGATTTAGGATTTTACTCAAGGTTTTATCCAAGCTTGAGAATCCCAGTTTTTCCTGTGGCTCCATGGAAGTTTAATGTTGTCAGTTTCCCTAAATAATAGTGAAGCCACCACTACAACAGCAACAATACTTCACATGACCAAATGTGAAAAAGCAGGAACACTGCACATCTGTCACACTGTCCACCTATACTCTATTACTACCTCATTCCCTCTACCATGTACCGTCATACCTATATCTTGTCCACAGAAAATGTTAAGATCCTTTTGTGACCCGACAAAATCATTCTCCACTTTAGCATACCGGCTGTAGACATACATATTAGAAATTAAATATGTGGTTATTCATTGTTATCTCAATTGTGTTGATAACTGCACTAGACATAATCATAATAAAAATAAAACCAGCAAATACAATTGGGTTTCAGCAGCTTCACTGCTTGGACCCCTAATGAAGACCACAAAACCTATTTTTTTTATATATACTGTATATATATATATACAGTGCACTCCAAAAGTGTTCGGACAGTTAATTTGAGGGTTTTTACATCCATATTGGGTAAACGTGTAGCAGTTGTAGCCATTTTTACACATTACCCCCCGCCACCCCAATTTTAGGGCACCAAAAGTAATTGGGAAAAGTCATCATACTTAATATTTAGTTGCATATCCTTCGCATGCCATGACTTCCTGATGTCTGTAACCCAACAACATCAAAAGACTCTTGATATACGTATTATTTTCAGGTACTCTTACAAGCAATACTATAACCTCTGCATTTGAATGGATCTCTATAGGAATTGGAGGGTGCGACTAGATTAATGTAAATTAAGCTGTAAATTACACGGGAATAGTATGGAACACATGGTTGGCTAAATGGCTGTAAGTCATCAAGGGTCTGAGGTATGAAACGAGCCTCAATCCATAACTCTGCTGCCAGATATGCAGTAGATATGGATGGATCACTTTAAGGGTTGTTTCTCCTGACACATTTTCCTATTGAACTCTATGGATAAATAAGCACTTTATATATATAAAATATGCACTTTAACCTCATGGTCACTGCTCCATTTCAAATCCAATGTGCTGGAATACAGAGCCAAAACAACAAAAGATGTGTCACTGTCCTAACACTTTCGTAGTGCACTGTATAAAGTATGTAATTTTGATGAAATCTTACCTCAATGCACTGTGTACTTAAATATTAAACAAATATTATATGTTATTATTGCTTATATTATACTTTTCATTTTTCTTTGACATTTCTGTGATGACAAAATGATAAAATAAGACAAATTCTAATTGAATTGTTAAAAGTTAGGCAACACTGCATTACTGTAATTATCTCTATTATTGTCCAAGTTAAAGTTATGGCTGGTATGAAGTCAATGCCTTGGCGATGTTTGAGTTCACAGCAACAAGGGGAAACTGTTTGGGGAAAAGGTGGCTCATGGAAACCTTCGGAAAAGTAGCATGGGGGTCACATGGATTGTTTGACGGACAGCCCAATATCCACCTGGCCAGATTCCATTCCGTGCATTGTCATTTACAGGGAAAATCATAGCCACTTAATTTAGGCAGCTACATAGTCTGGCTCGATAGAGCAAAGTTTGTGCATTTTAAACATGAAGTCACCAGTTTCAGTTTCTAGATAAGGCACTTTAATATCAGCCATATGCATTATATAAAACCGCTGAAATCATATTGTTGATGATTAAATTAAAAGTAAAATCCAGCTCAACTAACAGCTAACAGTGACAGTAGTTGATTTGGCTACCCAGTACACACTGTAGAAATGATCACTGCAGAAGGTACAGCGTCCTGGGGTGGGGGGTTAGTGTGCCTTTCATCGCCTTCCTAGTCTCACAATATTTACATTTTTGGGATGGAGGCAGAGCTGCCACTGCAGATTCCATGTTGAGAGCAGAACATTTTAGCTGCCAACTTGCACAACGGTTTTCCCAGACTGCTCAGGGCTGTATGGCGTATTGGATGGACAAAGGCAGGATATTACACACTTTTCTTATCGGTTCTTATCAGAATTATAAGAAAATTCCAAATGCTTGTGATTCTGGATATAACAAAAACTATGGTGACCAGGTGTCTGTCATTCAGACTCAAAATGAGGGAACAAACATCTTCCTGAAATATTATCTTATTTTCTAATGAACTATCCAGTAAATTAGACCATCCAAAGAGGATTCAATATCACTTTCAGATCCCGGATAGTCGATCATACAAGCCAAAAACAAAATAGAAGCAGGAAGTTCTGTCAGCATTGAACACAGTTAGCTATTACATCTCAACCACTGTCGCTTACCTTGCATGCAGATTACATTTTATTATTTTTATATCAGCATATAGGTGTAGTAATACAATGAAACTTATTTTGAAATAAATTAAAGTGTCAATTTTCAGTCGATCAAGGTTTCCTAGATGCCACAGCTGGCATCATAAAAACATACTTTTGTTGTTTGGACCTTTCCAGACTGACTTCAATAATTTGGGTTTTATTTAGTAGAATTATGCAAAACAAATGTGCTATGCTATATTAGCAGTGTTATCTAGTCAGAACCTTGATCCGAAATGGCATACTCATTTTGGATATAGCCCCCATTTAAAAAGATTCCTGCCTGCAATGTTGAAGGCCAAGAGGTTCATTACATTTTTTCTTCTCTTTCTTTTACATCTGTCCGCGAAATTACAAAAGTTTAACAAGCCACATAATCAAAATTGGAACATGTAAAAATCATTATTTCTCTGACCCCCCCCCCCCCCCCCCCGGGATCGCAGATGGAATAGAGCAGAACCCTTTATTGGCACACCCAGTTAAAGCATGTTCCCCATTTAGCATTCCGACGACATAGGGAAAAAGAGAGGGAAAGAAAGGGGGATCGGCAGCTTTCCATTCTGATGATGATTAAAATTCATAAGTTTCCAGCTGCACCCCCGATGCAGAGGCAATCTCAGGGCAGTCAGCCTGCTTTCCACAAAATTAATTTGACAGGTTTGCATTAAGGCAGCTGATCAATATCCACTTAGAGTGGTGAGGGCTAAGAGAAGAAAAATAACTGACGGCTGTGTTACAAGATGAGAAAAAATGAATCTGGGACACTTCCCCCCCCCTCTCCCCTTCTTCTAAGCTCTCACGTACATCAGAAGCCCTGACCTCCAGCCATTGATCGGCTGCAGTTAACATGACAAAATGGCTGGAAGTTATACCCGGCTGTAGCTACCAGGGAACAATCAACCCCCCTGCACTAAATGTTTGATGGAGTGACGAGCATTTGGCCAATTTGGAGAAGGAGGGGAAAAATATTTTCTCTCCTGTGGAAATGAAATAGAGTCCCATGATTCTGACAGTATATCTCTCCCCATGCATCTTAACAGGAGGAAAAGGAGGTCTTCGCGGAGGAGACTCGCAGGTGAACAGTGAAGTATGGCTCAACGCTGGGACTGGATCAGCGGCTGCACACGGGCCTAAATCAATAGCTGCCTCGCCACTTGCACAGTGTTAATGGTTTGAAAAGCTCCGATAGCCTTTACAAAGGGGGGCCAAATAAATCTACCTCTTTTCTAACTTCAGCCAGTGCCTTATCCTGCACTTTAACACCAAGGGCCCCTTTAAGGCCCCAACTTACAACCTAACTAACATACAGTGCACATGAGTGTGGCGGTCAAAACATTGGTCTCAGTGTGGTTTCATTACTGTGCCTGTGAAATAATGTAATCTTCTGCCTAGCTTTGAGGGATCTAAACCAGGGCTGCCTAACCTTGTTCCTGGAGATCTACCATCCTCTAGGTTTTCATTCCAACCCTAATAAAGCACACCTCATTCAACAGCTAGAGATCTCATTGAGCTGCTAATTAGTAGAATCAGGTGTGCTAAATTAGGGTTGAAATGAAAACCTACAGGACGGTAGATCTCCAGGAACAGGGTTAGGCAGCCCTGATCTAAACAATTGAAGGAATTCTGTGTAGTTGCATTACATTACCTATGAAATAATGCCATCTTCTGCCTGGCTTGAAGGGTCTAGTCTGTTACTTCTTTGTATAGAATCCATATACAGACATATTTTTTGCATGACAGCCGAGGTCAGTATAACTCTGCTAAACAGACAGCTGTTGGAACAGCGGTTTCCTCTTCCTCCCTACAATATGCAGGATTGTGACTAAAAAGTGAAGATGCGTTTCATCTTCACTAAGTGGAAAATCGTTATCATATTATCATTATAAAATCATGTCCATGTTAACCTTTAACCCAAAGAATCAGATTGGAATCATACGTCCAAATTGAATTGTTTTAAATGAGGCACAGTCACCTGGTTCATGCTTGATTTGCTACCCGAGGGCCTTGCTTTTATCAGTGTTAATGTGGTTCGTGCTCTTTGAGAAGGTGCCTTTTCCATTACAAGACAAGGCAGAAAGGACGACAGAAGGCATCTCTTTCCACTGGAAGCGTCAGCGCGAATAAAAAAATATGAATACGCATATCTAATTTGCATATCCAACTGTCCTTTAACATGTTGATTAAAGGACCCAACGTGAATGGAATCATCTGCTTGGCATGCATTATCATTAACTCGTTCATGTCCATTTTATTTTTGCACATATTTAATCTCTCAAGTAACAGTTACACATTTTCTGGCTTCCCCATTTTTAGGGAGCCGATGGGTTTTTCTCTGTGCAGTTTAAATGTTCTGCTGATTCTCCCACCTTCAACCCTCCCCACAGAGTCTATTACAGGAACTGGGGTGGGGGGGGTGCACATGGAAAACAGGTTCCTCTAGGCACTGTGGACCACGTTTCCTAGGCAGATTTAGATTGAACCAGACATCAATAAATAATTACGGGTCTTGAGACATTTAAGTAGGAGTCTATGCACTGTGAAACGGCATTTAATCGAGTAACTTAGGCCACTGTATCCATCATGGAAAAGCTGCTTGCATCTGCAGAAAAGGACTTACCTTTTTTTCTTTCTACTTTTTGGCATGATTAATTCTCTTCATCTTTTTAAGGGGCATGCATAGACTTTCAGAAACAGCTGTAGGTGAAGTGGCCAGATCCGTACACTAGAACATGAAATAAATAAAAGGGGGTGATTATTTTTAAAACTTCTCTGAAAGGATTCCAAATACTGATGAAGAGAATCTATGACAATGTTTGACAAGTGGAAACATATAGGGTTTAAATATTTCTTGACAAATCTGACTAAGCAACTGAAACAGCAAATACATGAATCTAAAACAAAGCCATTTGCTGAATAATAAGAATGTACATCACTACATATTTCAGTAAATTTGTATGTACAATATTCTCAAAAATCAGCCATCTTCTACTTGCAAAAAGAGCCAATGATTAGATTCAGCATTCTTCATGCAGGTATGGGAATAAAGTACAATAGGTTTGTGTTCCTTTGAAAATAGCCAGTAATTTATGCTTAGTCGTACACAGCAATCTCTGCTAACAGGGGCAAAATTGTGATGCTGTAGTTAGATTCTTTTTCCACTCAGGGGCCCAAATGCAAGCAGTTATAAGCCACCGACAAGTCATTCTGCAGCGGCGGAGAAAACTCAGGGGAGTGGCTGCTGTTTTACTGTTTATAAAAAATATAAATTCCTGATGCTGCAGCTCATTTTCAATGGAATTCGAAAATGTACTTGTGTCTAGGTTTATTGATTTTTACATTTAGAAAGCCAGCAGGTTGGCATATCTGGGGTTTATATGAACACAGTAAAATGTCCCCAGAACAGAGTCAAGCCACTCCTCTGCGGTAATGGATAAACTCTCTTTATAAGATGTCATTTTGCCAACAATAGACAGTAAACAAAAGCCATCGGCAGGCTCTGTTAAATCAAAGCTTGTTCAGGATTTCAGGAGATTTGCAAATTACCTCAGGGATTCTGTCTCGTAACAAATGTTTTTGTGCCGAGCTGATGAGCAGCCATATGTTCCTGCTACAACAATTTAGCTCAATACTTGACATCCACTGCCGCTGCATAACTCCCTTTATAGAGAGCAGGGTCACGTTGATTAATCAGCTTATACCTACAGGATGGAGAAAATGGTCTTGAAGGTACAAAAGTAATTTTTAATCATGTAAAAATAATAAAACCTTAAACAAGCTCAGTGCCATTAAATTACACCTCATATACGTATAAAATGTAATACACTTTCCTTTGTTCATAACACATTATTGAGCAGACCCTACAGTAATGCCATTGTGAATAGAGTAAAGGTGATTTATCTCAAGCAGTGTATAGAAATAGTTGATGTATTAACAGTTCCCTGTGTAAAGCCATTTAACCCACATGAATGAAAATATTGATGGAAATCTAAGCATTGTGCGGGGACTCTTCAAGATAAGTAAGAGATTGACGGATTGGGGAAATTGGTGGTGTTGTGGAAATACACTGTGCAATAAGGACTACTGTAAATCTCCAGATGGTTACAAGAATGAGAATTACACTAGAAAATTCAGTAAAACCATTTCACACATATAATGTCCAGTATCTACGAATACCAATATTTAACCATCATGCCCAGTTCACACCATGCACGTAGGACATTCGTTTTTCTGGTAGGAATGCATATAAATATAAGTATCTCATCCTTGGGCGGAGCTAAGGAGCGAGGAAAGGACATGAGGAAAGGATGCAAGGAGTGAAAACGTGGTTGGAATGAATTTCAAGGATGAGATACGAGGACGGAGCAATCGAGGCAACATGCATTAGGCAAATGGCACGTCCTTCCTCAGTCAAGCGTCAGCATCATATTATGCTTACGTGCTTAACTATAACGCCTTTCAGCCTCTTTTCATGAATAAACGTGGCTTTTGTTAGTCATAAAGAATGAGTGTCATTATGGATTAAAGCGCATTATGGATTAAAGCGCATCATAATAAATGGACAGGATCTGTAAAATTGGATTTGTGTAGGGGTGTACCTGCCATGTGGCAGATGTGGAGAGGTGGATAATTTATACACATAAAGTTATTCAGTTATTATACATATAATTTATCACACGTTCTGAGAAAAGGCTTCCGCAAAGGCTACACTTGTGTTTCCTCACTGAAGCATCCTACGGGAGCCTCCTCGCTCCTCCGAGGAGCATTTAGCGGTTTGGTATGTCCTTAAAGATGACCTCAATCAATTTGAGGTCAGGTGAGGACCGAGGAGACGAGGACGGATAAAATAAGCGAATGGAATGAACCCTGGGTCGATCAAGTCTACTATGTTGAGGGCAGGGTAAGACCTTCCCGTTGTATTCTCTAAATCCGCTTGTGCAGTTACAAAATAGAGAAATAACGGCAATACACAATATATCAAAGACATATTTGCCATGATATAGGCTATTCTTTATAGTTATGTCATGACACTGGTAATTATTATTTGTTCTAGCTAGCTAGCTAGTGATATATCTGTTACGATCCTGGGAAGGTTTGGACCTAAATGCACGACTGGGAGGCAGATTCAATGAAGGGATGTTTATTTTTAAATTAAGTTTAGGGGTAGTCCCAAAACTATACAGGAAAAGCAAAATACAATTATCACACTGGGTAATGTCAGGAAGCCCGGAACGGGCTGCTCCAAGCCGGAGCTGGACTTGAGGGTCCGGAACGGGTTCCAAGCCGGAACTGGACTGGATAGTAGGAGAAGGCAACACCTGGACTGGACTGGAACTGGACCGGGAGGTCCACTCAGGAATAGGGTTCAGGAACGGATTGTTCCAAACCGGAACTGGACTTGAAGGAATAGGTGCACGACTCACACCTGGACGGGACTGGAACTGGACCGGGAGGTCCACTCTGGAACTGGGCTCAGGAACGGATTGTTCCAAACCGGAACTGGACTGTACAGGAAGGTGTACGACGCACACCTGGACAGGACTGGAACTGGACTTGAAGAGGTAGGTGGGCGACTCACTACGGCTGGACTGGAACTGGACCGGGACGACGGGGTGCAGGGTTTGACAGGTAGGTAGCTGGTGAAGCACGGCAGAGCTGGGTAGTGTGGCGTAGCTGCGGTAGGTCCGGTTGGAGCTGACTGGTCTCCAGAGCTCCCGGAACCGTAGCCGAAGAACTTGGTGGCTGCTTCGGCCGGACAGGAACAACTGGAGGGTAGCCAGGTTATAACGCCACCACGGATCCTACACGAGCTGGAGGTGGAGGTACCGCAACACACACAAACAAACACGGGGAAAACGAATACTGCAACGGAGGACTGGAAGCCGGGTAAACTGGAGGTTGAAGGAAGACAGGTTAGCTGCATGCAATACTGAAATGACAGGGGAGGTAAACTACCAATCCGTAGTTCGCCAGAACTAAACACTGTAAGGGGATAATATCCCACAACCAAGCGAATAGCACTTTAACAGACCAGGAGCGAATAGCATAAACACCGAGTGAGGATAGTTAGCGAACAGTAAACAGGGTCTGAAGGGTTACACATGTAATGAACCGACAAAGCAGGGGAGACAGCAGGTGGGTTAAATAAGGGAGTGAGATTGGGGTTAACAAGGCACAGGTGCGGAAAGTAACCGGGAGTGCTTGTTAATTAGACAGGTGAGGAATGCAAGAAACGAGAGGGGAAGGTGATAGGCGGAAACCAAACTGGGAAACAAAGAGAGCCAAACAGAGGGGAAACGCCCAGCCTGAAGCAGAGGGGAAAACACGGACAAGGGAATCCAACAAGACACGGAGGGACATGACAAAACCGGGAAAACGGACTGGATGGGAACGGAACGTCACAATATCTGTCTAACTAGATAGATAGAAAGCCATCTCTCTAGTGGTGTATATATGAAACTCAACGTGTTTTTTCAGGTTCAACAGGACAGGATAGGCTCAGTGGCCCTATTGTTACGGAATCATTCAGAATGTTTGGTTATATTCCATATATATCCATATACAGTGCCCTCCACTATTATTGGCACCCCTGGTAAAGATGAGCAAAAAGGGTTATAAAAAATTCACCGCTTGGTGAATTAGCTTAATCTCACACTGAAAAAATGAGAAAATCCAACCTTTATTTGAAGTAAATTTATTATGAGAAAAAGAAATCCCTCATCAAGAAATAATCATTTTTAACAAAACCACATGTCCAAAATTATTGGCACCCCTGCATTTATATATAGAATAAAGTATTCATTTTTTTATATTTGGTCGCATATCCTTTGCATGCCATGACTTTCTGATATCTGTGACCCAACAACATCAATAGACTCTTGGGGCCCTATCTTACACCCGGCGCAAAGCGGCGCTAACGCAAACGCAAGTGTCTTTGCTATCTTACACCCGGCGCTAGGTCCATAATTACGCCTAACGCTTACGCCGTTTAACTACCATGTACTCTTGCGCCATCATTAGTGAACTGGGCGTGTTGGTCTTAAGATGAGGAGTGGCCAGGATTCTTTTTGGCGTATTGCTATCTTGAGCCAGCAGAAAGCGCTTGCGCTAGAACCACCACAAACCTGGTCTAAAGTCATGTCGCAGTTGTTTACATGCTATTTTAACGGCGCATATAAGTGCGTCTACATAGGCGTGTGCACAACGCGCATACCCTCCTGTCTGTTACACACAGGGGCGTGCACAGGCATGACTAAAATATCTAGATCACAATGTGAAATATTATTATTGTGTAGGCTATATCAAAAATGCATAATAATAAAAGGTTCCATAGGTCCACATACCTTTCCCTCAGCGAAGGGAAACAATGCCACATTACATTGCTCTCAGCCCACTCCATCAACATCCAGGCGATGTGCGATGGTACGGGACAATGGCTATCCATTAAAAAGGAGCTGATAACACCTATAGCTATCAAGCCTAATGCGCGAATTGTCTTTGCACCTAATGCGTGAATTGTCATTCAATGGAAAACTCGCGCACGGCAATAGACGGACATTTAAGTTCTGAAAATGCGCTTCAGATGTCATTACAATACAGGTCTGTTTATCTATGAATACAGCCTGTAAGTAAATAGAATGGTTTGTGACTGAAAAAAGTTCAAAACCTTGTCCAGGGAATATTGCATTTATTGTTTTTCAAATAGCCTAGGCTACAGCGGATTCGCTGTGCATAAGGTTTTTTTCGATAGCCTATGGTTAAAAAACGGAGATGTCACCATGTTAACTAAATTGTAACCTTAGCTATTCTTCGTCCTTCATATTTTTTTAAATTACAGTGACCAGGTTTCCATACTCTCACCGTTTAAAACCCAGCTGATTTCACCCGTTATTCCTTAACTGAACAAAACGATTTTAAAGAGAACTAAGCGTCTAATTAGAAACTAAAACAAATTTGCAGCACGTTACACAATTAATTCACAATTAATTTTAATGCCATTCTCTGCACGTGAGCTGCATGTTCTCTGTTTCCCCTGCTGTAAGTCGCACGTTTCACGGTCTTCCTGGGAAAGTGGATTGTTTTAAAGGATTACGCTATGAGTAAAACAGGTTGGTCACATTTCCATAAACAGGACATTATTAAACAAGGGGAAATATGCGTGAACTTATGGGTTGCGAACCTGACAGCTTATTAATCAATATTAGCCTACTATGCAGGTAGCCTAATGAACTTTGGATGAAGCTTGAACTTCGAGAACTCCATGAGAACAGCCTCTTGGAATTGATGTTTGACACTTTCATTGCATAATCAAATGAAATTCGCTGAACAAGCAGGCTAATTTGGCGTTTTCTAAGGTGAGACTGAAGCCATTGATAGCTTATTCTCAGCTGTTGCAGGTCCTTTTAACGAAATTTAACCGCACATATTTTGTAAAATAACAGCCCTGTCTGGAATTACCGGGAACTCATAGGCTAATGGTTAGTCCGAATAATATTGATCATACTCCATTTAGCCTATTCCTTGATCACACTAAACACGCACGAGCATGTCTGTTTCGCCATCATAAGCAATCCGCCAAGGTGGAAAAGCAGGCTTTTAAAGGGAATGGGATATGACATTTTGATTGGTTTATTGAATGTCACGCCCAAGACACACCTATAATTAATGAAGCGACTAGGTTCAGCCCAGTTGCGCCATGCGCCGTGCTTAGCGTCAAAAAAACACGCCGTTAAAATAGCAAAAGTGGACTTGGACACGCCCTAAATGGACTTAGCGCCATGCGCTTAGACTAAGCGCCAAGATCGCCAAGATAGGGCCCTTGATATCTTATTTTCTGGTACTCTTGCAAGTGATACTATAACGTCTCTGCATTTGAATGGATCTCTATGGGAATTGGGGGGTGGGACTAGATTTAACTGTAAATTATGCTGGAACAGTATGGAATACATGATTGGTAAAATGGCTGTAAGTCAAGTCATCAAGGGTCTGAGGTATCAAACGAACCTCAAACCATCACTCTGCTGCCAGATATGCAGTAGATATGGATCACTTTAAGGGTTGTTTCTCCTGATAAATTTTCCTATTGAACTCTATGGAAAAATAAGTCAGGAGAAGAAACCCTTCAAGCTATCCATCCATATCTACTGTATTTCTGGCAGCAGAGTGATGGTTTGAGGCTCGTTTGATACCTCAGACCCTTGATGATCATTTAGCCACCCAGTGTAATTTACAGCTAAATCTAGTCTCACCCCCCAATTCCCATAGAGATCCATTCAAATGCAGAGACGTTATAGTATCGCCTGTAAGAGTACCAGAAAATAAGATATCAAGAGTCTTTTGATGTTGTTGGGTCACAGACATCAGGAAGTCATGGCATGCAAAGGATATGTGACCAAATATTTAAAATGATTACTTTATTCTAAATGCAGGTGTGCCAATAATTGTGGCACACGTGGTTTTGTTAAAAATAATTATTTCTTGATGAGGGATTTTTTTTCTCATAATAAATTCACTTCAATTAAAGGTTGGATTTTTCTATTTTTTTTAGTGTGAGATTAAGCTAATTCACCAAACGGTGAATTTTTTATAACCCTTTTTACTCATCTTTAACAGGGTTGCCAATAATAGTGGAGGGCAGTGTATATATATCATACCCGTGTGTCCATACCTTTTGTACAGTCTATAGTCCATACTCACCACGGATAAGAACAGAATGTAAACATCAGCATGTCCGTACGTGTCAAATAGTTAAGAACCAGGGACAGTGCACCTGAACAGTTGGACTGGGAGGTCAATAGCTGCTATAAGCTGGCTTCTTCTAGTGACTTGCACTAATTCCCCTATTTCCCCCAAAAGCTGTAAAATGTATTGCTAGCAGAGTTGGGAGTGTTACTTGAAAATTGTAATATATTACATATTACTAGTTACTTTTTTTTAAAAGTAAAGCATTATATTACTATATTACTTTACAATTAAGGCAATAATAATAACAATAATAATAAACTTTATTTGTATAACACCTTTCATACATAAAATGCAGCCCAAAGTGCTTCACAACAATAAAAACAAAATACAGAACAAAAGCTATAAAAGAAAAATAGACATAAAAGACAATAGAACATTTAAAAGACATTTAAAAGTAATGCATTATATTACACGTTATATTATGTTATATTACTGTTACTCTGTCATAAAATCACTTAAATCAGTGTTAAATTATTCCCCTTTCAGAAGTATGATTATTAGGACCATTTAACCTTACGTATTCATTATAAAATGTTGCTGAAATATGTTGTAGATTGTTTTGCAAAATTATTGAAAAATGTATCACCTTCCTAGCCAGTAGGCCTATAGCAACCGATAAAATAAAAGTCTACCCGTATTCGTTCTTGCATTCTCACAATGCTTTGCATTTTTGTTAAAATCCTCATGAGGGCACTCATGCCAACTGAGTTCACTGAGATTAATTCAACAGGCAAGAAATGGAAAATAGCCTTTTTAATTAACCTTCTTAAACATATTCAGTTCGTTTCAATTGACAATATAAAAGTAGTAACAGGGTGTTGAAAATATTGGTTTTAAAACGACATTGACAAATACGAAAATCTAATCAAATGAAATATAGGGCTTTCACACTTGTGAAAATAGGTTAAATACGCTACTGCTTTTAACGTTAAAATTATTAACACTTCAACTCATCAAACAATGAATAAAATTAAATCCCATTTCAATAATGTAGCCTATTGAAATGTAAAGGATAACAAAAAATAGCCCGTGCAGCTGCCATCTTGTGTTCATTGAACTGCGCACGATTGAGTTAGATTGACAATTTACTTTACTTCCGCACTGCCAAGGATTATTAACAAAGAGGGTAGGTGGAGCCAGAGGTCCAACTTTGGGGCTGGAATGTCCGCACTTGGAACTTATTAGACAGACAACAGGCACTCGTTGAAGGACTGGCGGTCAATGGAGTTTTACAAAACAGTTTGTAAACGGGTCATTATCAGACAGATTAAATCAAAAATCTCCCTTTTCTTTTTAGATTATATATGCCTTGGTTGTCAGGACCCAGTACTACTACTTACAACCCGTTATGATTTTGACTATACAGCGAAAACTTTAAATCCGGCTAGCACCGGTCAGATGCGCGCCACTCAAAGCATACGTTATGTAACTTTAGTTGCTAAGTTAACTGAAAACACTATTGCGCATGCCTGATCACTTCCTCTTGTGCGGACAAAAAATCCAATGGGGAAAAGTGCCAGTTGCATATCTTGTCATAAATCTAAAATCTTTGTTATTAATCGATTGGACAGTTCTTCGTAATAAATAGCCTTAGCATATGAAACGCAGCATGAAACGTAGCCTACAATATTAGGTTGAGTAACACTTTGCTAATTTCGAAAATGTAAAGTAATATTATTACACGCATTTATATAGTAATGTGTTATATTACCACGTTACCCGAAAAACTAATATTATTACAGTAACGTATTACTTTAGTAATGCATTACCCCCAACTCTGATTGCTAGATAGACGATAGCCTAAGTATCTATTGTTTTTGCCTCTAACATTCCAAAGAGATTTAAAGGAGTGGAAAATACCTGCTCTCTATGTGGTGGACTTTGATTGATACGACATCTCTGTCTTGCATTAATGACAGCTGTCATCTTATCTATAGTGTCTTTTAGTACCTGCTTCCCATTCGTACTAAAATGCACATGCAATTACCATTCAAAAAATTGCTTTCAGGCTTACACGTGCTAAAGTAATCCATTTGCATGCCTTCTCCCATTATTTGGTGAAATAACATAGGGACGCCCAATTTTGCATATTCATTCAGGCTAAACCAAAAATGAAAAATCCATATATCTTTCCATTTTAACACATGCAGTCCTCTTTGTATCTCATTAGTTGATCAAATCGGGTGATTTTTGATGGGTGGGAACATTTTACACGTGATCTTGTACACACAAACCTTTAGTAAATTGACCCCTTAATACGCTGATTAACAGGCAGACTTGCACACAACTGACTGACCAGCGGGGGCTGCTAGAGAGCAAGGAGATGCAGATCCCTGCCAAACGAACCCTCCCTAACCCTGTGCCACGCTACCGCAAAATTATGCATTGCCCTGCGTGGCTACCGGCCATGGGGGCCATCCACGCACGGGAACAGGATGAGCCACCCAGCAGTACTACAGTCAGCTCTAATCTGATGTTGGTGGTTCATTCCGTGTCAAATCAGACAGAATCCAGGAAAGTGGTTGCAGCACCGTCTCAGATTTTGTTCAAAGTTTGTCTATATAATGTTTGGGTCCCAACACTAAGGCCTGTAAAATATTTTTGTTCAATTCCAATGTTTTTATATTTTTTTGACCCTTGATATTTTTCATTTTTACACTCTCAAAAACGCCTTATCTGGGAAGCCATGTTTGGGCATTAACATCTTGAAAATTATTATTCCTAGCCTCACCAAACTTTGTATGATGGAAGACAAACATGTTCTCAGTATGACACAACCATTAAAAAGCCTGTACTGCATGCTATTTTATTTTTATAAGGCCCTAGATTTGGAAAAAAGTGCAAAATTCCTAGACGAGAGTGATATTGAGGGTATTATAAACCAATTTTTTGCACCCATATGGTATATTTCTTCTTCAAATACAATTTTTTATTAATTTTGTGCCAATATTTGAGGTTTCTACCACTAATGGACATGAAGATATTAAGAATAAAATAAGGCGTGGTAGCATTTTTTGGTCATTTTCAAAATGGTATGTGGGGTAGTTAGTAGGAACATGAAAATGTATGTGGAAATTGCTTGATGTATGGTTATTAAGGGTACAAAGTGCCATTGTCCCTCCGTTTTTCCTTCTCGTTTTGCACTTTTTTCCAAATCTATAAAAATAAAATGGCATGTAGTACAGGCTTTTAATGGTTTTGGCATACAAAAAAATGTTTCTCTTCCATCCTACAAAGTATGGTGAGGCTAGGAACAATACTTGTCAAGATATTAATGCCCAAACATGGCTTCCCAGATTTTTTGAGGCTATAAAAATGAAATAATATCAAGGGCTTAAAAAATATGAAAACATAGGATTTGAACAGAAATATTTTACAGACCTTGGTTTTGGGACCCATTCATGATATAGAAAAGGTTTGAACAAAATCTGAGACGGTGCTGCAACAACCTTATCTGATTTGACACGGAATGACCCTGGTAGCCTCCTTTGACACTTGGCTGCCTTGGCTGAACGAATAAAAGTAATTTTAAGGTTTTGGTACAAAGTTTTTGAAGTCATATTGTCATTCATGATTGTAACAAGGGATATTTTCTTGGGGAAACAAAGAAAAGAGAGAAAGGGGCCTCCCAAGTACGATGAAGTTCTTTTTGTGCTGCACCCAACTAGCTATTAGATGGCTATACAATGTAGGGATGAGTCAGAACAGTTGAATATTCGAATAGTCGTTCATGGGGCCCACAATCGAAATTTAAAACTTTTTTCCTGCACTGAAAAAGAGCGGAACTTTTAATGAGGGTAACTGTTTAGTGCCTTAAATTGGTGCGGTCGTGCCTGGAAGGGATACATACAGTTCTCTGGGGATACAGGAGATTTCAAGACGTGATCTCCATTGTCTCCATAGTGTGCCGTCACCATAGTTATGTACCATAGAAGCATAAAGCATTCTGTGGATGCTAACTTTAAAAAATGGATGCATTTTAGAAGATAATTAGCAGATGGCTATTAAGCTATCCGTAACTACCATGCATGAATGCTTAAAGGGCAAAATGCAGGTTAAATTTCTTAACGGATTTACAATTTTGGGTTCATGGAGAGGGTGATTTGAAAATTTTTTTACATTTAAAAAATTATTATAATATTTTTTTAGAGGCCACAAAGGGCAGAAATACAGAGAAAAATTGGCATTATAAGCCACGCCCCCTAAAAACATTCCATTTGTACACATCGCCCAGTGACGTCACAGGAGTCTTTGCCTGACCTTGCCACAGTGCAGTGACTGAGTTAATACAGTAAATTTTTTAACTTATTATATTTTATATTTTTATCAATACTATTTTATTTTATATATATTTTATTTAGTTATTAAATAACTTATTTATTTTATGTATTTATTGGATTATAATGATCTATTCTTACTAAAACTCAATAAAGTTTGTTTTAATTAAATAATCTGGCAAATGAACAACACAGGAATGGGCATCACTTTATGCACAACTAGAATGCCCCGAGTAAAACTGTAACGTTACTCCTCCCTTGTCCTCCAGCTAGTTAGCTAAACCGAACGATTGATCTGGCAACATACCTACTGTTAGCATCAAGCAATATTTCCCCATACGTTTGGGGGTAATATGTGGCGGCATGACGTATTGTATGCATCTTATTAGGCAGCTGGGGTAACGGCAGCAATTACACTTCGTTGAGGGTGTAACGTAACGTTAATTTAAATGGCGATCGTGGACCAGGAGGGGGAGATAAAACTTGTTACTTTATCATTTATAAAATGTGTCATATGGCACGTCTATGTTTTTCATTATATGTGTTTAAATTGTGTCTAAGTGTAGACCGGATTTCGCTTGTCAAAGATATAACTTCTAGTGAAATAGATCCACATTAATCAACACATTGTTTCTCTTTGAACGTACAAATGAATCACGTATGAAAATGGTTCAATAAAATGTGTCACATGGTATGTCTATGTTGTAGACGCCTTTTAGCCGGGCTAAAAAAGAGCTAAAAGAGTTAGATGCCTGATTTAGCGGCTCTTTAGATGATCTAATATACGTCTAGTGCTCAGTGGGAGTATTGATGTTACGACCCCGGAAGAGGACTGGACCCAAATGCACGACAAGGAGACAGAAATGCCAAAAACTCTATATTTATTATATGCTCAGGGCAGTCCTGAGCATGGGGAGAAAGGCAAAGGCAATAGAAGTTCCAAGCCGGAACTGGACTCAACCGGCAGGACAGTATTGCTCCAAGCCGGAGCTGGACTTTACAGGTCACACCGGAATTGTTCCAAGCCGGAACTGGACTTTACAGACAGGACAGACTTGACAGACAGAGTGGGAGCACTAAGCATCCAATAATTTAAGCTTCTAATAATACTCCTGAAGCGTAGGGAGAACATTAAATACAGACAGTCCAGTTATGAAGATGCGGGAGCAGTGGGAGCAGGGAAAGCCAGGGGTGATGATGGAAACAGGTAACCGGGTTGGTTGGAGCAGGGTTTGAGCGGGAGCGGGAGCGGTAGAGCAGGACAGTGGAGTGGAGCCCAGGCAGGACGCAGGCATGGCAACAGCAGGGCGGCAACAGCAGGGCGGCTACAGCAGGGCGGCAGCAGCGACAGCAGAGGCAGGAGCGACAGCACATCAACAGCACCGCAGCACTGGCTGTGAGCGGGCACCGCCGCAGCGTGGAATAGCAGAAGACCAAGCTGCATGCACACACGTCAGGTGGAAGGCAGGGAAACCGCAACACAGGCAGGGATTCACGGACAACTGCAGGCTGGCAGACTTTAAGCAGACAGGGTTGGTTAGCGAGACAAAACAATGAACAGCGGGTAAAGCTGTTCCAGACGGATCAGACTTGGACTTCACAGAATAGCAGGGCGAGTAAACACCGACACAGAACTAAACTGTTTGACAAGGCGACTAGACAGAGAACCAGATAGGAAAAGAGGTTTCAGACTACGAGCATTAACGAACTGGCACAGGACAGAAAACACCGGGTGACTAAATGCAAACATTAATTGGAGTCAATTAGGAAACGCGTGCGAATGTATGCAAGAGTGATTGAACAGAGCGGAGAGTGAGGAATGCATGCGAAACGGGGGGAATGGGATAGGCTGAGACAGGAGTAATGAAACATAGTGATACAAACGGGAAAACACGCCCAACCTGCAGCACGGGGGGAAACACAGACAATGGAGAGACAAACACGAAACAGGGGGAGAGGGAAAACATGGAGAAACAATAGGATGGGAGTGGAATATTACAATTGAGCTATTTTAACAATAGCTATACATGATTGTGAACTGTGTATTCTGCGCTTTCTGCACATTTCATAGGCTATAATGGTCACAATTGCAGCTCAATACATGCTACCTATTAATTCTTGACCGAAACAATAGATGAACTTAGAAAAATATTGTTAAATGTCAAACGATGTCTTCTAACTGAACCCTAAATCACAATTAAAAAGTTATCTAAACAACATACACAGGTGACCAACATAGCCGATGTTGCCCAACATTATTACGGACGAATGGACGCGAGTTTGCACTGTGGGATTGGACAGTCTCTACCGGGTTAGTTTGCCCGCTGTCACATTAAATCGCTAACGCAAGCATTGGAAAGCGGATTTTCCAGCTCATCTGTCTCAACGATGCCGACATTACAATCCATTTTGCTCCTAATGTTGCTTACTTTACCATTCACTGTAACGCCTGCTCGGTTCTCACTGCCTGATGTGACGTCACCATTCGATTTGCCAGATTTGAGGTGCGCGTGGCCGATTTCATTACAAAAATAAGCATAGATATAATTCTAAGTGTATTTAAAAAAAATTATAATTTTAAATCCCATTGCTACATAATTTCCCCACATATTAATTCACTGTTGATGTTAACCTAAAAGTTGCCCTTTAATTGAAAGTAGAAGGCATTAATATTTATGCCGTACGGACAGTAGATAGTATGGAAGCACATAGTTTATAGTCAATGATGAATGTAATAAAACTTGCTGCAAGAAACTAAATTTAGGAGACATCAAATATAGCAGATCACAACTAAAGGGCAACAAGTCATCTGGTTGTGATGGTTTAACCTCAGATTTCCATAGTTTTTTTAGCAAATTGTTATTAGTGGTTTATCTAGAAGCTTTAGAAGCTTAACCCTTTTACCTAAGCCGCACAAGGATGCATTGTTCTTCGATAATTTGCGCCCAATCACCTTACTGAATAGCGATTATAAGATTATTGCTGCCATAATAGCCAAACGATTGAAACATAGCCTGAATTACTTAATTGACGAATGCCATTTTTAGTCACATACATTCTCTCAACAATGGTTCACAAAAGTCCATTTGAAGGCATATCTATTAACAAAAAAAATTAAGATCTCACAATTGGCAGATGATACCACATAATTAAAAAAAATTTAAATTAAATTATCAAAGTTAAACAATTTCAGGCCTATTTCTCAACCTTGCAAAATGTCAAGTTTTATCACTTAAACGGGTAATAAACACTAAATCACATATTTTGAGTTATAAAGCCGAGTATCTTGTCTCCAGTTCATAAATCACATATATCCTATTGTTAAAAAAAACAAAAATGTAGTTAAGCCATGCCACCGCATTTTGTACCAAAAAAGAGGCATTTGCTACAACCTAAGTGAAAAGTTTAATTTCAGCCACGTCCTTATTCATGACGTGAAAAAAAGGTAAAAACCTTTTTTCCACGTAAGCAGGTCAACGCCCCATCTCCCCCCTATTCTTGATTGATGGGTATTCAAACTGCACAAATTAACGTTAATCCTTTCATTTGAATTTGAAATTTCCCCCCCTTGCTGGCTCCGCCTACGTGCCTATGACACGTTACCGAATGTATCTATCGCCCCACCCCCAACTGTAACTACTCCCTCCTCCCCCCTCCCATCTGTGTTCTCTCACTCGAGCCCAATTCACATCTTTTGAAATTGTGAAGTGGGCGGAGACAGGACAAAAGCCAGTGTTTATTACACCTTTAAGAAAAACATACAGGGGATTGCTGTGAAGGATGTTGTCACCTGTTGTTGAGGAGTAAAAATAGCTCATGACACTAAAGAATTAGAAAATGTAAATTAGAAAATTATAATTCCTTTGATTGATTCTAGCATTGATTAATGATTATTTGTTCATGGCAAACCCAGAATAATTGACACAGGAAAATTGGGCTTAAGCACATGCCTAATACACCAGAGAGATGCAGGTAGACAAGGAAAAAATGGAAAGAATGTAAAGTCACTTAACCTCTTCTCAAGCACCACCTTTTTTTAACACAAACACAAAAATGAAATGATTACTGTTTTTGAACCCCCTTAACTAAGTAACAGAAGCTCAAACAGGTTCTTTTTCTCACCTAAAATATTGATTTTTATAGATTTTTTGTCATGTTACAAATTAAGGAACCATTGTCGTTATAACATTGGGATCTTAAAATAGTGTCTAGAGATAGAATCATGAGTTTTAACATTTTGAAATGGTATATTGTGTGACCAAATTGGAAATTTCACCATTAAAAAAACTCAATGAATGCAAACCACTTCGGGACCTGAATATTCCAGGCCAGTGCTAGTTTAGGGGTTATTAGGAAGGTTGCTGAGTGGCACAGAACCAATCAGCATCTGGTCTTCTACAGGACCGTTCCAACACCACCTCAGATTCGGTGACTGAGAAAGGCATAAACACTACCTTCTCAAAGTGAGCGCACACAAACCAGGCAGGACATTGTGTCCCAAACAGAAACACCCAAACCCTTCACTGTTCACCCAAGCACTCAACTTTCTTTAGGTTGGTGTCACACATTCAAGGTTGTTCTACTCTGCCACACATGAACATGACCATAACAAAGATTTCCTGCCAACATGTTTGAATGCATTATTCAGCTAATTAGCATGCTTGTTAACCAGGCACAGGTAAACAGATGGAGATCAATGGCCATGTTTAAAGATTTGGGTCTCTTTTTTTTCCCCAAGCTTGTGAGCCATCACTGGAGTGTGACCCCTCATAAAGCCCAACCATCTCTCCTACTGAGAACACAACGCGTGCCAATTAGGGATTTAATTATCACAAGTAAAATGACTACAGATCAGCATTAAAGACCCATTATAACCAGTGGATTTAAAATTGTCACTTGAAGATCATCCACATATAGTATACTTGTTAATTATTTTATAGAGCATGAGCCCATGTCACAGTCATTTCATACCAAATATTTTGTGATTTTCCAACATTTTTCAAGATAAATTCATTGTTGTTGAATCACAAATTTGCTTTGATGTCTCACCTTAAATCAGTCTGGTGGCGAAGTACATTTATATGCCAGAACCCTGGAATATATTTTAGGGTTCTATTGTACCCAAACTGATTTATTTCACCCTATGACCTCTGACCCTTCCCAAGACAAAGGGTGGACAGTGTGGTCAGAATAAATCTATAGTAAAACTTGGGGTCACTTCCTTTGCAAAAAACATTAAAACCTCCAATTATCAAGCCGTCATTCTTTGTATGTCCCGACTTGTCTATTTCAGCTATTTTAATTAGATGATTTTAATTAATTATTCAGGTTTCAAGGAATTAGACAATTTCTTAATTTTTTTGCAATTTTTATTAACATTTTGAGTGGTCAATATGTTAGAAATAATGCATCCCCCCACCCCCAAATACACATCTGCACAAACAGTTCTGCCAAGATCTGCTAAAATCTACAAAAACATTCACATTTTAGATGCATAATTCAGAGTGGGATCTATTACAGTCACATAAAAGCCACTCCTTTTCCTTTCTTTCATTATATTCTCAATGGACCCCCAGGGTTGAACCCCCCCCCCCCCTCTCTGAACAGCCAGAGTAAGTTGTTTGTGCTGTCAGGAGCTGTTGTTTTGGTAAATGGGGAGTTAAACAGATATATCCAAGCGTAAAATCTAAAAGTGTCCCCAGTGAGAGCCCCAGGGTGTTGTTTGAAATCAACTACATATCAATTGAGCAGCATAGAGCGGATCCTATGATAAATTATATTCTTCAGATGCCTATAAATTACTTTTTTTCTGGTCTCACGTCTCCACCGCCTGCCCCCCTCTTGCCTCTCTCTCTCTCCCTCCTTCCCTTTTCGGACCAAACTCTGCTTCATATGACGTCCCCAGAGGGCTATTTCACAGATAACTATGATTGTGAAGCTGGAATGTTTGCAGAAATTTTTTTCTGTTTGATGGACAACATTACCACTGCATGTATGTACGCTGCCCCCAACCCCACAAACAAACCCCCCTGTCTCCCCCATCCCTCTACCCCGCCAACTGCAATATGCGCTTTGTAATTCTGTAGTTCATTATCTCATTGTTTTCTGTAAGTACAAGCTTAGATTGAATTACTGGGGGCTCTATTGTCTATTTGGAATTCTCCTTCCATGCCACACTAGTAATGAATGTGCAATTTAGTCTGTGTGCAGCGGCCCTGTTTGCATCAGCCACTTAATTACTCCGAGACTGTTCAGCACATTTTACTGCATTACTGACACCAGCTGTTCAGCCTCACTGAGCAAGGCAGGTCTTAAGGTAGACTTGTGTTTAATATCCAGCTGGGACATATATAAGGAAAGAAAACCACAGGAGAAATTTCAGTTTTCAAAATATTTCCACCTTCCATGGTTGATTAATTTGAAGTTTTACATTCTTTTTTTAATTATAAATGTCCTATAATCACATCATTATTTAATATTAAAACATTACACGTGTTTATTTTCATGACTTTCAAGACCGATACAAAAATAAATATCTATCAGCATATTCATTTAGGTGCTTTCAAAGATTCTCCTTCATTAACTGGGATGTCCATACCCCATGGGGATCAAGGTAGTTTAAGGGCTTATTGGAATTTTTTGCCACATTCTCAGATGTTTGAGTGTAATGAGTTGTGTGTAATCAGACGAAGGAGAGGATCAATCTCAGCACCTTTTATCCTTCACAGCTTTTTTAATATCATTTCAAAAATGGGGAACTATCCAAAATGACTAAATATAGTAACAACCGGCCTGACCTCCAACCCTACCTTCACCATGTATTATTATTAGGGGACTGGGCAGCACAGCCTCTGGTACCCTATTGTTTATGTTCGGATTCTTTTTTTCCTCCCGTTTCACCTATAATTCCCGTGAGCTGGTTTAGTGTAGAAGCAACAACCTTGGCAGGCTTGTTGGGATTGCCAAACTCTTGGATCCTGTAAATTGTGATGCAGATTGAACACTTGGTGGCGCTGTACTGCACGTGACAAAAAACATTGACACGCCCACTGCCGGTGTCCCGTTTGACCTAGTCACAAAATTTGGTGTACATGTCCCTCTGCTCATGCCGAACAAATTTACCTCAAGGACCCATAAAGTCCGCCACATTGGATTTTCCGCTAATTTGCATTTTTTGTAAAACACTTAAAATGTAACTCCCCCTACAAACTTTGACCAATTTACATGAAACTTGGTAGCTGGACTCATAGCACATGCCTTCATACCTGCCTAGGACCAAAAATGACCCAATGACGAGCCAATGAATTTTAAGTGGGCGTGGCTTATCACAAAAATGCTAATATTTCCAAAACAGTTAGACAGAAAGTTATGAAACTTGGTAGTTCTATTAAGAGTAACATCACGACTTCAACCCAATTGAGCTATGTGGTGGCGCTATAGTGATCCAAATATAAAAGAATAAAAGTGACAAAAGCCCAATTTTGGAACATAGATATGTGGTATTTGGCAGCTATATTTATTATTATTATTATTATTATTATTATTAGTATTACCAATTATTGTATTCAGAACAAATTTGTTCCTCTTTGATACAGGTGCACAGTACATTACACAATCTTAATATCAACACATTTCCTGGAAACCAACAATAATGGCATCATGTGGCTCTGCACAGGTGCAGTCCTGCATGCTCCACACAGGCACAGTCCTGCATTCTCCGCATAGGTGCAATCCTGCATGCTCCACACAGGCACAGTCCGGCATGCTCCACACACATGCAGCCCTGCATACCCCACACAGGTGCAGTCCTGTCCTGCATGCTCCACACAGGTGCAGTCTTGCATGCTGTGCATTGCTGCAGTCCTACGTGCTCCACATAGGTGCAGCCCTGCATGTTCCACACAGGTGCAGTCCTGCATGGTCCACACAAGCACAGTCCTGCTTGCTCCACACAGGTGCAGTATTGCATGTTCTGCATTGCTACAGTCCTACATGCTCCACATAGATGCAGCCCTGCAATGCTCCACACAGGTGCAGTCCTGCAAGGTCCACACAGGCATAGTCCTGCATGCTCCACACAGTGCAGTCCTGCATGTTCTGCACAGGTGCAGTACTGCTGTCCAACAGAAGTCCTGCCATTTCTTTCTTCCACCCATTAACTCCAGCTGATTTCACTAATTATTTCTACCTCCTGGCTGAAGAATTGTGCTAATTAGCAAATCCAGGTGATTGGAACAAAATAAAGGGGAGGACTTTTACTTTGTGAACCTGGATCTCTAGATCATATTTTGTTTTTTTTAGCTGTAAAAAATTTTGTATGCCTACCTTATAATGAAACGTATTCATCCATTCAGTTATTTCAACAACTCTGAAATAATGTTATATATCAAGAAATTGATATATGGTGGTGCTGCCCTCTAATGGTTGAAATTTTCTTTCTGCTCCCCACTCTGCCCCCGCCCCAATTGTGATGTCAGAGTACCTCTTTGGAGGTACCTCTACATCATATGGATAAGTGTTGCCGTCCACAACAGAAATAGCCGGCACCTGATTAGTTTGTTTTTTTTAAACCGGAATAACGTGACCTGTTCATAAACTATCTTATTCCACCAAAACAGTTCACTAAAATAAGTTTCTGAAAATATTTGAGATGAGAAATTGGCCATGCAGTTGCTGAATCTTGATTCATATTTGCTCTGCAACGTCTAGTTTGACAGTTTGATCCGAGTTATACAAAATCATTTGTACATTGTATATTAATTTATGCAAATGATGATGGACACACCTCCTCCACCCCCCCACCCCTCTCCCTCACTCACCCCACAAAGTATTTTTCAAAACTGTGTAGTAGGCGAAGACAGGCTGAGACAGTGGGTGCACTTACTCTTTAAAATGCATTTCCTTGGGTGCCATGTTAAAAAAACATACCTTATTATTATTAAGATAATTTTCTATAGTACAAAAACAGTTGACTGTGATATTCGAGGTAAAGGGAAACTATTTTATTATATTATGTTTATATAGCAATAAAAGGTTAATCCGGTTAACCCTATTTACTTTGGCCCTTCAGAGGCAATTTCCACCTGGTTTCTACTAGTTTTATTTAAATGTCAATATCTAAAAAAATATTCCCTGCACATCCATGGTTTTAAGTTCGAACTGAAGAAGAAGCTGTATCATTCAGAAATTTGCTACAGAATACATTTATTTCAGAATAATCACATACAGTATATATATAGATCCTTTCCAAAAAATTTGGATATCATGGAAAAGTTGTTTTTTTCCATAATTCCATTCAAAAAGTGAAACTTTCATAGATTATAGATTCATTACACACAAAGTGAAATATTTCTAGCCTTTATTTGTTTCATTTTTCATAATTTTGGCTTACAGCTCCAGAAAACCCCCAAAACAGTATTTCAAGAAATTAGAATAGTGTGTTGAAAATCAGCATTTACTTCAGTTATTTCAGAGAATGAGTGGAGTGGCTTGACTCGAGGAATCCGACAGTTGTAGCCCATGTCCCGGATACGTCTGTATGTGGTGGTTTTTGAAGCACTGACTCCAGCCTCAGTCCACTCCCTCTGCATCTCCGCCAAATTTTGGAATCGTCTTTGCTTGACAATACGCTGAAGCCTACGGTCATCTCTTTTGCTTGTGCACCTTCTCCTGCCACATTTTTCCCTTCCACTAAACTTTCTATTGATATGCTTGGACACTGCACTCTGTGAACAGCCAGCCTCCTTAGCGATGACCTTTTGTGGCTTACCCATCTTCTGGAGGGTGTCAATGATGGTCTTCTGGCCAATTGCCAAGTCTGCAGTCTTCCCCATACTGAACCAAACTGAGATAAACTTTGCAGGTGTTTTGAGTAAATTAGATGATAGTGTGACACTCAGTCTAAAACATTCATTCTCTGAAATAACTGAAGTAAATGCTGATTTTCGACACACTATTCTAATTTCTTGAAATACTGTTTTGGGGGTTTTCTGGAGCTGTAAGCCAAAATTATGAAAAATGAAACAAATAAAGGCTAGAAATATTTCACTTTGTGTGTAATGAATCTATAATCTATGAAAGTTTCACTTTTTGAATGGAATTATGGAAAAAAAAAAACTTTTCCATGATATTCTAATTTTTTGGAAAGGATCTGTATATAATAACCATAACATACGTCGCCGAATGTATTTAAATACGTTTAAAAAAAAAACGTACAAAAGCGTGTGTGTATTTACACAAAAACAGCAACATATTTCAGCCCTAAGTGCGACGGGTGGTCGCTGTGGAAATGTTTACTGTACAGGACTTTGGCAAAATGTAACAAGATAAACTCTTTAGGGTTAATCAGAAAACAGCTGTAGCTGAATATACTGATAAGTACTTGGTTTCCTAAACATATTTATACGAGAGATTTGGGAGAAAAAAAGTAGGTGTCTTCTAAACCGAAAGTGCATCAGGTACTGTATATAGTACAGTAAGCAAGGGAAAACGTTGAATGCTCATTTGTACAACGTTTTAAAAAAATATTATTGTTTCTATACATGAACATGATTTTCTTAGCGTGTATAAACGGTGCATTTTACAGTCTGTGGCTGTGGCAAGAGGAGGTTCGCAAGTGCTTTGGGCTATTGATAACACCCTCCTATTTTATGGCACTGCAGTGTAACTGGAGAAGCTGAGGTTTTCGAGAGCGACTACCCTTTTTAAAAATACTGCGTCAAAATTTACGGGGTTTTCTTAAAGCTGTAGTTTATCATTTCAGACAAACATAAATACTCTCAACCACTAGGGGCAAAGTTTATAGGGCTACATGTATACTCGTTCCTGGTTGTAGTCAGTCCATCTTTGACCTTAAAGGGATAGTTTGGAATTTTGGACATAATGTCTCAATTATGACTTACCCATGATGTAGTTGATTGATGGAAACCATTTTCAGCTAATTCCATGCTGTCCCTTCTTTTGGACATACACACATTGCTAATGCTAGCGCAACTCTATGGCAACCGGTAGCACCCACTACCAAACGCACTTAAACACTCCACAGTGCACCCAAAGCAAATAAAATACGACGACAGTCTATCGGGGTAATTTTGAGTGTTTATACCATCATTTTTTAAGTTAAACTATCGTTGAATCCTTTACTTTATGCTGACCTATATTCTCTGTGGAAGTACGGCGGCGGAGCGAACGTGGCCATTGCAACTTGTTGCTCTTCTTTGTTGTTGTAGTCGATAGTTTGACTTCAAAAATGATGGTATAAACACTCAAAATAACCTCGATAGACTGTCATACGGGGTGCAAAATTAATTTCCATGACTTTTCCACGTTTTTCATAACCGTACGAACCCTGAAGTTAGTTTGTAGGTCCCCTGATACAGCTCTGCAGGCATCAAAATGACCAGAGATGAACACCTGCAAAGACTGATTAGTGTACTGGGCGCCAGCTTCACTCTGCTCGCAGACCGCTGCCAACTCAGATGCAATCCTCCAGCTTTACTAACATTGCCCTGCTGACACATCGCTGGATGAAAAAACGACCAGCGTAGTCTGACGTTAATCGACTAGTGGCCCAATATCGGCATGCTATCTGGGCAGCTAAATGTGAAAAGTGATTATTTCTAAACGGCCAGGATGTAGCCAGGCTATATCTGGATAAAACCTTTGTTAAATTAGGGATAAATTTGACACGTCTGTCAACCTAGATTTACACCCGAGATAACTATTAAACGTTTTAGTAACTATTTGTGGCACATTTATCTGAATTTTCAGTTGTGGTAACATTAGGCTGTGAGGCGATTTCAACAAGACAGCCTATAGCCTTCGATATTAATCTGTTAGTACATTACAAGATCACCACAGTTCATTCTATCATTCTGACATCGACTCTGGGGAGGCTACAATTCTCACTGTGGCCATTTCCATCACAATTTCTCATTATTCACACCTCACGTTATTAGCCACGCAAAGACCGCTGGTTCACGGAAAGCCTGAAACAGTGGTTGCGATCACTGATACTGCCATACCACTAAGACATTAAATAAACAAGCAGGTGCAATAATCATTATTTAAGTATGTGAACGTAATAATATCATGGACCTATTCAATTATTTATCAATGTACAGTATTTATTGTTTTGGTTTTCACATAACATCGATTGTCCTCACAAGACTCACTCCGCGGTTTTAAAACTTTGTTTTAATACAAGGGAAAGGCTGGTGGATCTAACATGTCATTAACGTTAGCTGTTTACATTTTTCACCTTCGATACATGTCGTATAGAAATTGCCTATATTTTGTTTAACTGCATGACACAGTATGCAATAACTGTTTGCGAAGAAAAGCGAATGCTCCCTGTTGCCTATAGTAGCCTAGCTAGCTAGAGTATATAGGACAGTGCATTGTAGCTTTACATAACGTTACATGAAAAGTTATTGTGGCTGCGTTTACTATTTTATGTTGCTCTTTTATATTGGTTTACATGTGTGCACCCTCTCATCGCTCAAAAAAAATCAGTTCTGTGAGCATAACTTAGCAGTTGCCGCTAACTACAGTTACAGCGGCAGCCATTACTCTGTGCAAAAGGGACAAAATGACCACCTTCATGTGACATGTCACGTTGGCCAATCAGAGAAAAAACTTTGGCCGCCGTTTTGAGAAGGCAGTTGTCTTTCTAGTTATTATATAGTTCTGTGGTTTTAGGTCCTCAATGCAGGAGAGTAATGGCTGCCGTAACTCTAGTTAGCGACAACTGCTAAGTTATGGTCACAGAACTGATTTCTTTTGAGCAATGAGAGGGTGCACACATGTAAACCGACATACAAGAGCAACATAAAATATAGTAGGGCGGCTAAGGCATGCGATCTTGCATTTTACGATGAAAGCATGAAATTTGACACACAGTTAGGGGAGGTCATAAGAAGTGTTTTGGCTATAGGGGCATCGCTGATTTTGCCTATAGAACCCTGGTGGCCATTTTCAAAATGGCCACCAATTGCTGTCATAGGGTTAGACACTATTGAATTTGCATGACCATAACTTTTCTGAAAATAGGTACATTAACCCCAATGATGGCTTAAAATGTTTAGATGGGGGTCACAGAAATAAACTGACTTCACAAAGTATGTCAGGGATTTGCATTTTTTGAAATATATGTGGAATTGTGCTAAAAATGTACCTTGATAACCACACATTTTACAGATATTTCAAGTGTAGTTTCAGCATTTTCATTTGAAACACTCTACTTAAGTTAAAGTATTATACTCTGATGTCTAACGATCACAATGATATGCAATTTGCATAGGTACATTGCACAGGTGTCAATCCTGAGATAATTGAGAGGAAATCAGCCGTGAACATTACATTCCCTATTAATTCCATTCAAATCCATCGAATGAGGTACACTGAGAACTAGCTGCTTTTCATGAAGTACTTTTGGGATTACAACTTTTAACTTTTGTTTATAGGTAAATAAGATATAAAGACAGGCTTTCAGCTATAGGGGCATTTTTCATCTTTTTTTGCACAATCGGGGAAACGATTTTTCAAAATGGCCACGAAGCAGCTCCGTTGGCTCAAATTGAAATGCTTTCCTATGGCTATAACTACTCAAATAATTGCTTCACTGAGCCAAATAATGGCTTAAAATGTGTCTTTGAATACATAGAGTGGAAATAAGTGCCAATCTAGGTGACTCAAAAAACATGCATAACATTTACAGTGCAGTGCGTAAGTATTTGGACGGTGACACAATTTTTTGTTGTTTTGGCTCTGTACTCCAGCACATTGGATTTAATGTGACTTTGAAAAGTGCATACAATGACCACCTTTAATGACTTTGAAAAGTGCAGACTTTCAGCTTTAATTTGAGTGTTTTTGCATCCATATCAGCAAAACCATGTAGCAATTGTAGCCCTTTTTATACATAGTCCCCCCATTTTATGGGACCAAAAGTAATTGGACAAATTCACATAAACTTAAATTAAGTAATCATATTTAATATTCAATTGCATATCCTTTGCATGCCATGACTTCCTGATGTCTGTGACCCAACAAAGGATGTTCAGGGATGTTATCTTATTTTTACAAGTGTAATTTAGTCAGCTGTAAATTACGCTGGAACAGTATGGAACACATGGTTGGTTAAATAGCCGTAAGTCAACCAGGGTCTGAGGTGTCACACAAGCCTCCAACCATCACTCTCCTGCCAGATATGCAGTAGATAATCTCCTCACTTATTTTTTCCATAGAGTTCAATAGGAAAATGAGTCAGGAAAAAAGAACCCTATCTACTGCATATCTGGCAGCAGAATGATGGTTTGACACTAGTTTAACCCCTTTGCGCAGATGCTTAGTGGCAAAGACCCCAGCACCAAGATTTTGCTCAACTCAGACATTCATTGCTTCTGGGACCAAACTATGAGTGGAAACAACAAACTCCGTGTTTTAGCGTTATTAGTATGCAATTTGTGACAACTCTGCCAAATACAGACTTTCTAAGTGTCAAACTGTCTAACTGTCCCGTAGCAAGTCCATTTATCAAGCAACCCCCCACCCAGACTCGCCTTAAACTATACCTACCCATGTGTGACGTAGTGGACATTAGCATCTATGTGTGAGATCATGAATATATTTCTTCAACAAATAAAATTCCTATTCCGTCATAGCAACAAATTAAACCCAACAATAGCCCGATCATATGCCAAAAAAGCAGAGAAAAGCCCTGCTCAATGCAAAATAAACATGATATTCTTGTGTAATTATACCACGTCATTCAACTATCAATATCTGCTACTAAATATGAAATAAATATCCAATCCTCCAATTGGTTTAACGCAGAGAGATGGCCCTTTTAAAATTCAGTGGTCATTTATTGTCTTGGGACAATCCGTATGAGAAATAAACAACACTTTATAATGCTATTACACTATCTGAAATGTCAATGCGTAATACCCCCACACACACCCCGCAAATCTGTCTCATTCATTCCAGTTCATTCTGGTTTCATTGACGATTCTTTTATCCAATAAGTGACATTATAGCCTTAGCAACGGTGTTTACAATGTCTTATTGGATGCTTTGAACAATAAATTACAGCCAGGCGTAACAGAATTTCTAGTTTTATCAGTTGAGGTTAACGCAAGCAACTTAGAATGTACATTCGCTTGCCGAGGCGTAATAGTTGTTTCCTGTTATTTTCGCAAGTTTTTACTAATTTACTGACTCATCAGCATGGCTTGAGAAAATCCTCGCTTGCTTACATGGATTTTGGGAGGGGATCAGAACAGAAGATACCATAGTTACCAAGATAACATGATAGATTTTGAGTGCATTTCAATGTAAGCGTTCATAGGTGGCTCAGTCATGTTTCATGTTTGATTTACCCAGAAGCTAGAACATTTGGCAGCATTTTCCTGATGGTGGAATATCATTCTGTTGGAATCCTACCATACATAATAAACATACCTCAATTCCAAAAAAGTTAGGACAGTGTATAAAATGTAAATAACAACAGAAAGCAATGATTTGCAAATCCAATTTGACCTGTATTCACTTGAAAACAGTACAAAGACAAGATATTTAATGTTTTAACTAATCAACTTTATTGTTTTTTGTAAATATACGCTCATTCTAAATTTAATGCCTGCAACATGTCCCAACATGTTCTTTTTAACAACAATCTTTTAGGAACTGAGGACACTAATTGTTGTAGTTTTGAAAGCAAAATTTTCTCCCATTCTTGCTTGATATTTAGTGTGTATGCGCAAGGGAGACGAGTGGAAGACAGCCTTTAATACTCATAGCGTACTCTATGATAATAATATGAGTACCAGGTCATGCGTTCAGGTTCACTAGCGCGCCTCTGTCGTTCAGGCGCTAGTGAATGACGTGCTCAGGGAGATGTTGGAAAAATTAGTTTTTGTCTATTTGGATGACATTTTCTTTTTTTCCACTAGTCTCTCTGAGCACATTAGCCATCTCAGGCAGGTTTTAAAGGTGCTTCTTAAGGCTCAATTATACATCAAGATGTGCCTTTCAAAGTGTGCCTTTCATTCTGACTCAGTTTCGTGTGCCGTCTGCCGAGCTCTTTATTCGTCGGTGTCGGGCCACTTGGAGGAGAGTTCATGCTTCTCTTCTGTGCGCCGTTACCAATCAGAAGAGGCTCGCCGACAGGCGTCGCCATCCAGTGCCTTCCTATCGAGTGGGTCAACGGGTGTGCCTTTCTACACAGGACCTCCTATTACGGGTTGAGTAAGCTCGCTCTTCCATTTATAGGGCCTTTTAAAATCATCTAGGAAATCAATTCGGTCATGGTTCGCCTACAGCTCCCTCGGTCCATGAGGGTTCACCCCACGTTTCACGTCTCTCATCTTAAGCCAGTTCTCATAACACGTTGGCTCCGGTAGACGAGTCTCCACCTCTGCCTTGGCTCATTGAGGTGTACACTGTGCGTCGCATTCTGGCTAGTAGGCGAGTGGGCCGAGGGGTACAATACCTTGTGGACTGGGAGGGTTATGGCGTGCTGGAGGAGTGCTGTTGGGTTCCTTATAGGAACATTTTGGATCCGGAACTTATAAATGACTTTCGCAGGCGTGGTTCGGAAGGGCCGTCTGAGGCTGCTCCTTAGAGGGGGGGTACTGTCATGGTTTTGAGCCTGCTTGTACTTTTCTGGCGGTTGTGGCGGCTTTTGGCCACTAGAGGGCACTCGCGTCATTTTTATTTTCCTCTAGAGACCAATTAGTCTTGATTGGTTTCAGGCGTGCGCCATTATTAAAGCAGGGCGCTTTCTCTGATTCATGCTTCAGTGTAAACTTTGGTTACGCTCTAGCCGGTAATTTCAGTATAGGAGACAAGTTATATTTTCTCCTGTCATTTCGAAAAGATCCTCTTACTGAGCTTATAGGACTACTCTTTAGGGTTTTCTTTATCCTTTTGCCTCAGTTTCTCTCCTTGGTATTCTCCCAGTCCTCTTGGAGGCTGAAACCTTAGTTACCCTTTTATTTCCCTCCTTGTATTGTAGCTCATTTATGGTATATTGAGCTGGAGGTTATCTTTTCTCTGGTTGTTTATTTTTCCCTCTTTTCTGGGTAGTTTTCTGTTGGCCTGTACGCCAGGTGTTTTCTCCTGTAGGAGTACTTTTGCTTTTTCTGTTCATGTTTCCTGTTTCCCCTTCCTAACTATTTAGTGGTTACTCCACCTGTGTGGGTAGCTTTTAGAACCCCATTCTGTCGCGGTTGGTTCTCCGACCCCTTCCCCTCCATCACTAAATTAGGTTGTAGTATATTCTATTTTTATTGCTTTTACTAAGAATACTGGCAGAGATGCGAAGATCAGCCGACACCGGAACCAGCTGAACTGAGACAAAACATTTGAGTGTTCGAGAGGAATATGAAATATTATAGAATAACTTTTATTTTCCTGTTAGGGAACTGCAGTTGTAGCCCCAGCAACAACAAAAATACATAGACAGTGGGGCAGACCCACAACACACAAACAAACATATCAAATAAAGACATTGCATGAATCATTGCTAAATCATTAATCAAGTGAATTAAAGTGGAATACAGCCATGATTAAAAATAGCCCCCGCTGTCCCGAGATGTCCAGTGTCATTAAGCAGTCCAACACACAAACTCCGCCTCCACAATTTTCATCCATACACGCAGTGTTGCAGTCCCCGTACACCGCCGTAACGGAGCACAGAATTGCGTCAACCTTCCCAGTCGTCACCTCACTCCTCCCCCGCATTATCTTCTCCTTCCCTTCCCTGGTTGCCTCCCGAAGACTGCCTGCACTCCCAGATCAGTTCTGACATCTTCAACTACGGTGAAGAGCAATTGCCGATGGTAAACTTTGTTGCTGCAGTCCAACGGACATTCCCGAGCATATTCGTCTCCATGGTGACGACCACAAACAAAATTATATGACTACACAATCCGTCAATATTATAAAAATGAGCAACAGGAGTGCCCTGAAAAATCTCCAGCCCGTTTCCCCGTCCCACTACAGACACACAGCGCTTGAAAAAAACAAAAGACAAAAGCCAGACACAACAAAATACATTCAAATTAACAAACACGAACACGAGAGACAGCTCGACTACATGTCGCCATTACAGTGCCACGTGACGTCCAACTCCAATGTAAGTTGAAAAAAAAAACATCAGGTTTGATTTCAAAATAACCGCATTTACCAGTACAGTTTGAGGAAACATTAACCTGAATACATACATATTGTTTGAAAATGTAATAGTTTTCCAAACCAAACCTTTTTATTTACTGACCCCACAATGTTGTTACACCAAACATGTCTTGTTTAATTCAACTGTACCTTTCATATTTACGATCATGCTTAATAAACAGCACTAATAGTTAATAGAGAGATAGAAGATATTAGCTACAAAATATTATCATTGTTATGCAAGCAGTCACTTTGTAATCTATTAAAGATGATGCGTGTCACAACTTACCCCGATCTCTCTACGACATTCTAATGAAGCTAGCCTATTGTATGATTCATTTAGGCCTCTATTAGCCTAGTGATGCACATTTGGTCTGAAATTGGGAATCGATTCCAGAACCGGTTCTCAGTTTTGGAACCGGGTTAAAGAATCGGTTCCGATTCCAAATAAATTTGCTAGCAGCACTGCCATTTTTGGCTTTATCAGCCAGCTGATTTCACAATGACTTTGGCTTTTCTCCTAAAGCCGTTTACTGTCGCCGCGTAACGTCATGGGTTTGGCTTTTTTGGTTGACAGATTTGAGGTGCGTTTTTAATTCTGTCACAGTCAGATTGCTGTACGAGCTAATTCTAAATCATATTTGGGGATCCATGGATAACTTGTGACCCATAGTTTTGGCTGCTGGCCTACAGGCAAGACAATGCAAATATTTGACTAATGACGTTAGCTTCACTTAAATTAGAGTGACTTTTAAGGACTATTAGACTATTTCTTGTTATATTAATTTAGCTAGCTAGCTAGTTTGCTTTCTTAAAGTGACGTTATCGATAACATTAGCTAACTAGTTTGCTTTCATAAGGTGACGTTATCGATAACGTTAGCTAACAATTTTGCTTTCATAAGGACGTTATAGTTGTGCTTTTATCTTAACTTGGCTAGCTAGTTATTATTATTGGATAAGTCAGCGCCCTTACCTTAGATATCGATACTTGATATACTAAGTTAGCTAACTTGTGAAAATGCAGTCTCCCAAGATGAGTGCGTATCATGGAGGTAGCTATGGTAACAAATGGGCACGGTCTGTCAATCATAGCTAATTGACAGTTCTCATAACCACACCCAGACAGTTTGGGTGAACTTTTATAGTGGTAAATGTAGGCTTTAAAAAATATGTTTTAAAATACATTTAAATGAATGAATAATAAATAAATTATGCACATTTGTTTTGTTGTTGCCTAAAGACAACTGGCAAGTGTCACATTCAACCACTATGGTAATCCTTTAAAAAAATGAGTCTGCAACCCGGCTGGCTAGCTTTATAAAGCTGATGACTACTAGCTATCATAGTAGTTTGTGGAAATTTTGGCTATTTTTATCTTGCACGTTTTTGCGATTCAAATGACAATTCTGAATGTAATTAAAGTTTCATCCGCATAGTCAACTTGTTAAAATTGCCTACCTTTTAAAATAGGCCTAGCTACTTTAGGATAGGCTAGGCCTACCTGTTGCTGATCTGATGTTAGGCTACTCACCATGTTTACCTGGCTCAGGCACTGTGACCAGCATTGACAGTCAATCCCAAAATTGTCTATCTTGACTCAATTTGCGCATATTGGCGCGCGAAGATGTTTTGAACTCAGGGTGCTGAAAATCACATTGACAAATCGTTTGCTATAACACAACAGAGATTTTACGTTGTTTTGTATCATTGATACAGAACTATTTCCCTGTATTTATACTACCTTTTAAATGTAATTGCATACAGATTTTATATATTGGAGCAATCGTTCAGAGAGGGTGCTGCAGCACCCTTAGCACCCCTACTTCCAGCGCCTATGTGATTTGCGTGTATTGGATTGGTTCTAAATAGCCAATAACCGGAATTGAGGTTGTCTTTTTGAAGACACAATTCTAAACTTTGATTTAAAAAGTAATAAAATCTAACGCTTTAGACTAATATTAATAGCCTAATGTTTGATTTCCTTGGTCTGGTCTTAAATATATATATTTTTTTAATTTGTTTTTAAATCAATGTCACCGTCAACTAAAAAACACTGGGGGAAAAGAAAACACAAGTGACGGACTATAAGCTGGTTGTGTTGCTGTTAAACCTGGTTGTGTTGCTGTTAGCTACAGGCTATAATTTATATTTTAAGCGTAGGCTATCAATCATGAAGTTTTACTATGCAGACAATGAAGAAAGACAAATTTGTGTTTGCGGCAATAGTAGGCTATACCTATCTACAGTAACTAGCCTATAAAGGAGCCTAACATATAGGCATACGTCGGGCTAAAGCTTCCCCCACACCCCAACTTAAACATGGTTCTTGCTTCCCTGCAACTGAACGACTGATTTGATAGAGCAATCTGTTTCTTTCCAATGTTAGCTGACTAAGATAGTGCAACCACTTTCAGGCTACCAAAAGAAATCGTGCATTGGTCCGATTTCTTGACAAACTTTCCTTTTTGGAGTTTATTTCCATGTTTTGGTCATCATAATCGCATATACAGTAGGCCTAGTAGTTTACTTAATTCGTGAAATAGCCTTACTAATATCAAGCTAATATCAATTAACGTCCACTAAAATTGTTTACACGCAGAATCATGATGTAGCCTAAATGATACCACAATGACATAAATCTGTTGTTTAATAAAATGTAGGCTAGCTATTTATTAAGTGTAATGCATAGCTACCAAGCATCTTTGTGCTAGTTGGGTTTCGAGCTTGTGCTGCTTCCCGACACGACAAGCGTCACATCTCTGTGCTATCCAGTAATCTCTTTAAAGTAAAAAATAAATAAAAAATACTCAAAAAAGTAGCCGGAAGTTGCTTCTGAGCTCAGTCAGATCACTTTTATCACTGAGTCATAACTCGGTCAGATCACTTTTTCCAAATGTAGGCTATTTAAGTATTATGTCTAGATCTGCATCTGCACTCAGACAGGGATAACATGACGGAAGAACCGGCATCGTTATATTCTACAATTTGGAACTGGTTCCTCGGTTCCCTGGAATCGATTCCCGATTCTCGCCCATCACTATATTAGCCTGCAGATGCAGTTCTGTATTTAGGCAATCTGCGGTGTTAGGTGCCCGTCACATTTTCAACTGCAGTCACCATTGTGTCCCGAGCATGTGACTGTGGAACAGTCAATGCACGATATGCCTGATGCATTCTCTCACACCGACGTCTGGTGGTTGGGACGTTTCTTATCTTCTTCTTATCCATTATAAAATCAGTCCTCCAGTTGGTAACATGGCTATCATATCACCATGCAAGTCAATGGCACCTGGCGCGACTAGCTCTGCCCTTCCCAAGCCTGCCTGTGTGACAGTAGAAGCTTGACCAAATCATTATATTTCTATTTTACACTTTTAAAAATGTAAAACTGACACAGAAACCACACTGGTATTAGCATTTAAAACATAATATATAAATAATAAAATTATAAATGATATATGTAAAAAAAACAAAAAACAGTCCAACACAACCATCCAATCCAACGTTTAATCTGGCACAATGTAGCCTATCGTAGGCTACTACCAGGTTTGTAGAGGTGGAAATTCCAGGGGTCAGAAAGTAAAAGTGCTGCCATGTTTCTTCCACCCATGAACTCACGATTTCACTATTTAGCCTAGTTAGCTCCTACCTCTTGGCTGAAGAATTGTGATAATTAGCAAATCCAGGTGATTGGAACAAATGATTGGGGAGGACTTTCACTTTCTGAACCTGGATTTTCCACCTCGCAGGTTTGACCTATAGCCTACACAGCGTAGCGCTGGCTAGCTAGCTCCGTTTATTTCATAAAACAAGAATACTTTATAACACTGCTCAGATTCTTCCATTTCATCCATTAAAACTTACGAGTGCCCTGAGAGCATAGTATCAAGCATAGACTGTTACACATCCCTATGCTATGCTCCCCCTAGTGTTCATTAAGTGCTACTGCACTAAACCTGTATGAGGCCCACCCTGCTTGCTTTGATTGATAGGAGGACCATACCCCCTCATTTACATAGATACAGTTCGAAAACGAAAATGAAAACGAAAACGAAAATGAAAAGTTTTTAATTTTCATTTTAATTTTGGGCTGAATGATCCTCCATTTTAATTTTCCATTTTCATTTTCATTTTCATTTATCATTTATCATTTTCGTTTTCATTTTAGGCTGAATAATCCTCCATATTACGCAAGCGCTATAGAATACACTTTAAGGAGGGGAGTTTCAAGTATTTTTGCGTCTAAAATGCCGTTGGTCTCGCTGGCTACATATGTACGTTCGTGTTTCCACTCGAGCACTGTCTTTCCAATATGTTTGATAGGCCTATTATTTTATTTTCGCATTTTGAGTGCAGTTCACATACTGTAGTGCAATCGTTAAATGTATTTTTGATGTAGGCTACCGATGTTCATTGAAGATAGAACATTTGGCAGCATTTTGCAGATGGTGGAATTGGGATGGCAGGTATGCCATCCGCCAAGTTACGGCTTGGTGGGGCATGGCCCATACCTATACAGCACCGAGAGTTTGGCACTTTTCAGGGTTTCCTACAGATGTAACCACAATGACCATAGACCCTCAGCCCTTAAAAACATTAACTTCTGTATGTTCTGACCTCATGTAACCACACAGCATTCAGATACAACTTCACACATCCACACAATAAAGCCCCAAACTTGGGTTATTTAGCCGTTTTTGTCCTTCCGCTTCTTCTTCTTCCAATTTTTCCTGCCAAACTGCCTGCCTCCGTCGCGATGTTATCCAATGGGGAGAATTATTCTTTGAGGGTATGGTCCGTATACCTGCTCATCAAGCTTATCGCCCAATAAAAATGCTTCATACTAATGTTTTTTAATGTTAATATAGCTAATAGCTTCATGCTTTCCAAGAAGCTACTGTGGCCTAATGGTTAGAGCTGTTGTCGCTCACATGGAGGATTGTGGGTTTGAGCCCAGCAGGGCATGTGCAACTGTTAAGTACTTTTCATTTCTTAGACTGTTGTTATTTTCACATTAACACATTAACATATTTTTATTGTAAATATCCAATATGAACTGTTCAATGTTTCACTTGTATTTCACTTGTACTATAATCACACCCTCCCCAAACCGGACGCTCACTCTTGTCTGGTTTGGGGAGGGTGTTACGCTCTGCTCTTGCGGTCATGACTGACTGACTGTGGAAACCGAACCTCAACGTACCCTTGCCTCGGCCAACATTTCTTTATTCATTAATTTCTTCACTTCAGCTCTGTTCACTTTATCCTTTTCACACATAACACAATGTCACCATAAAATGTACTACTAGGAAAATTAAGAATTTACGATAATAGCCTACATTAAGAATTGACAATAGCCTACTATAAGTTGCAATGCTTTAAGGGATCGGATTTATAAACCGCCAATTCCCCAAACATATCTGATTCATGGTTAGTCACTTTAAAAAAAAAAAACAATAACCTCCGAAAAGGGCCAAGTTGCATTAAATAATGTAAGAAAGTTTGGATAGCATTGCTTTGGAATAGAGCTAGTTTATTTAGTGTGAGCTACGATAGGCAATATTGTTAGTTGTAACTTGGCCACATTTTGATATCAAGACTTTTAAAGGCAGGCCTAGTTTTAGCAAATTGGAATTAAGGACTTATAGACAGCGCTATGTAGGCTATGCGTGAGTAACTTGGCTTTTTTTACGTCATAGACGTTTTTGATCTGATACTATTTTATGTTCATGTTATCATACATAATATAGGCTATGGCGTATATATACTTGTCTCTTAGGGCATGACAAATGCTCATTCCAATTTACTGTGCGCTGATGTGGTAGATTAAGGTAAAAATTGGAGTCATTATGAATAGGAAAATGCAATCCCAGGACAAAAGTATACATACTGCAGAGTACAAGGACAAGTGATGTTTTATTGAGGTACAAGAGTGAATGATTAGGCAACATATTTAGGTGTATGTAACACTGTGATATCAATGTTTTTTTATCTTAAGCCATCAGAAGGAGCAAATGTATATGCGTTTAATGGACAAAAGTAATTTTATTCATTTTATGACATGTTTTGCATAGGGGTTTTGGACCCATAGATATCTACCCCCCTATACTGATGAAAATATGTAATTCCCACTTGGAAATTATGCAAAAGTGAGTTTTATGAGCCAAAACTGTTGATTTGTAGTTAAATATATCATAATTATTTTTTATTTAGAGCAGTGCACAATTTAGCCATTTGGATAGATTTGGAGACACTAATGGACAACAGGGTACACTGCTATATTTTGCATCATTGACCTTTAGTAGTTCTGCATATCATCCTTAGATTTTGCAAAACTTGTGGACATGGAGTTTATGATCCAGGAAATGTATATATATATTACCGATTTCACTTATGTAGCTCTCAGCAAACTAAAGAAAAACATTTTTTTCTAATTTTTTCCCAAAGTTTCTTTGCATTTGTGGCACTTTATTTTGACGTAAATTATGAAAATAAACAAATCTAAGCTTGTATTGTAAATGGTACACCTGTCTTGTTTCATTTAAGCCATTTACCAAGTTTATGTGATGCTCACACCTGGAGTTATAAAGCCTTAAACAGACCACCCCCTAATTTTTTTGCCATCTGCGCCAAGGGGTTAATGAGATCAGAACGAGTAACATGATTGGCCAAGACGCATTCTGCCAGTGCTGGTATTTAGCATAACCACACTCCCAGTGGGTAGAGCGTTCCCTAGGAAGCATAAACATTTTTGTTACATTTGGTAACAAAAAACCGCTAGCTAGCTAGATCAAAAAAGAAATTCCTTCATATTTCTCTGGCTACACCATTATTGGGGGGTGCAGATAGTACAATATCTGAGAAAGTGATTGTTTGCAAACAAAACACGATGTGATTATTATGAAGTTGAACCATGGATTTGCATTGAATATTTTTTTTAGATATTGACACTTAAATAAGACTAGTAGAAACTAGGTGAAAAGTGCCTTTTATGGGCCAAAGTTAGATAGGCTTAAGGCAAAATGAGCAGTTAACCAGGCTCAAGGATGGGGTTTTTTTAAAGGGGAAAGGACAGATGATCCAATTGGTCATTGTGCAGTCACACCCTTGCCTTACCTACAGATAACAATCTGTTAAACTAACCCATTTATTAACTGTGCTGTTTTGATTTAGCGGTTTCCCCACTATGCAAACAGCAGAATTGTGGACAAGTGTGCTTACTCTTCTTCAGAACCCTTTCATGCAAATGGTGACCTTATTATTGCAAGATTTCCATTGTATTCCCTTATTACTGATGCACTGTTTTCTTCCTCCTGGCCCAGATTTGCTGTGTCCAAATACATTTAGGGAGCTAAGGAAGCTCACACTCTGCCCCCGTAATTAAACTCAGACTGAACAGAACTGTCTCATCCATGCCAAGCAGGGGTCCTAAGCTCTGCTGTCAGGGAAAGCTGGCAGTTAGTTAATTTAATGTAAGAGAAAGAGAAGTGCACAGCATTAATCCACGCCACTAATGTCAGACACATCCCCTCAATCCATTTTTCAAAGTAAAGAGAGAAGCCTGTTGGATCCAGTTGTTTGAAGTGCCATAGTAGTTCTGTTAAATGCAGCATGCAGTAGTGCGCAGTTGTTTTAGCTGTTGTGGCTTTGTTGGAAACTACGTATGGTTGTTTTAATGTGCTTCCTGGTTGAGTATGAGGCTTAATGATCCTTGAAGCCAATCTTTGCAGTGTTAGGATAACACTCCAGGCCACCTCCTTAGCTCTTTTTGACTCATTTTCATTACTGATGTGTACATCTAAATGTATCACCTATACCATGCTGCCTGGATTGAGCCAACAGCCCATCCACTCTTGTTTAGTTGGAGAGCTGATGGTTTATTAGCCCCTTAAATTTCCACTGTAGACTTCAGAATTGTGGACATAATGTCTCATTTACGACTTACCCATGATGTTGTTGATTGATGGAGACCATTTTCAGCTGATTCCATGCTGTCCTTCTTGTGGACATACACATGTTGCTAATGCTAGCGCAACTCTATGGTAACCGGTAGCATCCACTACCAAACACACTTAAACACTCCACAGTGCACCCAAAGCAAAAAAAATACGACGACAGTCTATCAGGTTAATTTGAGAGTTTATACCATCATTTTTTAAGTCAAACTATCGTTGAATTCTTTACTTTGTGCTGACCTATATTCTCTGTGGAAGTAGAATATACAGAGAAGTACGGCGGCAGAGCGATACTTTACGTTACCTACGAATGTAGTGTCGGCACTGGTTAACTAAAACAACAAAGAAGAGCAACAAGTTGCAATGGCCACGTTCGAAAGGCATATGTCTGACTTTGAAGAGGATGATGAGGAGTTTAGTTTATCTGGTGAACCTTACTTGTACGAACCAGAATATACGAATGAAGAACTGAAAGAGATGGATGCTCAGAGGGCAAAAAGCGCATTGGTAAAAGAGACGGATCAACCCCCGCCTGTTGCTGCTGCAGAGAATCGGGAGACTGGTGGTGCCACTGCAGAAAATCAACGATAGTTTGACTTCTAAAATGATGGTATAAACACTCAAATTAACCCAGATAGACTGTTGTCATATTTTATTTGCTTTGGGTGCACTGTGGAGTGTTTAAGTGCGTTTGGTAGTGGATGCTACAGGTTACCATAGAGTTGCGCTAGCATTAGCAACGTGTCTATGTCCACAAGAAGGACAGCATGGAATCAGCTGAAAATGGTCTCCATCAATCAACAACATCATGGGTAAGTCGTAAATGAGACATTATGTCCAAAATTCCAAACTAACCCTTTAATTTAATATCTGTGCCACCAGTGTGGCAAAGGTAGTTCTGTCCCATTATTCCAGGAGTGTTTCTAAGGGTGAAGATGTATTCTTAAAAGGTAACAAAACACGCTGGTTTTGCAAGACCCCGCCCCCTTTTGAAATTTGAAAAATGCCAATATCTGCCTGATAAGGTAATAATGTAGGGGCTGAGCTCCAGGTATCAAACCACACTCCAGCTATTTTTTTTCACTAGTAGCCAAAAGCTAATTTCTACTCTGGACAGCACTCACAGCAGCTGCTTTGTTCCACAAAAGCATCTCTCTCTCCCTCTCTCTCTCTCATACACACAAAACACACTTGCTAAAGCTGCTGCCAAACCCCCGTTTGAGCTTATAATGATGCGGCCAGCAAACCTGAAATCACACGCTGTCCAAATAGCTACTCTCGCCATGTAGGCTACTTATTTTACCTTTAACTGGTTTTAGCCGTCAGTGTGTACAGGATCGGTTGTCGAAACCTACCTTTAGAATCATTTTGCTTGCGTCATAAATAACGTAGCCTACAGTTCCATTGGTGGTACTCGAAAATTCTGTGGGAATTTCAAAAATCTTCTCAAAGTTAATTTGACAGTTGAACATTTGTGTTTATTTTATGATTATTATATTATTTTATCTCTATATTATGACTGCCGATTGTGGTTCAATTTGGAAGGAGGAGGAGACGCATTTACACCACTTGATCGTAGCAAATGTTTGTTTTGTCGCTATGGATGCCAAGGAATGCAAAATATCAAATCAGCTGTCAAGGAAACATGCATCGCGGAGAATTCTAAAACCACAAAATGCCTGCAAGTAATGTGTACTTTGCGTACTGCAGTATGGGATCAAATTAGGGTCAATAAGATTTTGCACTTGCAAAAAAGTTTTGTACTCACAGGTATAATTTGCACGTCTGTAAAAAAGTTTTGTGCTTGTGTAAACAAGTTTTGTAGCTGTAAAAATATGTTGTGCCTGTGTAAAAAAGTTTTGTAGCTGTAAAAATATTTTGTGCCTGTGTAAAAAAGTTTTGTAGCTGTAAAAATATTTTGTGCCTGTGTAAAAAAGTTTTGTAGCTGTAAAAATATTTTGTGCATGTGTAAAAAAGTGTTGTACTCACAGATATAATTTGCATGTGTGTAAAAAAGTTTTGCAGCTGTAAAAATAATTTGTGCATGTGCAAGCATTTCTTCAACGGACACACAAATTTCCTACCTTCCCGTGTGACATTGACGTTACGAGGTTGCAACACTGAAGTTACAAGTTTACAACACTCAAGTTACGAGTACGAATTTTGACCCTACTTTTACGCCTGAGCTGAATAGCCAATCAGCAGGTTGCATATTGACTCGCTGTGCCCACCTACCATCCAATCAAGGCAATGGACTGGTCAGTGCAGGAGTTAACTAACTCCACAAGATGACAGTGAATGCATCATTTTATTTTGTTTTTTTTAAGGGTTTCCATGCTGTTATACTTTTGACAGCTCCGCGTTATCATAGCTATGATGCAGCTTTAGCAAAAACGGGTATGTAGTAACAGACTAACCTTTTTATATTCATTCGTTTTTTGTTTTCAAAGAGGGCATTTCCCGGTAGAATTGCTGACTTGTGACGAAAGTGCCGCCGTGGTGATAGATTTACCTAAACATCTGTCAGATGTCGTCGTTTTTCACGGTAAGAAGAAATTTTATGACAACGTTAGCTAAAACGTTAGCAACGAACACAGAGAATAAATAATGCAAATTAAGTGGAATGGACGCAAAGCTGTCTTGATATATCTAACGTTAACTATGATATAAAACGTTTCATACGATATTAACCCACCTGTGTGCTGCCATGCTCCTCCATGTTGCTGTTTCCTTCTAGTTCTTCTGGGGTCCAAGATGATGCATTCACTGTCATCTTGTGGAGTTAGTTAACTCCTGCACTGACCAGTCCCTTGCCTTGATTGGATGGTAGGTGGGCACAGCGAGTCAATATGCAACCTGCTGATTGGCTAGTCAGCTCAGGCGTAAAAGTAGGGTCAAAATTCGTACTCGTAACTTGAGTGTTGTAAACTTGTAACTTCAGTGTTGCAACCTCGTAACGTCAATGTCACACGGGAAGGTAGGAAATTTGTGTGTCCATTGAAGAAATGCTTGCACATGCACAAATTATTTTTACAGCTGCAAAACTTTTTTACACACATGCAAATTATATCTGTGAGTATAACACTTTTTTACACATGCACAAAATATTTTTACAGCTACAAAACTTTTTTACACATGCACAAAATATTTTTACAGCTACAAAACTTTTTTACACAGGCACAAAATATTTTTACAGCTACAAAACTTTTTTACACAGGCACAACATATTTTTACAGCTACAAAACTTGTTTACACAAGCACAAAACTTTTTTACAGACGTGCAAATTATACCTGTGAGTACAAAACTTTTTTGCAAGTGCAAAATCTTATTGACCCTAATTTGATCCCATACTGCAGGTCAAGGTAGCCAACACCTCAAAACTAAAACGTTTCAAAAACATTTCGAAACTAAAACCCCAGTGTGTACGAGGCCCAAGAGAGAATGTCTGTTGTAGAGTGCTGTCCAGAGTAGAAATTAGGTTTTGGCTACTAGTGAAAAAAAATTGCAGGGGTGTGGTTTGATACCTGGAGCTCAGCCCCTACATTATTACCTTATCATGTCCAGATTTTGGCATTTTTTCTAATTTCAAAAGGGGGCGGGGTCTAGCGAAACCAGCTTGGGGGGTATTTCAGTTAGCTGGATAGTATAGTTATCCAGCTAACTCAATAATCCTGCTTTGTGAAATACCCCCCAGGTTTGCTCATGGTATTCAAACTCCACAACAGCTCAGAACAAGACTCCGTTTCGAGATTCACGTTGACTGTATCTCCCCAGCTGCATTGGACATTATAGAGATGAACATTGAACTCTGTGCTATTGACCAGAGCAGAGCAGAGCAGGACCCTGCAATTGCACACTATTGCACAACTGACTTCGGACTTTAAATACACCATTATAGTTTAGATTAATGTTTTATTTTAATGTTGTCACTTGCATGATCTTATCATTTGCATTATCATAATTCTTCATTATCTACCAAATGGTTAGTTATAGTGGCCATGAGTCCACACTTATACCAATTAGCAGCCTATTGATTCACCTCAGCCTTTATTTTGATCAGTTCAAAAATGTTTTGCTATCTCTTTATGTAATTGTAATCTCAACAAAAACGTTTTTCAATGTAAAAAATGTGGAGTTACTCACGCATAGCCTACATAGCGCTGTCTATAAGTCCTTAATTCCAACTTGCAAAAACTAGGCCTGCTTTAAAAAATACTGTGCTACTTGTGGACCATTTTACCAGCACCTGTCACTAATTTGCATCTGTATCTTGGAGGACTAATGGCAGATTAAAGGTGTAATGTTTCAATACCCTCCCCCTATCTATCACATGACTGTTTGACAAGAAGAGCTTTATTCACAAACATTATGGTTAAACCACCATAAGGCATTGTGGGAAGTCAGATCAGTGTCATAATTTTTAAACATTCAGGGCTCCAGAGTGCGACCAAAAATCTGTCAAGTGCGATGAAACATTTTCATTGGTCGCACCGGTGCGCCTGACATTTAGCAGGTCTGTAGCTTTATTTATTTTTTTCCACACGCATAGAGTACTCAAGTGACTACGTCACGCTGGTTCCGGAGGTAAATTCCCCATTCATTTAGAGCATAGACTTTAACTAAAGCTTACTTTTAAACCATTTCTACTGATTACATCTTACCGTCAATTTCTTGGATTGTTCAATATAACGCCCGTTCGCAAACTATGTAGTTTTTCTGGACCAGCTTCGAGTATAAAAGGGCTTCTCTACTTAGCAAGCTAACGTTAGCCCATCTTCAACTACAGTACTCCTATCTGCCCAAGAATTTCCAGACAGACGAGATGATGATATCTTATTGGTCAAGAACCACCCGTGCGTTGCAGTACAGGATATGCAGTCCGTTAAAGTGGACTACAAGTCGAACTACAATGATTAATGCATTACTTTAAAAAATAAAAATTGGAACATGCGATATATGGTCTATATCCTTGTACCACACAGGCTAATCCAGGGACGTTTCGGCTCATTCTATAAATCAGATTTCAAGAAATAGTCGATAGTCTCTGAAGCCCATTCTATTCTTCCATAGGGAATTTACTTCCGAAACCAGACTCCGCCCATGACTGACGTACTCACTTGAGTACTCTATTCTGCGAAGAGCCGCTCCTACTCTGCCTCTGATTGGCTCTAACCCTGATATTCATCTTCTCTGAATGCGGGTGGGGGGAAAAAATAAGGCACGTGTGTGAAACCCACAGAACTCTATGTCGTTAGCTAACTACATTATTAACAAGCTGTTTGGTTACCATTAACTATAATGTTACTCATCGTTATGTTGTTCGAAGCTGTGTTGAACAAAGCAGGCTCATTAGCCAACATATAGCCCACCCTTCCAGAAAGCAGGAACTTCCATCTATAACGTTAGCTAGCGACGATTGCTACGTTATGCTCTCAGAACTGTAGTTCTGTGGTTATGCTAAATGAAGCGTAGAAATGACAGGCTATCAAAAAAGCCTGTTGATAATACGTCAATAGTAGCTTGATGAAAATTTAAAAGAAAAGCCAGACATAGTTATAGGTACTTTAGACCATATTTGGCTAACCTTAATGTAACCCCATCGATGTATTCAGCTGCATTGCAATCTGAACGTTGTTTCGAAAGAAAGCCGTGTTAAGCCATTTTTTCTGACGTTACAGTTTATGGTTAAGCCTAACTGCATTGGACATAACGTTATTTATGCTAACCTTCCAATATCCAGTAGACTATCAGATCGGCTGACCAGACATCCTGGCTTTACCCGGATATTTCGTCTTTTGCACCGAAAATATTTGTTCGGACACTTGTGCCTCGTTTATGCAGTCTTAAAGTGCAGAAGCTATAACGTTATCTGGCTTTGATGCTCAACTTCAGTTCCTAAATGCGTTTGATTTCTTTTGAGCGATGAGAGAGTGCTGCACGCATCGACACAGTTACAAGAGCAACATGAAATGGTAAACGCAGCCACAATAACTTTCCACGTTATGTAGGCCTAAAGCTACAATGTCCTATATAGCCTACAATAAACGGGAGCACTCGCTCTTCTTCGCTAACATTCATCACATAATGCTAAACAGATAAAGTAGTAGGTCTAATCTTAGTTGGAAAGGAAACCCAAACAAGCCTAGTCAACATTGAGGGTTCAGTGAAGAATTTACCCTGGGCTGAATCATTTTCTTTTCATGGTCAGTCATGTTTGATGGCATATGGAACCCAGTGTTCTGAGCTTGTTAGTTGGGCTATATGGCAATTGAAGGGACTCATAACATACTTTTTATTTTATGTTGTTTACATCTCTCATGATTGTTTTCATAGAGTTAATTAGTTGAGACTACACTGTACAGCAAATATATGTTTACTTATATTACACAATGTTTTTTATGCATTGGGTATTGCTACATGGTTCTTGTCGTAGCAGACAACAAGATTTGATAGCAACAAGATATTAGACAACAAGACTGACCAAACAATACAGATGACAGTGCACACTTAAGCACTTTAAACATCAGCACTTTTATTTTTTAAACGATTGCGATTTCTTGTTTGTGCTGTGATTTAAATAAAGAAAAAACATTTATATAAATAAAGAAAAAATAAAGAAAAGAAAATTTAAAAAAATAAAGAAAAAACATTTATAAAAAACAATGCACCTGAAAGTTTTTGGGTGCACCGAAATGAAAAAGTTAGGCGCACCAGTGCAACCAATGGAAAAAGTTAGTCTGGAGCCCTGACATTCATTTAAATCAGTGCAGTGACTTCAACAAGTCACTGATAAAAGCAGGTTGACTTGCTGCACAAAGAAAGATGTGCCAGAATTATTATTATTAGCCTACCAATCAGCATGGTGGAAATAGTTTGTAAAAACAGCTCCAAGTCAGAAAAAACGTTGTTATCCTGTAGGCATAAAAAAATTTTGTTAAAAGGGTGTTTTACAAATAGCCTAGCTGTTCTGAGAAATAGCCTAGCTGTTCTGTGTTTTACAGAAATTTATAACAAGCCAAATCAACATCAACCTCAACATCATCATCAGCAACATCATCAGCAACATCAACAACAACAGCAGCAACACCAACAACATCAACATCATCATTCTCATCACAGAGACCAATAAAGTATGATCTCTATCTTTAAAACCATATCAATGACGGACATGTTTGAACACGGACATTATTTGGAACTCGAACAATTACGGTGAGTCAAAGTTATTTATTATGTGTGGCAGGCTCTGGAGGTCTAACTAGTCCCTATATTTAACAAAATTTTACGTATTTGCACGAAAATTTGAATGTTGAAATGTAGGTGACTGGTAGATTGGATATTCAGGAATGCAATTCTGGTATTAACTCAATTTTGACCGGATAGTGATTTTCTTATGTTTTTTGCCTCCCCTGTGAAATGGTCGGTTGCGAGACATGTATCTGAACCTCGTGCCGGGTCACATATATGCAGTGCCACATTGGATGCAAAATAATGTTTTTTAAAAGTACAGTATATTTAAGGTTTTCCCATTAATTTATAAAAAATTGTGTCATCGGAACAATTTGTCTCTCCACCAACAACACTTCTCTGCAACGCATTTGAGTGGGTTTGCTGCTATAAAATGGGCTTTAGGCACAACAAATAAGTTAATTTAAAAAAGAGTACAAATAAAAACGAGGATGATTCAGCTTGTAATAATTTTGGGAAAATTGTAAAATGTCCCACCCCTAGCACCCTCGGGTAAGTGAGAATTAGGTAAAATGTGTATTTTCTGAATCCAGTGGTTCCAACAGTCAATGCCCTTGTTAAAATGTTCGGCACACTGAATACTGAACACAAGCGATATTGCGTGCTAGAACCCCTCACTTAACCTACATTCAAAATAAGTTTTATGTGATTTAATTTAATAATAATTATTAAAAATGACCTTCAGGGAATGGCAGGAGAAGACTGGGAGTTGATGGTTTAGGCCTTATCACTCCCAGCAACATGTGAAGAGAGGAACAATTAATGATAGCACTGCATGTTATGAGCGCTGTCAGTCCATGCAGGGGAACCTTACAGACAGGGTTTACCGTCCACGGGATTGCCAGTCTAAATAATCACATGAATAGGGCAGACTTGTCCATAAGTGTCCAGGAACAGTATTTGGGGGGGGGGGGGGGGGGGGGCACCTACACTCTATAAAAGGGACAACAACATGGGCATGGTATTAGGTTAAAAGGTGGTGGTAAGGATGTGGGGGGAGGGGGGGGGGGGGGGGGCAGAGACAGAGAGGCCGACAGGGAGAGAGAGAAACAGAGAGAGAGAGAGAGAGAGAGAAAAGACATTGGACAACATCTCACCAACTTACTATCATTAAATAGGAGTGAAAAGATGAAAAGGTTGTTTGTGATAAAGAAAGTAAAGTATTTAATCTTCAGCTGCAGGTATCAATCAAAAGCACTAGAAATTTTAAGACTTGATGCAGCAACAAACACTAGCAGGACATACCCTGTAATGAAAAATCACCAAAACTACAAACAGCAGTTATGGGGCACAATCACAAATCTCTCGCAGTGGCGGTTCTAGGGGGGGCCAACGGAGGCCAGTGCCCCCGTGATAACAAACTTAGACCCCCCTATGACCCCCCTGAATTAGGAGTCTAAAATTACAGAATAATTTTTTGTGATCATATGGTGGCAACGTGGAATACAAAAGTTTTTTTTAAAAGTCGAAAATCCCTTAAGGTTGGGGGTGGGGGGGGGATCTCCCGACATTAACATTTGAGCGTGAAGATCGAAACTGGAAGAAAGAATGCTAGAAAAACAGACAGCAAGCAAGACAGCGAGAGGGGTGTACGCTGTCTTCCTTTGACCAATCAGAGGTAAAGGCAAACAAAATGTTTTAAAACAACTCTATCCCAGCATACTAGCCTACTTTAGTTGTGTAATTCTAGCACAGGTATTGAAAATGTATGGCATTATGAATGAAGTGTATCGGCTAATGCTACTGTTAGATCCGAAAACGTGTGGTGGTGACAGGGAGGGTTAACTTCCCTGTCACTGCGATGTATTTTTAAACTAGATTCTATTTTAATTTGGCAGATATAAGCTCAGCAGAAAATATCGGTTTCGGTGGCTATATTCCACCGATCCTATCCGATGGTTGCGGCATAGCCTACACAAAGTGCCTTAATAGTGGTAGGCTGTAGTTTGTAGCTAATCTATTCTTGACATTTGCAGAGATTTTAAAATGCATACCTTATCACCAGTCATTTCACTCTCATGTGTTAAGTTAAAATTAATATTTAAGTTGAAATGAATCAGGCAAGCCGTTTGTTTGATTGCTGCTAGCAAATGTTATTCTGTCTACTCAGACTAGCGAACTAACGCGTTATTTATTCAAACAAATTCATAATGCACACATGCAAATGTGTCTATCCTTCAACCTATCCTTCAACCTTCCAATCTATCCGTTACTAGCCTTATTAAAATGCAAGTTATTGAACCCCTTCCTGTAAGGGTAATAAGAGCTGACGTTAGTGAGTGAGCTTGATGGGGTTATCCATTCAGACTAAAGCCAGGTCCTGCAATTCTACAGAGTTTAGCCTATTCATTCAAACACATCTGAATTGTATGTGGGTATAGTCTGTTCACTGACGCAGCCAGAATAGCCGTAAGTTTACAACGTTAAGTTTTTATAATATTTACTTATAATTCAGCATCAGAAGATAAATTGTAACGTTAAAAGATTTAAAGATTCCTTGACTATTGAGGACAAAACAACTTGCAATGCTCTCTACAATCCATTGGATGCTAATGAGATGATTACAGAGAGATGGGGATGGTAGGTCTGCTATGGCAGATGAAAGATTGAGCAATTTAGGTGTACTAAGTATTGAGTCTCGGAATGCAAAGGCCTTGAATCAAGATGCATTTGCTGCATGTGTCTATTTGCAAGAAACCATAAAAAACACAGAATACAGTTGATGTTACTTAATCACATAACATGTGGGTATATGCCACAGGACGAGAAATTATTTTTAAAATTGTCTTTTACCTCTTAATGCCCGCAATGCAGTGAGGTAAATGGCTTATTTGTTTGTAAAGAGAAAAAAAGGTGCGATGTAACTGGCCCCAGCCTGGCCCCCCCAGATTGAAATGGTCTAGAACCACCACTGCTCTGCAGTGTTCTACAGCACTTGTGAAAAATGACCAAAACTCTGATAAAACACTTCCTGGGCACCTAAAGTAAATCTAAGTTTAAACATTTTTAGAAAAAAAAAACTGGAAAATGATTCAGTAGAAATGTTTAGTTTACCCTGTTGTGTGTCAACCAAGCTAGTTTGTATAAGGGCAGTACTTAGTTTATCTACCCCGAAACATTTCATGTCTGCATATAACTTATTCAAATACATTTTAAATTTTGCTCAATTAAATTCAAATTTCAAAAATGAAATTGTATTGTAAGTTGCGGAGCATCTGCTAATGCCAGTAATGTAATGTAATAAAATTATTTGTTTCCCAGCAAGTCTTTTTTTGGGAAAATACCAATAATAGTGTGGGTTGAAGAAGGGGTTTATGAGTAAAACAGGACAGGGGCTGAGGTGGGGAGGGTATGTTGACAGCACACTTATAATGAAAGTGACTGTCCCATTATTAAACATATGTAAACTGTTCTATTATCAGCCAAGGGGGCAGGTTGAGCTGGGACTGGGGGGGGAGGGTGCATGGACAGAGTAATTAATTTATATGCATCTCTTTGCCAGGATTGCTTACTGATCTTGGGAGCAAGATCAGAGATGTCACTCAGAAAATTGAGTCAGAGGCTCTCACCTCTTCCAGACAGGCTCCCAATTCCCCAGCCTCCACCCCTGACACGGTAACAAGAGCGAGGAGAGCGCAGCGCTACCTGGGCCTCTAGGGTGATGGACAGGGTGAATTGGCTCAATAAATTGCGACCAGTAAAAAGCTGTGTCTTGTTCATTAAAAGGATGTGAATCTCTATTGCTTTTCATTAGTGGCTGCCTCTGCAGACAAGATGTTTAATCTGTGTGGCCTACAGCTCGGCTCTGCCCCCGATAGTCTGGGAGACAATGACGTCCCTTGGAAAAAGAGATTCTTATTTATTAAGGAGAGGTGACAGGTACTGAATAAGTTGTTTTTTGTTTCGTTTTTATCACCCCATTCCTGGTCTGAAGACAAGGGGGCTAATTTGGTAAAGGTCTATTTTCATAAAGTGAACCTGACAGGACTTGTGGGGTCCAAGTTAGGCATGTTTTGAAATGAACCCAGCACATAAAAGGAACAAAGTTTCTTTAGACATAAGTCAGTTTAGCTTGATTAGTGTTTTCAGATCTGCACCAGTACTCCCTGGGTCACAGTCCCTGGGTATTCCTGACCTTCCTTCCCATCCGAGAGCATTCCGGCTGCTGTCCATCCCATCCAAGAGCGTTCCAGCCACTGTCCATCCCATCCGAGAGCGTTCCAGCCACTGTCCGTCCCATCTGAGAGCGTTCCAGCTGCTATCCATCCCATCCGAGAGCATTCCAGCTGCTATCCATCCCATCCGAGAGCATTCCAGCCACTGTCCATCCCATCCGAGAGCGTTCCAGCCACTGTCCGTCCCATCTGAGAGTGTTCCAGCCGATGTCCATCCCATCCAAGAGCATTTCAGCTGCTGTCCATCCAATCCAAGTGTGTACCAACCACTGTCCATCCCATCCTAGAGCATTTCGGCTGCTCTCCATCCCATCCAAAATGTCTTTGAAAAATTTAAAGAAAATATTTGATACTCTATACAATGTTCTTGATAAAATTCTGAATAACTGAAGTTAAACAGTCTTACAGTGCCCACCAGAATTATTGGCAACGTCAATTAATATGAGCAAAAATTCAATAGTTTAACCCCTTCACGCAGATGCCAAATTTGGTCAATTCTCATGTATTTATGGGATGTTCTATTTAAGACTTTATAACTCCAGGTGTGAGCTGTCACGACTCGTGCCTCCACGTCTTAGTCTACTTCTGGTTATTCTGTTTATATGTATTTTCTATCTGGCAGTCCATTCCGTGTTTTCCTTCTGTCCCTCGATTTTGTGTCTCCACTTCCCTGCACCTGAATTGTGTTCTCATTCGTTTCGTCTCACCTGTTCCTCCTTGTTTCTTCGTTAGTTTGGTATTTAGTCTCCTCTGTTTCTGTGTTCATCTTGTGCCCTGCATTCGTGCTTGTCTCAGTCTTTCCAGCATTTGATTCCTGCCTGCTCCTTTCCTGTTCCGATTGTCCAGTCCTGTGTACCCGTCCAGTTCCAAAAATATGGTGATAAAAAAGAAGATATGGTGGTAATGATAGCTGGCTTTACTGGTAGCTCCAAGACCGGCATCTTAACATTTCAGCAGTCTCAATTGCATTTACATAGCACTAATGTATTTGTAGCTGACTCCTCCCTACAATCTTTGAGGGTACCCGGTGTAGGTATTGCAGGTTCCCCAAACACATTTTGTTCACCACCCTGTCTGACTCAATTTCTATGTTTTTTTAACGATTTTCAGTGAGCTACTGCAATCTTTCCATTGGTTTCAATGCACCTTGACTGAACCGCTTGACTGAGGTCAGCACGCAGAGTAACAGTTGCTAATGTATGATTGGACAATTTTTGGTTTGGGGAGGGGCCTAGCGGTAGGTCAATTAAGAGAGCCGACCTTTTCACTGCAGTTTTAGCATATGTTCGGGCTGTTGTTGGATTTATCTTGTAGCTATGACGGTATACAAATTTTTGGTGGTGAAAAAATATTTTTATGAACTCAGACGCTATTATCCTCTGTGTCACGGGTAGGTACAGTTGCAGGTGAGACTGGGTGGGCGGTTGCTTATTAAATGGACTAGCTACGTGACAACGGTGGCATTTAGAAACTCAACTATTTGGTATTGTCAAAAATGGCATACTAATAAAGCTAGAATACGAAGTTTGTTGTTTCCACTCATAGTTTGGTCGCAGGAGCAATGAATGTCTCAGTACAGCAATCTCACGAGTGCTTAGCCACTAGAGCGTCTGCACGAAGGGATTAATTGTGATACTATTCCAAATATAATGACACGGTTACTTACAAACATCCCCAGACCTTGTTGTGCACAGTTTTTTCAAAAACTACTTTCTACCGAAATACGCCAACTGTGTTGTCGGGTATATAAGTTTTAGATTATGGTCTTCGATAAAGTATAATTTGATATGGTAAACTTGCTCATAGTCCATTCAATAGTACTTTGTTATCAAGAGGCCTACTCTGGTTGACCTGACCTAGGATCTGCCTTCCACTCTCCCTCTCCACTCCACAGGCACAAAAGAGGCAATTAAGTCACGGTAAGCCACTGGCTTATCTATGGATATAAATGTTAAAGTGGTCATGGTGTCTTGTCTCCTGTTGAGGAGACACATCAGAACACAAAGCTAGTCATGGGGTCAATATTTTAATAATATTATCATGGTGCTTAGCCCTTTCAACCACGTTAGTACACTTTAAATAATAAGTGAATTATCAGCTTTTAGATAAGCCAGTAGTCCTTGTCATGAGCCCCCCACCCCCCTCCTTCCTAACCTTACCTCAGAATAACCAAATCAGGGCACACATCCTCAATGCTTGGGGAGAAAGGTATTTATAGGGGGGCTGAAGGTGAAGTCTTTGGCTAACTAAGGTGGGAGCTGTGGGGCTGGGAAGTTCTGTGGGTGGAGTTGGCACTGCAGCGGTTCCTGGAGTCTTATAGAAGTTTTTCATTGGCTGTGTAAACTCATGACAACTGAGTTTTTATAGCTGGCTTTTCTTTTGTTCCTACTGCACTGAAGCTGGAATATTCTGGCAAGGTCTGCCTTCGGTCTCTCTCTTTACTGGTCATTTAAATTTAACATGTGGTTTAATGTCTTCTTTTTTTGTAAGTTATGAATAGTGAGTCTACGTTACATTCATTAATGAATGTATGATTCCAACTCATTATTCTAGTTGACGGTTTTCCTTTAAAGGGTAATTCCACCCAAACATTTTGTTTGATTTGAAGAAAAGTACAAAGGTACATTTGTACTCTCCTCCTGATTAAAATGAGCTCTCAGCCAACTTTCTATCTGTCGTGAGAGCAGAGATATAGCCCCAAACTACTGCGCATGTACTAGGTACCTGGTTTACTATAAACTACAACGGCCAAGGCACTTACAGTTCAGACAACAGTTTGCCACGCCCACTGAATGACATTACCGGAGCGGAGGCCGAGGGGCTGGGCATTTTACTGCTAGTGCCTGTCTGCAGCGCAGCGTCTCTTTGAGGCGTAACTCGCTGGCAAGTTAGCCACTAATGTAACAGTTCTACTGAACAAAAATACCACCATCATTAGCTCAGTCTCCAGAAAACTGAGGAAATACGGCCATTCATTTAGGAAAACTTTCTTTTGTATCGGCCAACATGCTGATAAAGAATGATAAACATATTCAATTGAAAGTTAAAACACCATTGTCGTAGTTGTTAGCTGTTTTAGCTATGTTTGCTAGCAAAACCAAAATGTTCCCAGTTGAGCAACTCGAACGCACTGATGCCCTTATTTTCTTTTTGTCACAACTAATTTAACTATAAACAAGTTTATAGCCCTGAAAATATTAAAAACAAATTAGAGATGAGTTAAACATGATTTGTTTTTATTGTGCTCATGATGTTCCTAGGAGGTGCACTGGATTCAACCATCTGTCAAATGAATAAATAATATTTATTAAATATAATTTACTCTTAAGTCAACATTTTAATTTATGAGGAAAATATATTAAAGCAGAGTATTTTTATTGTCAGGGTCTTAAATAAGCTCAGCAAAACACATTCATTCAGTAGCTAGACTGACAGATGGCTCCCATGCAACTCGGAATACTGCCCCAGGCTCCCTCACATTAAGAGCAAAGGGGTGTGCTTACATCATGCTTTTTCCTGTCCCTGAAATTCCAGCCCTTTCACCATACAAACAAATGGAAAATTAAGAGACTTCAGGAGGCTAAAAAAGTCCTGAATTACATGTTAATACTCAATGTAACATCATTATATTTCCTATTAAGAATGGATTAAGAAAAGCGGTTTCATTTGTTTGCCAATTTTCTGAAAAATGTGTCTTGTTATAGTAGATTTTACCCAATAAAAATTATGTTGAGTACCAAGACATGAAAATGGCTACCACGTAGATTTGGCTGCCTGTTTAAACAAAGGTCCCAATCTATTCAGATGAATTAGGGAATCTTTAGACTAAAAAAAAATACATGTAGTCTAGATGGTGCAAAAGGTACTTTTTTCATTATTAGACTAAGGAGAACATCAGGGAGAACATCTCTCTCGTGAAATGCACTGTGCTTCCAGATTTCTGTCCCACATTTGGAGCATGAAAGATACTTTCTCACCTCTGCAGGTGGTCTCTGGCAATAATGGAATGAGAAGCGTCTGGGAAGCTGACTTTCAGTTGTTTATTTACATGATAGGCTACAAGGTCTCAGATGGTGTCTTCCAACTCATTCCTAACATGCTGACAATTAGATCAGGAAATGTAATCCATTGCTGATTTTGTGATGGCATTATTTTTCTTTAAATCACATAATTTTGCAACATTTTTTTATATTCACAGATTTAATTGAACTGGAGCAGATATATAAATGACTCTTCATCATCTGTGCCTGGATTAGTGATGGGCATTTTGAGTCTTTTTGAGGAGCTGGATCTTTTGGCTCCGTTCACTATAAAGTTGCTGTGCACGTTATATGCATTTGGAGGCTGCATTGGTGTATGCGCTGCTCTGGTGCTGGCGGGGCATTGTTGGTGTGTAGCTTACTTTCCAAAAGCAAGGGGCAAAGACCGGACTTCATTTTGACGCTCACTTCCTGGTGCAGCGCAGTTTACTCCAGTATAATGCTAGGTTCTCACCAAAAGTCGGTTCTGTTTGGTTGTGGATCCGTTTCATTTATTTGTAGATCGGTTGCATTTATTTGTGGATCGGTTGCATTTGTTTTTGTTTTTGAAACAATAATACCCCCATAGACAATAATACCCCCATTCCTACCAGGGAACATTAACGGCACCTGATCCTATACAAATTCAGAACCGGCGAACGTAGTACCACACAGTCGCCGCGCCACATCCATCATGCACCACGCGATCGCATCGCATCCTCTCCATAGAAAATGAATAGAATGCATTGAACTGATGCACCTTGCCGGATTTGGTGAGAATCCACCATAAGTCTTTCAGGTTATTTCAACACAAGTGAATGCTACCGTTGGTCTGGTTTTGCACAAGGTTCACTCCCTCTGCATAGGTGCTACTACAACTGCTGCTCTGCACGTGCCTGCCATAGGCGCGCATTTCCTGTTTGTAGGTAGAGTTGGTGGAAGACTTGTCTGCGTTTGGAAAGTACGGAGGTACATATTGTGCTGCATGCAGTGTGTAATCGATATTAGTTAGAGTTTTAAAATCCATATAGTAGACGGATTTGCTCCTAAGGTAAAAAACTTTGTTGCCGCTAGGAGGCAGAGAAGGACTTTTTCACTTTTTCCTCCGTTAAGCACTCGGCTAGCAGCCGGTTAGCTAATTTGGCCATGCTGACGGGAGGTTTTTTGTCTGTCATAAGAGTCTGCATCCATTATTAATTGGCTAAACGCTGCTGCTATTAAGTGCCACCTTGCTGCTTCATATTGCATATCTGATGGATTGCTGGATATTGCATATCGCTGGATTGCCGGGTTAATTTCTTATGGCAAAGCTTATTTTGCTTTATAGACTATGCATATCTTGTGGAATGTTGGGCTTATTGCTTTATTCTTATATTGGCTGTTTTTCATTCATTTATGTCGCTCGAGGTAACTTCGGCACATCTGCAAATAAAGTTTGGGCGCGTCTGCTTTCTTTTACTAACGTTACGCTACGCTAGGATAGCTGGGAGTGTAACGTTAGCTGTAGCTTACATTGCTTGTTTTGTTGTTGATTAATTAAGTAATCTGTAGCTATCTAGTTATGTAACGTTAGCTATATTATCTACACTTCAAGAACTGCAGTTTCTCCCTTGTAAGAAAGACGGAGAATTTTCAGGATTCCAGATTCAAATTAGCGAGATATTGATAATTACAGATATTACGACTGCTTTTAGTGACTGCTATTAGGGAGCGAGAATTTACACACAGCTATCCTGTTATTGCGGTAATGGTAACGTTAATAGAAAAACAAAACAGGATTCCGGATTCTAGACAAATATTTATTACAGATTTTGACGTTACATACGACTGTTATCATATCATTCAGAAACATCAAGATTCTCTCGGGGGTGGAGCGCATTTTCTGCAGCAGCAGCAACACAGGGTGGCTCAAACATATAGGACCACAATGGAGCGAAGCCGCCCCCATACTTGTAGTGATCTCCCTCCCTCCCGGTACCATCCTCGCCCTCCACGTCCTCATCTCCCTCTTCGTTCGCATCCTCCTGCCCCTCATTGTCCCACAGAAATGACGCGTCCTCCTCCTCAACAGAAGGGGATGGAGGAGGAGAGTGATCCTCAATTTGAGACACAATGTCATCCATTTTGGATGACATTGAGCACTGCTATCTTTTGAGCACTGCTATCCAGAAGCTAGCTAGCTAGCCACCGCGACAGCCTGCCCATTAAAAAAAAAAAAAAAGTCCCGCCCCAACGTCCGGTTTCACAAGAAAGCCTTCTGAAAAGCATTAGGAAAAATGTGATCTGACTTCTGTTTTGTGGGGCCTTTAAATAAACTTTAAGCAAATAACTGTAGTGGCTAATGATTTTAATAGATAATAGGTGGATAATGTTTTATGAGGTTTCTGGTGAATTTATACAGTTTTGAAGGTGTGAAAAGGGCAGCTTTCTCCAGAGATTGACACCAATGATTTCCATAAAGTTTATTACTCAACATATTGACATGTTGGTTCAAACTCACACGATGAGAAGTGAATAATAAAACAATATTTTTAACTTTCTATGGGAGCAAGTCTGAATTATTCCCCAATTGAACAGGTCCCCAATTGAACCTGTTAAAGAGTTGTACTGCTTGTGCATTTTAACGTTAATGTAGCACCACAGCGCTCACAACACCACTGTATGTCTGGGTCACATAACGTTAAGGAGGGGGAAAAAAGAGCCAGACTAAATGGATTCAAAGTGATATACATATATTGACAATGTAAATCTCAATTCCTCTTCAGTGCATCACAAGAAAACGCCAAAGTGTAGCTTTTTACAGCTTTGACTTCCACACAAAGCAGATAAGTGAAATTTCCCTCATATAGAAGCCTATTCTCTCAAATGATTACACTGACCACATTTACATGCACACAATAATGCCACTGTCAAAATCGCAATTCAGACAATAGTACAATTAGGCCATTTGCATGCGTCTGCAAAGGAAGTGTGTCCATAATATTCCCGTTTACATGCAAATAATGGCTCATTCAATCAAACAGCACAATAGGAGTAACCAGAGGCCTTTTGCAAATTTTGCTAAACATGCTGCTTCAGTTATACAAGGGAAAATGAGTGAGAGGGAGACAGAGGCAGGGAGAGGAGGGCAGTTAGAGGGGGGCAGGGAGAGGGGGGCAGTGGCAGGGAGAAGGAGCAGTTAGAGGGGGGACAGTGGCAGTTAGAGGGATCCTGTCCTGCCTTCCTGAGCAGCCCTACTCACCCTCCTGGAGCCTTAATAACCAGAAAACAAATATGTGCAACACACACCTAGAAATCTGAGTCATTTTAACATTTAACAGTTTTACAATATTGCAAATAAAATCAGAGTACCCCGCATATCTTTATCTTAGTAGATAAAATAGTCTATAAGTAAATATAACACTATAATATATAAAATATAAACCTAATTCTTTGAGACGTCTAACCCCCTACCCCCGGCTCTGTATTCTCAGACAAATCGTATCGTTAGTTGAGTGTACTGTTACATTCCTAGTTGTTAGCGAGCTAGCTAACCTGACTAAATACAGACATAAAGTTGCAAGTAGCTGATTGAACTATGAGAACACTTGCATGTTGATTTTGTTTTAAAAAATCTCCAATGTCCCGTTTCTTTTTGGCAGACATCTTTCATTTCACTAGAAGAAAACTGTCTTGGCTTGCTTACGCTATAAAACCCAGCGGGACCAATTTTCATTGGCTAGCCTAGCCCAAATGTAATCCTGACATCATGGATACTCTCGTATGTGATTAGCTAGTAACTGTAACACGATCAGGCATCAGTAGGCCGATTCGATTTTTAGTAAGATGGATTGGAAGGAAACCGTGGCTGTGCCTGCAATGGCTCCCTATTCACTATATAGTGCAATATATTCACGTTCCACCATTTTACTTGAGTGTCTAACTGTAAAATTGTTGCACTATATACAGATCCTTTCCAAAAAATTTGAATATCATGGAAAAGTTTTTTTTTTTCCATAATTCCATTCAAAAAGTGAAACTTTCATAGATTATAGATTCATTACACACAAAGTGAAATATTTCTAGCCTTTATTTGTTTCATTTTTCATAATTTTGGCTTACAGCTCCAGAAGACCCCCAAAACAGTATTTCAAGAAATTAGAATAGTGTGTCGAAAATCAGCATTTACTTCAGTTATTTCAGAGAATGAGTGGAGTGGCTTGACTCGAGGAATCCGACAGTTGTAGCCCATGTCCCGGATACGTCTGTACGTGGTGGTTTTTGAAGCACTGACTCCAGCCTCAGTCCACTCCCTCTGCATCTCCGCCAAATTTTGGAATCGTCTTTGCTTGACAATCCGCTGAAGCCTACGGTCATCTCTTTTGCTTGTGCACCTTCTCCTGCCACATTTTTCCCTTCCACTAAACTTTCTATTGATATGCTTGGACACTGCACTCTGTGAACAGCCAGCCTCCTTAGCGATGACCTTTTGTGGCTTACCTATCTTCTGGAGGGTGTCAATGATGGTCTTCTGGCCAATTGTCAAGTCTGCAGTCTTCCCCATACTGAATCAAACTGAGATAAACTTTGCAGGTGTTTTGAGCAAATTAGATGATAGTGTGACACTCAGTCTAAAACATTCATTCTCTGAAATAACTGAAGTAAATGTTGATTTTCGACACACTATTCTAATTTCTTGAAATACTGTTTTGGGGGTTTTCTGGAGCTGTAAGCCAAAATTATGAAAAATGAAACAAATAAAGGCTAGAAATTTTTCACTTTGTGTGTAATGAATCTATAATCTATGAAAGTTTCACTTTTTGAATGTAATTATGGAAAAAAAAAACTTTTCCATGATATTCTAATTTTTTGGAAAGGATCTGTATTGCCCTCAAAGAGTCCCACAATGCAACGGAAAAAGCATGTACACTATTAATGTTAAAAAATACCACAATGCAGTGCTTCACCTCTGCTCCTGCACTCCTGCGGATTGAAACGACACGAGACAAACCGAACACAAGATGAGAGCATCGCCTCCTAATTCTCAAGTGGATTAGTTGTCTCAGGATGACTATAGCCAACTTTTTGTAGAGCATTTTGATTTAAAGTGATTGCCAACTCAAATCGATGATTCAGCTTTTCAATGGTTAGTTGTCATCCTGAGGTGGAATAAACGTAACCCAAATATCAGTACTACATGTTATGCCTAAATTTGTTATGAGAACTGATCGGAACCAATCGCAGACACCAGAAGTAATAAGAATAGGCTTTATTCGTAGTCGACAAACACAGGTCAATGTCCAACAAACAGTGCAATAGAGGGCAGGTAGAAACGTAGTCAAATCCAGGCAGGGGTCAATGTCCAGCAATCAGTGCAATACAGGGTAGGCAAGAGCGACGTCCAGGAACAGGCAGGGGTCAGAACCGGGGAATCCGTCAGAGCTGGGGATCAGGAGGGCAATGGGCAGGGCTAGGACAAGGAAGGGCAGGAGGGCTGGACAGGAACAGGTAGGACAGGAGCAGGCTGGACAGGCAGGAGAACAGGAACTGGACGGGTACACAGGACTGGACACAGGAACGAGGAGCAGGCAGGAATCAAAAACGCTGGAAAGGAAAGTAATGAGACAAGCAGGAATGCAGGGCACAAGACAATCTGGCACAGAGCACAGAAACAGAGGAGACTAAATACCAAACTAATGAAGAAACAATGAGGAACAGGTGCGACAAAACGAATGAGAACACAATTCAGGTGCGGGGAAGTGGAGACACAAAATGTAGGGAGAGAAGGAAAACACAGATCGGACTGCCAGATAGAAAATACATATAAACGGAAAAACCAGACGTAGACTTAAGACGTGGAGGCACGGGACGTGACATAAATTGAGATATGCCTTCCTTACTTTTTACCATTGCTTGTAATTGATCAGGCGGGATTAAAAGGTGACCAGTACACGTCATCAAGTCCTCTCAGCCAATAGAGAACCTCGGTCATACGTCACTGAAGCGTTTATGTGAATGCCACGCCCCACTTTGGGGGAATAATTCAGACTCGCTCCCATAGAAAACAACGGTGCAGGAAGAATACAACAAAGATCAAAAAAAAAAAACTATAGAATTCACAAAAGCTGTTGTATTGTGAATTGCACAGCCAATGCAATTTAAAAAACCCGACTTGCATTTTGCACGTTTGTCATGTCCAATCGGAAATACCAAAAGACGAGCCCTGTGGCTACATGCTATTATGAGAGAACAGGTGGAAGGAAACTATATGGTGTCCTGAATCTCCACATTATGTCTGTGGAAAGCACTTTTTAACAGGTAGGCAGTGGCGTAACTACATGATCAGCTCGGGGGGGGGGGGGGGGGGCAAATATATGTCGCTTTTGAATTTAATTTATACCGCTAGTCAATCAAAGGTTATATGACCCTGGGCCCTATCTTACACCCGGCGCAAAGCGGCGCTAACCCAAACGCAAGTGTCTTTGCTATCTTACAGCCGGCGCTAGGTTCATAATAACGCCTAGCGCTCACGTCCTTTAACTAGCATGTATTCTTGCGCCCGTTGCAAGTGAACTGGGCGTGTTGGTCTTAAGATGAGGAGTGGCCAGGATTCTTTTTGGCGTATTGCTATCTTGAGCCAGCAGAAAGCGCTTGCGCTAGAACCACCACAAACCTGGTCTAAAGTCATGTCGCAGTTGTTTACATGTTATTTTAACGGCGCATATAAGTGCGTCTACATAGGCGTGTGCACAACGCACATACCCTCCTGTCTGTTACACACAGGGGCGCGCACAAGCATGACTAAAATATCTAGATCACAATGTGAAATATTATTATTGTGTAGGCTATATCAAAAATGGATAATAATAAAAGGTTCCATAGGTCCACATACCTTTCCCTCAGCGAAGGGAAACGATGCCACATTACATTGCTCTCAGCCCACTCCATCAACATCCAGGCGATGTGCGATGGTACGGGACAATGGCTATCAATTAAAAAGGAGCTGATAACACCTATATCAAGCCTAATGCACAAATTGTCATTTACACCTAATGCGTGAAATGTCATTCAATGGAAAACTTGCGCACTGCAATAGACGGACATTTGAGTTTTGAAAATGCGCTTCAGATGTCATTACAATACAGCTCTGTTTATCTAGGAATACTGCCTGTAAGTAAATAGAATGGTTTGTGACTGAAAAAAGTTCAAAACCTTGTCCAGTGAATATTGCTTTTATTGTTTTTCAAATAGCCTAGGCTACAGCGGATTAGCTGTGCATAAGGTTTTTTTCGATAGCCTAGGGTTAAAAAACTGAGATAAATGTCACCATAACTGAATTGTAACCTAACTGAATAAAATATTTTAAAGAGAACTAAGGTTCTAATTAGAAATGAAAACATATTTGCAGCATGTTACAATTAATTCACAATTAATTTTAATACCATTATCTGCATGTGCGCTTCACAGGAGCAGGTCTGTTTCCCCTGCTGTAAATCACACTTTTAACGGTCTTCCTGGGAAAGTGGATTGTTTTAAAGCATTATGCTACCAGTAAAACAGGTTGGTCACATTTCCATAAGCAGGACATTATAAAACAAGGGAAAATATGCTGAACCTATGGGTTGCCAACCTGACAGCTTTATTGTATTTATTGTCATCATTAAGGCAAAATAACGTTATTTATGTTATTAATCAAAATTAGAATGCAGGTAGCCTAATGAACTTCGGATGAAGCTTGAACATGAGTTCATTGCATAATCAAACGAAATTCATTAAACAAGCAGGCTAATTTGGCGTTTTCTAAGGTGAGATGGAAACCATTGGTAGCTTATTCTCAGCTGTCGCAGGTGCCTTTAACGAAATTTAACCGCATATATTTTGTAAAATAACAGCACTGTCGGGAATTACCGGGTTTGTCCGAATAATACACTGCCCGGCCAAAAAAAAAGTCGCCATTGCACCCGTCATGCATAGTGCCCACTGTACAAGCCTCAGGAGGCAGTGTTATGATCTGGGGTTGCTTCAGTTGGTCAGGTCTAGACTCAGCAACATTATGCAGCAATAAAATTAAGTCAGCGAAGTACCTGAATGTACTGAATGACCAGGTTATCCCATCAATAGGCATATGCCAGGATGACAATGCCAAGATTCATCAGGCTCAAATTGTGAAAGAGTGGTTCAGGGAGCATGAGGAATAGTTTTCACACATGAATTACCCACCAGATTCCTGACCTTAACCCCATTGAAAGTCTTTGGGAAACTTATGCTACTCTGGATGGAAATAAATGTTGTGACATTGCATAAGGTTGTCGAAACAATGGCACAACAAATGCGCGCCGTAATCAAAGCTAAAGGCGTTCCAACAAAATATTAGAGTGTGCGACTTTTTTTTTGGCCGGGGCAGTGTATTTATCATAGGCTACTATTGATCCATATAGCCTATTCCTTGATTGCACTAAACACACACGAGCATGTCTGTTTCGCCATCATATAAGCAATCCGCCAAGGTGGAAAAGCAGGCTTTTAAAGGGAATGGGATATGACATTTTGATTGGTTTATTGCATGTCACGCCCAAGACACACCTATAATTAATGAAGAGACTAGGTTCAGCCCATTTGCACGCTGCGCCGTGCTTAGCACCCAAAAAACACGCCGTTAAAATAGCAAAAGTGGACTTGGACACGCCCTAAATGGACTTTATGCCATGCGCTTAGACCAAGCACCAAGATTACCAAGATAGAGCCCCAGGTATTTAGTATGTTTAGCATCTGATTTTACATTTAAAGACAGAAAAATTATTATACAAATATACAAACGAATGCATTCAATACTATTCACATCATAGTTATCAACCATTTGTTCACTTTAACCTATTATTTTTTGGTTTAAATAAATATTTTACCTGGTCGCACCACCTGACGATTATCAGTTGTGCCACCTGACAACATTAGTAATGACAGGATATATGCTGAATAATTGCATTTTTATTTCAAATACAAAAAAGTGTCCCTGAAGCTACTGTCTATACCGTATTGCCCGCGCATTTCCTTGTGTTCAGGTTGCTGCTCCTCCAAACGACCATGATCCGGCCCTGGATATACAGTACCAGTCAAAGGTTTGGACACACCTACTCATAGAAGGTTTTTTTCCGTTATTTTTACCGTTTTCCAAATTTTGGAATAGTAAAGACATCAAAACTATGAGATAACACAAATTAAATTATGCAAAAACCAAAAAAAAGGGTTAAACAAATAAAAAAAGTCTTATATTAAGTAGCCACCCTTTGCCTTGATAACGGCTTTGCACATTCTTGCCATTCTCTCAAACAACTTCTGTGGTAAACAGGTACTCCACAGGTAAAAAGGTGATGCCATCATGACTATAAAAGGATATCAAAAGACTCCTGATATCTTATTTCCAGGTACTCTTAGAAGCGATACTATAACCTCAGAATTTGAATGGATCTCTATGGGAATTGGGGGGTGGGACTAGATTTAGCTTTAAATTACACTGGAACAGTGTGGAACACATGGTTGGCTAAATGGCTCTAGGTCATCAAGGGTCTGACGTATCAAACAAGCCTTAAACCATCACTCTGCTGCCAGATATGCAGTAGATATGGATGGATCACTTGAAGGGTTTCTTCTCCTGACAAATTTTCCTATTGAACTCTATGGAAAAATAAGTCAGGAGAAGAAACCCTTCAAGTTATCCATCCATATCTACTGTATTTCTGGCAGCAGAGTGATGGTTTAAGGCTTGTTTGATACGTCAGACCCTTGATGGCTAAATCTAGTCCCACCCCCCAATTCCCATAGAGATCCATTCAAATGCAGAGGTTATAATATGGCTTCTAAGAGTACCTGGAAATACGATATCAGGAATCATTTGATATCCTTTTATACAGTCATGATGGCATCACCTTTTTCCCTGTGGAATACCTGTTTACCACAGAAGTTGTTTGAGAGAATGGCAAGAATGTGCAAAGCTGTTATCAAGGCAAAGGGTGGCTACTTTGAAGAATCTAAAATATAAGACTTTTTTTTATTTGTTTAACCATTTTTTGGTTTTTGCATAATTTAATTTGTGTTATCTCATAGTTTTGATGTCTTTACTATTCCAAAATGTGGAAAACAGTAAAAAATAACCAATAACAAAATAATAGCAAATAATAGCAAAAAAACCTTCTATGAGTAGGTGTGTCCAAACTTTTGACTGGTACTGTACTACGAAGGAAGCTTAACATAACCAGGGTTTCTCTGTGTTAGCTGGCTTCAGAAAGCCTAACCACCGCATTCTGGCTTAACCAGTACTCCGAACGTGGTTATCAACTTGCTAAGTGAACACAGGCTTTATTAATCAAGGTACGTACACGTTCCCCTGGGGGTGGGTGAAATGCCCGAGCGATTTTAAAAAAATATTTTAAATAGTGGATTTTGGTGACTTCTAAAGAAAGATTATTCTAAAAATGATCATTAGTTGTAAACTAATCGCGATTAGCATTTAGCTATCTAATGTGGTAAAACATACTAAACAATGTATGATTAGCTAGGTTGACAAACATTCTTGAAATGAGCAAAAAAACAAGTTCATTTCAGGGACATTAGTCTCTGCTCTGTGCACTTGCTAGCTGGATAGCATATGTAGTCGTAGCTCATTTTTCCTATTCCCTTCTTGCAGCAATAAAAAACAATTTGTTAGGGATCCGGGTAGGGCCTGGACTCAAATGCACAACTCAGACAGAAATACAATAATGCTCGCGGGGAGTGTTTATTACTTCGCCAAAAACTCCGGAAGTATAGGGAGAAAAGGGAGAGGGGCTGAATCCTGGGTTGGCGAGAACAGGGGGACAGAGTGGGAGCGGGAGCAGGCAAAGGGGCTCAACAGTGGCTGAATCCTGGGTTGGCGTAGCAGAGGGAGAGCGAGATGCGGGAGACTGGGATGAGTGGCGTGGAACAGGCTGGCGGGTAAAGCAGAATATCAGACAAAGCGTAAATTTCAGCAAGACAAAATGAGACTGTGAAGCGTTAGTTCAGCAATGAGTGATTGCAGCATGAGAATGTATGCAAGAGTGATTGAGCGGAGACAAAGGCGTGAGGAATGCAAACGGGGAAAGGAATGTGATAGGCAGAGCAATAGCGAGGGTGAAATAGGCGAAACAAGCAGGGAAACCACGCCCAGCCTGCACAACAAGGAAGACAGACAGGGAAACGTAAAAACAAGACAAGAAACGCGAGGAAAAGGGGAAAACACGGAGCACAAACAGGGAAGGGGGACTGAGAGGGAACGGAGAGTGTAACACAATTCCCACATTAGACTAATGTTAATTAATTATACACTTAATTTTTTAAGCAAGATTTTCAGGACTCATCTGTAAAGTTTTGCTGTCTGCTAGCTAGCTAGCTGCTGGTCAACTAACAGTTAGCTAGCATTCGCAGGATAGGTTAAGGTTAATGTGCCGGCGAAAGTGATTCGCAGGAACCAAACGGCAATTCTGAGGGAATGAGCGAAGTATTTCAACAGTAGTAGCATAATGGGTAAGCCTTAAGCTATTGCTAGTGTTTTGCCTGACTTTTACTGGGACGGGGGATTGGGAAGGTGCACTCTCCTTCTCCAGGCAGAGTAGCAGGACAGCAAAGAAGCGGCGCCCGAATCGCCTTTGAAACCGGAGGCTAGGGTATGGCAAGAGCCATACCCAAATGACGCCACTGGAGGAGTAGTGTCAAATAAAGAAAACCACGTATTAATCACAGTTGGCAATCCCTTTAATTTCAGTAGCTGTTTAAACTATTGCTAATCAATGTGACAGTAATGTTTAACAGTTTAATTCACACGGTAACAGTTCAAATTCAACTTTTCCTCATTTGAGCAGATACACAGAGAAAGCCAATAAAAATGACAACACATTCACTACTGTTTATTTAGATAAATTTGAGGACAGAAATACTGTAAATTAAGATATTTATGCGACGCCACACCTGTCAATGGTGGCACAAAATGATGATTCATAAATGTCCAAAATCTCAATTTACTACTACCTATAGAATGTCCTATTGAGTGTTTCCAGTGTAGGAAATAGCAAATGACTGAACAAGGGAGCGATTTCGAACACAGCACGCATGTCGGCATGCATCCAAACCTGATCCAAACTAGCTAGGTATAGATTTGCGAACTCGTCATGCTGGCTCTTTCCATCAGAAACCGTTCAGTGAAAACTGACAGATGACAAAACCATAGCAATTTGTACCACACAGGCAATAAATTTGGTTTAATAATTGGAGGGGACAATTCACCTAGCTTTCAGGATTGGAGAGGACACATCCCCTGCACCCCCTCCCCCACAAAAATCTAGGCCTATGGCCTAATTCCATCAAAAAAAAAATTTTACACTAACATAGATAACACTATGATATACAAAACTAATTCTAATTGCACAACCCAAAACTTTGTATAACTAGCAAGGTAATAACAGGATTAAAATGTTATCTACACTCAGGCAGTAATTCTAACAAACAATTTTAAATGGTGAAAAGCTATTCTAAAGAATAGCTTTTCATCATCAGCACCCAAGGCCAAGGACACACAGTCCATATATGATACAGAAAAATCAATAGACACACAGTCCATACACAACCTGCACAGCCAAAGCAAGTCAACGCAGCTACCAAAACATGATCCTCCGTGGATTCAATACATATCCCGTACCGCAATCCCCGCTTTTTAACAATCTATTATTTAGTATTAACATAAAAGAAAGTAAAATCAGGGCACTGCAACCTGCACAGTCCAAACAGTGGACTCACCCCTGCTGTATGAAACTATGCTTAGGCTGACACTAGCCCAGCTTCAGGCTGCACCCTGGTTCGTTTAGTTAGTACAAAATATAACATAAAAGTTTTCACACTCATGGACACCTACAACAGGGATTTGAAACTTCAGCCACTTGATCCAATTCTTCCTCACTCCTTCTCACTCCTCCTCTTGCTCCATAACTCCTCTGGATGAGGTCACACCCTTTTTACAATTTTGGATGGGGACGCACCGGCGTACAGAATTATAGAGTTAGCATTATGGTTTTAAATTGAAATAACAATAAAAAAGTTCAAGCAAGAGCGAGACTATTAGTCTTGGAACCTGACCATCACAAAATAATACTATGCACTATCAATTTTGAAGATTATAGTCCATAGAGTCAGTGTATCTCCAAAGTGGGAAATTAGACTTTTTAATTTTCAGATTGCTGAGTTTATTTTATCAATAAATATGGGGGGGGGGGGGGTGGGGGGGTGCATCATTTAAACAAGAATTCATAATTTTGTTTAATACAGCAAGAAAGAACATGGAAACGGCCTCCACTTGACTTCCAACCTATGGATGTGTAATGACCCCTATTAGGTAGACAAGAATATTCACACACACACACACACACACACACACACACACACACACACACACACACACACACACACACACACACACACACACACACACACACACACACACACACACACACACACACACACACACAAATGTGAGAAACAATTTTGAAGCACAAATTCCATGGACCTGTTAAAAATACTGTACATTTTCAGGAACAGTGTCACTATCAAGATTCAATCTATTTCTGAGTTTGTACAATCAATATTTATGAATCCCAAAGGATTTCCTACAAAAACAATCAATGTTCTGCAGAGATTAGGGTCCCCAGTCTGTCTGGGTTGATGGCCTATCTGCTTCTCTATATGAGAATTAAGATCATGTGTGACCTTTTCCTGAGGACCGTGAATAGTGTGCTGCGGGTTTTGATTTATACATAAAAAACTACATATAGTACTGTATATCTGTGCACTACAGTAATAATATATTATTTAAAATAATAAGTATTATAAAAAAATATTTGAGGGAGTTTTTGGGTTGTTGTATCTTTAACAAAAGAACACAGGCAGCGATTTACATCCTTTTAAGAATCACCTTATTAATCACGTTCCAAAATAGATGGTGGATCAGGCAGGGGCAGATTCAGGTGAGCTGGTGGAACAGGCCCACTTTCGGTTCACATAAATGGCACCGTTGACAGCTGGTGTGCATAACTACACATCAGTCGGCACAGGGGGAGTTTGCCTGGTTTACTCTTGCATGGTGAGTGTTAAAGGAAATTAAATGTAAGGAGTGGCTTTCCTGATGAGATGTGGTGGTACAGCAGAACTTGTGCTCATTAGCATCACCACAGTATGTGAAACAAAAGGGCAGCATCACCCTCAAAGCCACAGGTTAAAAGAATGGCATATTTTAAAGAATGATGCAGCAGGCTTCTGGGTTGCAACAGGCTGGGGTAGATTCTGGTGAGCTGGTGGAACAGGCCCAACAGCTGGGGTAGATTCAGGCGAGCGGGTGGAACAGGCAGGGGTAGATTCAGGTGAGCTGGTGGAACAGGCCCACAGCTGGAGTAGATTCAGGTGAGCTGGTGGAACAGGCCCACAGCTGGGGCAGATTTCAAGTGAGCTGATGGAACAGGCCCACTTTCCATTCACATAAATGGCACCGTTGACAGCTGGTGTGCATAACTCCACATCAGTCACAAAGTGCTAAAAATGTACAGTCGAAAAAATCAACAGCAACATATCTTTTCCAAACATAATGACACGGTTACTCCCGAACATCCACAGACCTTGTTGTGCACCAGCTGATTTTCTTATAAAACTGCACGACAGTATACCTAAGAGAATTGATGCAGTTTTAAAGGCAAAGGGTGGTCACACCAAATATTGATTTGATTTAGTTTTTTACCGTTTACTGCTCTTTATAGTCAATTGTATTAGAAACTTTTCATTTCATTATTTTTGAACTTCGCTTAACATAATTATTTTACATGTGCCTAAGACTTTTGCACAGTACTGTATATACACGCAGTCATGACCAAACCATGCCAGTATTCTCTGGCTTATGATAACACAGTGCGTCCTAGAGTGTTGCCGTGCTTTGGTCGATACTTTATGTGGATATACACAGCAGGCGTATACAGGCGTATTTTGGTACAAAGTAGTTTTTAAAAAAACAAACGTGCACAACAAGGTCTGGATGTTCGTGAGTGACCGTGCCCATTATGTTTGGAAAAGATATGTCGCTGTTGATTTTTTGAATGTACATTTCTGGCACATTGAGCACCGCAAACTTTGGACCGTTGAGGTTCAGTCTATCCGGGTCATATCACGGTGAGCTGCAGTGGATATCTACAAAACTAGTGAGTCCTCAGCGAAAATACCTGGATGGATAGATAGCACTCCGGGTATGTAGGAACATATCAAAATTTCATTTTTGGGTGAACTGCTTCTTTAAGCATTACATTACATTCATTTAGCAGACGCTTTTTATCCAAAGTGACGTACAATAAGTGCATACAGAGACGTCATCAAGATCACTACAGAACAGACAAGACAAAGCACATCCTTCCCATAATGTAGCAGCTATCCCTAGTAATGAAAGTTGACTGTAGTTCACAGTAAGCTGGGGTAAATCAGCTATACTACACTTCTATTCTAAATACTATTATAAACTATAACAAACAGACAGGAAAACACAGGGAACTAGCACCATGAGGTCCTAGGTTAGAATATCAGTCAAGGTGGAGTCTGAAGAGGTGTGGTCTTAAGGCCTCGATGGAACGCAGGCAGGGTTGCGAGTAGAATGTAGGGGAATGGGAAGTTCATTCGGGTCAAGCAGGTTGTTCTGGTGGAGAAAAAACAGAGTTGGTTAAGGACAGCACGTAAATTGTTTTGGGACAAGAAGGGCAAGAGAGATACAGGACGGTAGTTCCTGACATCAGAGGGATTCCAACCTAGGTTTTTTTGAGGAGTGGGGTTACACGGGCAGTTTTAAAGGCAGCAGGAACATGGCCACAGATTAGGGAGGTGTTAATAATGGAGGACAGATATGGAATGAGCTCAGCGGATATAGACTGGAGGACTGCTGAAGGTATGGGGTCTAGTGGACAGGTGGTTGCGCGGATGGCGCGTCACCAAGCTGGAGCACATCTGAGTCCTCCAGAATCTTGGACGACAGTTGTAGCGATGGGTTCAGTATGGGGGATGTGGGGTGTCACCGGATGCGTGAAGGAGTTCCGGATCGCGGCCACCTTCCCCTCAAAGTGGGTCAGGAATTCATCTGCAGAGAGGGAGGAGGGTGAAGTGGGTGGAGGGATGAGCAGGGAGGAGAAGGTGGAAAAGAGTTTACGTGGATTAGATACACATGCATCAATTTTAGACTGGAAAAATGAAGTTTCAGCTGATGTGGATGCAGCTGTGAAGGCTGCCAGCAGAGTGTGGTAGGAGGCCAGGTCATCTGGGGATCTGGATTTCCTCCACTTTCTCTCAGCGGCTCGCAGCATGGTTCTGCTGGATCTGAGAGAATCCGTCAGCCACAGGGAGGGGGGTGATGGTCGAGCTGGTTTGGAGACAAGAGGACATAGTGAGTTGAGAGACTGAGAGAGGCATGAGTTAAACACAGAGGTGGCAACATCAACGTGCATTTTAGCAAAGGTAGCAGGAGGAGGAAGTGCAGAGAGAGCAGAAGTAGTGAGATAGGAGTGTGAGAGGGTGCGGAGATTTCTCCTGAACATAACAGCGGGTGGGTTGTTAGCGGAGTTGAGGGAGAGTGGGCAGGAGAGAAAATGAGATAAAGAAATGGTCCGATACGTGGAGGGGGGTCACCGTGAGTTCAGATGTGGTGCAACTCCTGGTGAGTACAAGGTCCAGTTACCACCCTTGTGGGTGGCAGGCGATGGGGACTGAGTGAGGGCAAAGGACTGGAGGAGTGAGGCGACACTGGATAGCTGGGAACTGTCTGGTTGGAGGTTGACGTCTCCCAGTAGGATTATAGGGGTGCCATCCTCAGGGAAGGAGCTCAGGAGAGTGTCCAGTTCATCCAGGAAAGCGCCGAGCAGACCTGGAGGGCGATAGAGAACAACAATGTTAAGTGCAGATGGGTGAGTTACAGTGACTGCATGAAACTCAAAGGAAGAGATATTCAGGCAGTGTACAGTGGGAATAGAGAATTTCCAGGATGTGGAAATGAGCAAACTAGTACCCCCGCCTCGGCCAGAGGCCCTGGGAGTGTGGGAGAAGGAGTAGCCAGCAGACAGAGCAGCTGGAGTGGCTGTGTTATCGGGAGTGATCCAGGTCTCAGTGAGAGCCAGGAAGTGGAGGGACTTCACCTTGGCATAGGCAGTGATGAAATCAGCTTTCTGGACGGCTGACCGGCAGTTCCCACCACTGACAGTTCCTTATGAGAGGACAGTGGTGGGCAGACCAGGTTAGCCGGACAGCGTCTGCGGTGGTTGGGCCTCCTGGAGCGAGGCATGGAGCACAGATGAATGGGGGTTACACATGGTAGGGGGTGGTAAGACAGGTTAGGTGGGGAAAGATCATTACAAACAGATCATTCAGACAAATTGCCGATGAGGCTGCCGTATTTACGGGAGCCTCTGTTTTAACTTATAGACTATTTGCTAATTTCCCAATTGCACTCAGCTCCTTGCAGGGCTAGTTCACTCAGGTGCATCTATTTTCAATTAGCAACACAAAAGACTAGCAGCTGGTCTAAAAACACAAAGCAAGTTAACAACTGACCGCTAATGCTGCAATTTACTTCAACTACACAGTGACTACGCTACAAACAGTTCAATTAACTAACACACAGCTGAAACCGAATGAAAATAATACACTTAGCCTATCCTAGACCAGTGGTTCTCAACCCTGGTCCTGGGGACCCCCTGTGTATGCTGGTTTTCGTTCCAACCACAATTGCAATACTTGAATTTATAAAATAACAAGCTGTTAATTTTTCTTAATTAGGTGTTTTTAATGTTTAGAGGGATTATTTACATTCTTAAGCCACATTATGTTAGTAATAGCTATGCATGCCATGAAGAATAAAAGTCCAATATTCACATTGTGCTGTATTGTAAACAATTAAAAGGAGGTAAAGAATGTTTTAACTGATCAAATTAAAGACTGAGGTGAATCAATTGGTTCATAATTGGTAAAATTGTGGACACATGGCCACTAAAACTAACCGTTTGGTAAATAATGAAGAATTCAAAGACAAAGCAAATGATAACGAGCCAAACCTGCATTGTGTTAACAAGGTTAAGGAAAAAATTATGAAGGAACTTAAACTTGTGTTCAATTACCTAATTAGGAGCCTATTCACCTGAGTTCTTACCTCTTCTTTGTAATTGTTTGCAATATAACACAATAAGCATAACGAACATGGGATTTTTTTTCTTCAAAGCATGCATAGCTATTACTAACATAACGTGGCTTAAGAGAGTGAAGAGTTTAAAGTGTTCTCTCTATACAATAAAAACACCTAATTAAGAAAAAATAACAGCTTGTTAAAATTCTGGTATTGCAATTGTGGTTGGAATGAAAACCAGCATACACAGGGGGTCCCCAGGACCAGGGTTGAGAACCACTGTCCTAGACGGTAGATAATTCACAACATGTTAGATAATTAAGCAAAATGATCCATTTGCACCTTCAGTTATTTGTAGTGTCAAATGTAGCATTACCATCAACTGTAAGGGAAGTGCAGCATTTTGGTCCACACTTAGTGCAGAGTTGGTTGGCAGATTTGTCTTCTTGAGAAAAGGTTGGCAACTGAATCAATTTGTTTCAGAATATTTCCAGGATTCACAAACCACATGTATATGGTGGTGTAACCAATTACTGTGATTACATGGGAAAGCATCCAAATGCCTTCGCATTTCAGTTCTGTGTGCATTTACGGACAGGCACTTATGGTGACCTTTAGTAGCATCCTGTTTCTATTATTTATCTATTCAAGTATACATGCCATTAGAAACTATAACTATAATATTGTGTTGTAATTATTGTCGTCATCATCATCATCATCATCATGCAACTGTCAAATAAGTTTTTTGGGAAGATCTGGAAAGCTAATTTTAATGTTAGGATTTGGATTTCACCACTCATGTCTGATGTAAGCCTTGAGGTGGAAGGATTGTACCATCTCCAGCATTAGTTATTGAGCACAATTAATTGGTTAATTAAGACTTTATTTAGTGTTAAAAAGTGTTGTCTTTTTTTCCTCCTTTTTTTAGAGTGCACATATTATCTGTGCAGGTGCGAAAATGGCATGTAATTAACATGTCATAATCAAAATGACTAAGTTTGACACATTGTAATCACTGCATGGAGATTAGCCTGTAGCCAGAGGCCATCCATGCGGCCTGTCTTAATATCATTTGCATAATGAAAGCCCAGTGATAGTAATAGCTTTCCTTTCTCTTATTATAATTTCACCCAGGGCAGCCAAGACGGTGCCAGTGTTTCCCATTACCTTGGAGAAACTCACAGACAAAGTCACTTTTACCTTCCCACAAATTGCACTCCTGAACAGACGCTCTTCATATGGCTTGAGCCATTTTGTGCCATTTAAGGGTAACGCGCTGTTACACGCAGAAGTCAGAGTGATTTTTAGAAGAACACAGGCAGTCGAGCAGGTGTCACCAACATTTATGCTCCACTCATGTTCATTTCGAGATTCTAAAAAGTACAGGTATAACGATTTTATGTGCACATGTTATGGGTGTGAATAGTACTGTGATTGTGACACAAAATTTAATTATTTGCCACTTTGTTTTTAATATGACTCATTTGATGAGGTGTAGGCCTGATTTTCACTTGTGCAGTTGCAAATGGAGTTTTAGGTTTCCTAATGTTTTATAAATATTGTCATCTATTCCCTCATGTTAGTAATGGGCATCTGTCCCTTTGAGAAAACCCTGTCCTCTCTAATGTGTTATTAGTTTTCATTGCCATTTGCCACACCTGTTGGTGGAAGAGTATGTCCCACAGCTAAATGAGCCAGTTTCCCATCAACACTGATTGGTGAAAAAACCATTTATTTAAAACACCCGATTGATGATATCAAAAACAAGGTCTTCATTGACCAATACCAAATCCTCTAGCAGTGCCCAGTTTAAGAACTTTTTGTGTTCAGGATTGAAAAAAAATTTCAGAACAAAACAAAATAACAACTGCTTAATATCATACTATTTATTTTCTGTAGTTCTTTAGATTAATTGTAATATAATATGTATATATTACTATTAAAAATTATGATTTTTATCACAATTCCCAACCAAACTATTCCCCAGAAATGTAATAACGGGAAAACAGGAAACTTTTTTTCATTAGCTTACACCAGTGCTGTTATTTTACAAAATATATGTGGTTTAATTTCGTTATAACATCTGCAACAGCTGAGCATAAGCTACCAGAACTTGGCTTCCCTCTCAGCTTAGAAAACGCCAAATTAGCCTGCTTGTTTAACGGATTTTGTTTGATTATACAATGAAGCATTGTCAAACATCAATTCCATGAGGCTGTTCTCACAGCAGACAGATCACAGGCAATGAATTTCGGCTAGCGAAGTTCATATTACGCATGCATTCTAATATTGATTAATAACATAAATAGCATTATTTTGTTTTAATGATGAGATTAAATACACTAAAGCTGTCAGGTTGGGAACCCATAGGTTTATGTATATTTTCACTTGTTTTATATTGTCCTGCTTGGAAAAAAATGTGGAAAAAAAAAAATATGAATCCCTATTTCACAATGTAGGCCTAATCTTGTTATTTTTATGCATGTTATAACATGCATAACAGAAGATTATCCCCCCGGAAGATTGCAGGAACTATTGGCCAATATAGAGTCATAGCTTGATCCAGGATAATTGCAAATACATGTGTAACCTTACATGTAGCATCGCACATCGCCTGGATGTTGATGTAGTGGGCTCCCTTATGTTTCACATATATAAAAGCGGGAGACCCAAAGTTTGCTGTGAACTCCTGTTTTACCCGTTCTTGGCTGACAGGTGTGATGGGGACTTGAATGTATTCATTGGCATGTCGGACTAGTCTTGAGGTATGGCTGAATTTACGGTAGATTGGGATTTGAATTTAGGAGATGCTGGAACTTTATTTATGTAATGTAGCCGTTAATTTCACAGCAATGAGCAGTGCATATAGGGACAGCAGGCATTCATTCCAGCTCAGCTGCCAGGAGATGATAGACGTTTGTTAAAATCTGGTGGGATGAAAGCAATTTAAGGTGGCATTCCCCTTCCCTGAGGGACAGGTATGTGGTCTTTGACCGATGGACCCTTTTATTATTCATTTTTGATATAGCCTACACAATAATACTATTTCACATTGTATCAGCACTGAACAAGCTCCCACGGTAACTAGCTTGTATGTCTTACCTGCATATATGTATATAAGTCTCACCTGTTGTTTGTATATAAGGATGCTTGTTGAAATGTATGTATGATTGGTATTATATGTGGAGATGTCACTTTGGGATTATGTATGTGTATGGGATTGTATGTGAAATTATGTATAGACTGTGAAGATAAATTTCCTCTTGGAGGACATTTCCTGTTGGAAGACAATCTTGATATTCTTGATACTTGATATGCATGCTTGTGTGCGCCCCTGTGTGTAACAGACAGGAGGATGTACGTGCGTTGTGCACACGCCTATGTCGATGCACTTATATTGTGCAGTTAAAATAACATTGAAACTGCAACATCGAGATTTCTTCCCATCGGGGAGTTTTTTCTCACCACAGTATGAGGGTTTTTCTCTCCTACTAGAGTTTTTACCTCTGCTATCTGGGGGCTTAGAGCTGGCTTAGAGCTGGAATTTCCCATTTCCCCTTTCCTCCCCTTTCTGTTCTGTAAAGCGTCTTTGTGACAGTCATCTGTGAAAAGCGCTATATAAATAAAATTGAATTGAATTGAATTGAATTGAACATGACTTAAGACCAGGTTTGTGGTGGTTTTAGCACTTTTTGCTGCCTGAAGATACCAATACGCCAAAAATGATCCTGGCCACACTTAAGACCAACATGCCCAATTCACTTGCTATGGGCGCAAGTTCACTTGCTATTTAAAGAACGTGAGCACTGGACGATAAAATGACAACTGCGCTGGTCTGAAACTAGCAAAGACACTTGCGTTTGGGTTACTGCCACTTAGCGCCGCCGCAGGGTGTAACATAGGATCCATGTGGTCTTTAGAGTTACAACAACTTTACCGCACATATCACTATCCACACAAGCCCCTGATATCTCAGGCTGGGGTTCGTCATGCCCATGATATCCAACGTCATGCCCATAATAAAATAATCAATGTGATAATCAATTAGTTTAATAACTATAATGTATTACAATTAGTAATATATGCTGTAGATAATTAGGCCTGGAATAATGCCTGGGCTACAGGGCTCATATACAGACTTCTCAAATTATGCATGTGATTGAATATTATTTATTAGCTCAGTTTTATGTCATTTAATTTGGTCATTTATTGTTCAGCAGATCATGTAGCTTAATAATCAAATGTATCTTTCATCGCCCATAGAAACTTTGTTTAAAAAATGGATTGAAAATCTGTAACACATTGTTTCAGCCAATAGAAATGCCTAGCATATTACAGTTTCAAGCACATAAATACAGAGAGATTCAAATATATTTAGAAATTTTCACAAGTTAACTTTTAATGAAAAACACACACTATTGATGAAATTCCTCAGGTAAATTCCTGGAGATTGAATAAATATGTCAGAACACATGCAGATAAAGCAACATACTTGGAAAATTATTCAGAATGAATTTAAATTTGGTTTTATGCACATAAGTAATCTCAGGAATACCATTTTACTTTAAATTGTAATCACCAGCAATAGGAGAAACAAACAGAGTAAGGTTTTGATCAATTAGCTGTTTTCTACTGTAGTTCTCTTCGTGGCCAGTAGGTTGCGCTATGCTAAGGGACAGAGATTGTATCTGTCCTGTGGCCTGACAAGGCCTTGCCATTTGCCTGTCAGTCAGTCATAATGCCTGCAGTTAATGTGTCCCTGAACCACACACTTCTTGGCTCACATACAATCCCCAGAGACATGATCTGGGCTTCAAAGAAACCAGGAAAATCTGATAGGATTTACTCCTGATCTGTCCAGTGTTATGTTTCCCATATATAAGCTTTTAAGTACTTACATACCATTAGGTTTCTCTTTGGTCTACTCGTTTGTTTTGAGTTTGTTTTTCATCTTTCTCTTTCTTACTCCAGGAAAAATAACATTGTAAATCATGAGTGATACATTTTTTAAAAAGATTATCATATTCAACTTCTCAACCAAAAAAAAAACCTTTTAACAGACACAATATCCAGGCATTATCGACAAGCATTTAAGAATCTGGTCTGGAACTACATAATACCCCTCTGTTCTTTATGGGGTAGATAGTGTGCTTTTAAAGGAAATTAAATTTAAAGATCATAAGGACGTTACAAGGGAAATAAAATGAATAAGTGCAAATACTGAGTATCTTATTGACTGCCCATTTAATCTTACAACAAATTAAAATAAGATTTTAGACTTTAAAGAGCATTTCTATCCCTATCCTATATCACAAGATTAGGTGATTAGACACAACAAATCCCTTGAGACCTGTCAGCAATGACAAACTGTGTGAAAATACAACAAAGAGAACAAACCATATCATATACTGTATGCATATGATATTGCCATATCTGTATGCCATATCTATGCAAAAACCAAAAGTAGAAATGATAATAGCATTAATTCAAAACACACCATATGAAATTAGGACAGACAGGAACAGAAATTAAGTATTGAGAGGAGAAGCTAGCTCTGGTACCCATATTAATAAACTGTAAAGTTATTTTCACTATAGTTGCAGCTGTCCTGAATTATACTTATGATAATTATCCTTACTTGGTTGTTGTTTTCATTCCATCATTTACATTTAATTGGGAATGAAAAGGAGAGACTCCCTGGCATGACCGGGGTTCTCTTGAAATGAATGACCTTCAAACTTCAAATTGAATGGAACACATTCTGTGCTACACATATAAGAACAGTCAGGACTATGAAAGAAACTGGCAGTTAGGATGCTTTTGAACCTGGACAAGGACACTAGATTATTTAGAGTGTTAATTTGTTTTTGTAAGGTTTTCCATCACCACAGAGAATTATAACTAAAATCCCATTTCTCTGGTTGTGTACTGCTTGGCTTGTCCACTCTTCTTTCTTCATTTCATGCCGTGAGCTAGAAGACAGAGAGGAGGCTTGAGATTACCAATGAGAGAACAAGGAAACAAGGAGACAAATAAAGACTATTTGGACACAGTCCCAGTCACCCTAAGTGCCCTATGTTGATGACAATGGCAGCGCAACCATACCTAGGTGTGAGTGGAGCGGTGTTAGGGCTCTTTGCAAAGACCAGTGATTTTCAGGTGTAAAATTATGAGGTTAACTTTATAAAAGATTCTCCTATTCTCCTTTCCCCCTGCTACAGTCAAAACTCAGAGACATACAGAGCTCAAATACCATCAATCTGGTTTGAAACTGGGAGAAGTATACACAAATGTCTCATCAAGCTGTTTATTATCACTGATGCAAAAAGGTGAGAATTGAACAGAATGCAATTACATTTTCCATTCAATAAAAAAACTGGAAGAAATTCCATCACAATTGGACGTGTTTGATATAAAGAAGGACGAGAACACGATTAAACAGCTGGAAAATAAAAAAAGGCAGAAATTACTGAATCTTGAGTTGAGATCCAAATTACTGCTGGACTGATTAGTGTTTAAAAAATAAGGATACAGTAAGCAATTCCAACCCATAAAGGATTCAAAATCTTGAGCGTTCTGTATGTTCTGTATTCCATTCCTGATGTGAGAGTGTTTGTCAGACTGTCATTGATCATTAATCTCATCATGAAATCTGGCATAAAAATAATAAAATAATATTTTACCACAATAACAAACTTTCCCTGGGTAATATACTATTCTGCTTAGCTCAGTACCCTGATTGACTCCACAGGGAGTCCACCAGTTAAGCAGCAGGACCTTGAGCAGTAGGATGACATGTGCAGCTTGTCAGGCAGACTGTGGGCAACTTGTTGACCAGAGGGAAGCGCTGGTGTGCAATGAGACATTGATGTCCTTTCAAGTGAAGTCCCTCCCTTCTTAGGGGAACTTAAGTCCAATCACACACAGCTCTGCGGGGCTGCTGGCCACAGCGGCGACTGGCACTGCCCCGGGTTCGATATCAGACTGTGGGGCCTGCTGCCAGCATCCACACACACGTCCACAAGAGCATAATTTTTATTTGTGTGTGTGTGTGTGTGTGTGTGTGTGAGAGAGAGAGATAGCTTGTGTGTCAGTAATTAATGTGTGCGTGTGTGTGTGTGTGTGTGTGTTGATTTTGTTGGAGGAAGTGGATGAGCCACCAGCACCACCTCTTTGTCACGGTGGTACAATTAAAACATAATCAGACAGTGTTCTCACTTCACACATTAATATTTATTCTTACTTTTTAATATGTGTGTGTGATTGTGTGTGTATGTCTGTGTATGTGTGTGATTGTGTGTGTATGTCTGTGTATGTGTGTGAGCGCATGTGTGTTGATGTTGTTGGAGGAAGTGGATGTGAAATCTGTGGCTCCATGCTAGAACTAATCGATACTACCACAGCTAATGCTACAGCTAATGCTAATGCACACCAGTTATAGCTGCCGTCATTAATGTAGTGGATGTCAAGCGATAGTTTGGACATTGTCAATTGTTTGAACATTTTTCACAAGCTTGTCGGCTTGTGAAAAAGACACTTATTAACTTACAACACTTGTTATTTGTACCCTTAATCACAGGTTAAAACAGGTTCATATTATAAACCATGTGCATCTTAACCATGTACATTATGTACATATTTGCAAGAAAAAAAAACACAAAGGCCACAAGGTTATTCACTGCCCAAATATGCTGTACTTCAGGTATCCTACATATATAGTATTGAAATATGTGTGTGTGTGCGTGCGTGCGTGCGTGTGCGTTTGTGTGTGTGCGTGTGTGTGCTTGGATGCTTGCATATGTGTGTGCATGTGTGCGTTAAAAATAAAATTGATTAAATAGAAGACAGAGAGTTTGTGTCCCTGTAAGCAGGTGTAGCTTTCCATGTGGTTTAGGAGCGTAGGACTGCTGTGTCAACAAACTGCAGAGGTGTAAATGTATTAATTATGGATAACAAAATGTAAGATCATAGGGTAAGTGTGAAGGCCGTTAATTTACGGCTTCACAGCTGTGGTGTGTGCTTTTGTTTTAATATTTTATTTGTACACACTTTACTGCTATAAATATTACAGCCCATATCAACAAAAAAGACTTGCTGCATTGTTGTTCATTTTAACAAAACATTTTAATGACATTGTGCAACGTCAGAAAATAGCAGAAAATCAGCCCCTTACTGTCAGTGCAAAGAAATCGAAAGAGAATTTGCTCCTTTGCCTTGGTATCCCATTCAATCCTGATAAAAAGTTTTTGGTGCATAAAAGTTTTGCCAGGAAGACACACAGCATGCAGTGACTGCTGTAATTCATTCTAACCTCCCGGCTGCCATAGAGCTTGGATCCCCCATGAAAGGGGCACGGAGGGGGGAGATGGGCATGAAACCGCCGCGGTATTGACAAAGGCATGCATTTGCGAAAATGATGATGAATATTTCATGCGGACGAGGTTTCAGTGCTCTTTGGCGGATGTAAATAAGTGAAGAGCCTATGATATTTACCCCAGCGTGAAAGATTCATGAGGTCCTGAGCTATTTAAAAGGCTAAACATGACATGGTGTTTACAGTGGGGTCAGACAGTCAGGGCGGACAGACTGAGAGCTTTCAGCTCTCATATGGAGATAGCATTACACCAAGAAGAGAAAATATTGCTGTGGCCACAGAGAGAGGCTTCGTGATTCAGATCCTTTTAAGGCGTCCTTGGGTTTGTAATTGTTTTCAGTCCCAGGAAGCCCCCTGTATGTATTCTGTGGGAGGGTGTTGTTATAGTGATGTGGTTTACTGTACCACTGGGATTCACCTCTGATATGACCCCAAGTCTGACTTAGGACATTAGTGGCAGCTGGCACAGATCGATTCCCACCAGCCGAGATTCATTTTTATGGTTATACTGTACATGGCAATGTTGTCCTTCTCTCATGGGGCTGAAATTAGTATTATTATCTACACATAAATGGTATCATGTGTTTATCTGGTCTGTTCTACACGTGGATGTTGGGTGCTGGCTGTGAGTACAAACAGTATACTTCATGAGCTGCGGGTTGTAACCCCAGCAATTATCTTTTAACATCCCAATTGCACGCTTGTACGGATTCCCCTGTCCTCCTGAACATACAACATTTTTAGTGGTGAGGTACTGCTGCACAGGGTAATGTGCTAAAGCGGAGGACACACAGACTCACCACAGCAAGCACTAGCATCTGAAGTGCTAGCATTTCCGCTGTCAGGACAACAGTGGTGGCCACATTGGGGCTGGGGGTGCGCTGCTCACAGGGGAAGAGGAATCATTATTATGGTCCTAGTACCCCCTGAAAAGGAAAAGGGAGGTCCAGAAGCACTGGCCTGCAAAACAAGCCACGCGACTTCACCACAACATTAGGAGTCATAGCAAAGAAAGGAGAATGACAGGAAGCGCCGTTAAAACTCCAGCGAAAAAGAGAAAGCGGACGGAGACTGGCATTACATCTTGATCAACAGATGACGGATAATATCGGCCCTGCCCATCTTTCATGGGCCCTTGTTTGATGACAGAACATGGGACGGCGAACACATCCATTACCCAGAAACCCCCCCAGGCAGGTGCATCAATAACGTTTGCACCCGGCCGAGAGGAGGACACTGTGCACTGCCCGAGGGGTCTCTCCACGTGCCACATCATTACAGCCCCCCATTCTTCATATGAGCCCCACAAACAGAGCACAGAGGCCAGTGTCCCCCACATACCCCCCCTCCAGAATTAACCCCTTTCCTCCTGGGTCATCCTGGGTAAAAGTGGCAGAGGTTCGTCTCTATGGCTGTACTCTCCAGGTCTGTCTCTATGGCTCTACTCTTTGTCCAACCCCTTCTAAAGAAGCATAAACTTTATGCCCCTGTACTAGATAACTATAGACCTATTTCAGAGGTACCTTTTATTTCTAAAATATTAGAGAAAGCTGTATCTAAGCAACTGTTAACAGCAATAGAAAATAACAATATTTTTGAAAAATTCCAGTCTGGCTTTCAACAGCACCACAGTACTGAAACTGATGAATAATGACCTATTACTTAACACAGACACAGGTGAATGCTCTATTTTGGTACTTTTAGATGTACAGTAAGTGCTGCATTTAACACCATTGATCACTTAATTTGAATCGATAGACTTAGAAACTGGGTTGGGACTGCGCTGGATTGGCTAATTTCTTATCTGTATAGAAAGTTATCTGTCTCTATCGGTGATCATGTGTCCTCCTCTACAACAAGGTGTTCCCCAAGGCTCAATTCTTGGGCCTATCTTGTTCTCGATTTACATGTTATCCTTGGATCAAATAATTAATAAGCATAGCATATAATTTCATTGTTATGCCGATGACACTCAGTTGTGTCTGTCAGTCAAACCAAATTATTTCAGCAAGTTGATGGAATTGCAAGACCTCCTTGCAGATGTGCAAAACTGGATGTCTGGTCATTTTTTCCAGTTAAACTCAGACAAGACAGAGGTCCTAGTTATTGGTCCTGAGTTTATTACTAGTCAACTCCGATTGTCACTCGGATCCTTTTTTTCAAACATAAAATCTGCATCAAGAAATTTAGGAGTAATTTTTGATTCAAACATCAGTTTTGAACAACACACAAATAAGCTAGTCTTGCAATCACCAACTCCGAAATATTGCAAAAATAAGATCTGCCATATCTTTTGAAGAGACTGAGAAAGTTGTACATGCTTTTATTTCTTCTAGATTAGATTACTGTAATGCTTTGTATACGTGTCTTAGTCACAAATCCCTAGCAAGTCTTCAAATTGTACAAATTTCTGCAGCAAGACTGCTGACTAGAACTAGATGGATGTCACACATTACCCCAGTTTTGGCTTAACTGCACTGGCTTCCAGGGATTTTTAGGTTTGATATAAAATTTGTACTGATTACTTATAAAGCTTTGCATGGCTTGGCATACAAATACATTACCAAACTGTTAGTTCCATACCAGCCGCTGAGACCTCTTAGGTCATCTGCTCAGGCACTGCTGGCTGTTCCAGAATCTAGACTAAGAACCAAAGGCTACTGTGCCTTCTCTGTTAGGGCCCCCAGGCTGTGGAACAGCCTGCCTGCTATGGTTCCATCTGCTGAATCAGTGTCTTCTTTTAAATCACGTCTTAAAACTCATTTTTATGGTGTTGCTTTCATGATTGCCTAATTATTATTTTATTTTGTGCTTATATATATTTTTGTCTCCTTAATTTTTACTGTTTCTTTTCGTAAATGTTTGTTATTTTTTATATTATGCTTTTATCTCTGTAAAGCAGTTTGTGCTGTATATGCTCGAAAAGTGCTATACAAATAAAGAATTATTATTATTACTCTCCAGGTATGTCTCTATGGTTCCAATCTCCAGGTCTGTCTCTATGGCTGTAATTTCCAGGTCTGTCTCTATGGCTGTACTCTCCAGGTCTGTCTCTATGGCTCTACTCTCCAGGTCTGTTTTTATGGCTCTACTCTCCAGGTCTGTCTCTATGGCTCTACTCTCCAGGTCTGTCTCTATGGCTCTACTCTCCAGGTCTGTTTTTATGGCTCTACTCTCCAGGTCTGTTTCTATGGCTGTAATTTCCAGGTCTGTTTCTATGGCTCTACTCTCCAGGTCTGTTTCTGTGGCTCTATTCTCCAGGTCTGTTTTTATGGCTCTACTCTCCAGGTCTGTTTCTATGGCTCTACTCTCCAGGTCTGTCTCTATGGCTGTAATTTCCAGGTCTGTTTTTATGGCTCTACTCTCCAGGTCTGTCTCTATGGCTCTACTCTCCAGGTCTGTCTCTATGGCTCTACTCTCCAGGTCTGTCTCTATGGCTCTACTCTCCAGGTCTGTTTTTATGGCTCTACTCTCCAGGTCTGTTTCTATGGCTCTACTCTCCAGGTCTGTTTCTGTGGCTCTACTCTCCAGGTCTGTTTCTATGGCTCTACTCTCCAGGTCTGTCTCTATGGCTCTACTCTCTAGGTCTGTCTCTATGGCTCTACTCTCCAGGTCTGTCTCTATGGCTGTAATTTCCAGGTCTGTTTCTATGGCTCTACTCTCCAGGTATGTTTCTATGGCTCAACTCTCCAGGTCTGTCTCTATGGCTCTACTCTCCAGGTCTGTCTCTATGGCTCTACTCTCTAGGTCTGTCTCTATGGCTCTACTCTCTAGGTCTGTCTCTATGGCTCTACTCTCCAGGTCTGTCTCTATGGCTCTACTCTCCAGGTCTGTCTCTATGGCTCTACTCTCCAGGTCTGTTTCTATAGCTGTAATTTCCATGTCTGTTTCTATGGCTCTACTCTCCAGGTCTGTCTCTATGGCTCTACTCTCCAGGTCTGTCTCTATGGCTCTACTCACCAGGTCTGTCTCTATGGCTCTACTCTCTAGGTCTGTCTCTATGGCTCTACTCTCCAGGTCTGTCTCTATGGCTGTAATTTCCAGGTCTGTTTCTATGGCTCTACTCTCCAGGTCTGTCTCTATGGCTCTACTCTCCAGGTCTGTTTTTATGGCTCTACTCTCCAGGTCTGTTTCTATGGCTCTACTCTCCAGGTCTGTCTCTATGGCTGTAATTTCCAGGTCTGTTTTTATGGCTCTACTCTCCAGGTCTGTCTCTATGGCTCTACTCTCCAGGTCTGTCTCTATGGCTCTACTCTCCAGGTCTGTCTCTATGGCTCTACTCTCCAGGTCTGTCTCTATGGCTCTACTATCCAGGTCTGTTTTTATGGCTCTACTCTCCAGGTCTGTTTCTATGGCTCTACTCTCCATGTCTGTCTCTATGGCTGTAATTTCCAGGTCTGTTTTTATGGCTCTACTCTCCAGGTCTGTCTCTATGGCTCTACTCTCCAGGTCTGTCTCTATGGCTCTACTCTCCAGGTCTGTCTCTATGGCTCTACTCTCCAGGTCTGTCTCTATGGCTCTACTCTCCAGGTCTGTTTTTATGGCTCTACTCTCCAGGTCTGTTTCTATGGCTCTACTCTCCAGGTCTGTCTCTATGGCTGTAATTTCCAGGTCTGTTTTTATGGCTCTACTCTCCAGGTCTGTCTCTATGGCTCTACTCTCCAGGTCTGTCTCTATGGCTCTACTCTCCAGGTCTGTCTCTATGGCTCTACACTCCAGGTCTGTCTCTAAGGCTCTACTCTCCAGGTCTGTCTCTATGGCTCTACTCTCCAGGTCTGTCTCTATGGCTCTACTCTCCAGGTCTGTTTCTATGGCTGTAATTTCCAGGTCTGTTTCTATGGCTCTACTCTCCAGGTCTGTTTCTGTGGCTCTACTCTCCAGGTCTGTTTCTATGGCTCTACTCTCCAGGTCTGTCTCTATGGCTCTACTCTCTAGGTCTGTCTCTATGGCTTTACTCTCCAGGTCTGTCTCTATGGCTGTAATTTCCAGGTCTGTTTCTATGGCTCTACTCTCCAGGTCTGTTTCTATGGCTCTACTCTCCAGGTCTGTCTCTATGGCTCTACTCTCCAGGTCTGTCTCTATGGCTCTACTCTCTAGGTCTGTCTCTATGGCTCTACTCTCTAGGTCTGTCTCTATGGCTGTAATTTCCAGGTCTGTTTTATGGCTCTACTCTCCAGGTCTGTCTCTATGGCTGTAATTTCCAGGTCTGTTTTATGGCTCTACTCTCCAGGTCTGTCTCTATGGCTATAATTTCCAGGTCTGTTTCTATGGCTCTACTCTCCAGGTCTGTTTCTATGGCTCTACTCTCCAGGTCTGTCTCTATGGCTGTAATTTCCAGGTCTGTTTTTATGGCTCTACTCTCCAGGTCTGTCTCTATGGCTCTACTCTCCAGGTCTGTCTCTATGGCTCTACTCTCCAGGTCTGTCTCTATGGCTCTACTCTCCAGGTCTGTTTTTATGGCTCTACTCTCCAGGTCTGTTTCTATGGCTCTACTCTCCAGGTCTGTCTCTATGGCTGTAATTTCCAGATCTGTTTTTATGGCTCTACTCTCCAGGTCTGTCTCTATGGCTCTACTCTCCAGGTCTGTCTCTATGGCTCTACTCTCCAGGTCTGTCTCTATGGCTCTACTCTTCAGGTCTGTCTCTAAGGCTCTACTCTCCAGGTCTGTCTCTATGGCTCTACTCTCCAGGTCTGTCTCTATAGCTCTACTCTCCAGGTCTGTTTCTATGGCTGTAATTCCCAGGTCTGTTTCTATGGCTCTACTCTCCAGGTCTGTTTCTGTGGCTCTACTCTCCAGGTCTGTTTCTGTGGCTCTACTCTCCAGGTCTGTTTTTATGGCTCTACTCTCCAGGTCTGTTTCTATGGCTCTACTCTCCAGGTCTGTCTCTATGGCTGTAATTTCCAGGTCTGTTTTTATGGCTCTACTCTCCAGGTCTGTCTCTATGGCTCTACTCTCCAGGTCTGTCTCTATGGCTCTACTCTCCAGGTCTGTCTCTATGGCTCTACTCTCCAGGTCTGTCTCTATGGCTCTACTCTCCAGGTCTGTTTTTATGGCTCTACTCTCCAGGTCTGTTTCTATGGCTCTACTCTCCAGGTCTGTCTCTATGGCTGTAATTTCCAGGTCTGTTTTTATGGCTCTACTCTCCAGGTCTGTCTCTATGGCTCTACTCTCCAGGTCTGTCTCTATGGCTCTACTCTCCAGGTCTGTCTCTATGGCTCTACACTCCAGGTCTGTCTCTAAGGCTCTACTCTCCAGGTCTGTCTCTATGGCTCTACTCTCCAGGTCTGTCTCTATGGCTCTACTCTCCAGGTCTGTTTCTATGGCTGTAATTTCCAGGTCTGTTTCTATGGCTCTACTCTCCAGGTCTGTTTCTGTGGCTCTACTCTCCAGGTCTGTTTCTATGGCTCTACTCTCCAGGTCTGTCTCTATGGCTCTACTCTCTAGGTCTGTCTCTATGGCTTTACTCTCCAGGTCTGTCTCTATGGCTGTAATTTCCAGGTCTGTTTCTATGGCTCTACTCTCCAGGTCTGTTTCTATGGCTCTACTCTCCAGGTCTGTCTCTATGGCTCTACTCTCCAGGTCTGTCTCTATGGCTCTACTCTCTAGGTCTGTCTCTATGGCTCTACTCTCTAGGTCTGTCTCTATGGCTGTAATTTCCAGGTCTGTTTTATGGCTCTACTCTCCAGGTCTGTCTCTATGGCTGTAATTTCCAGGTCTGTTTCTATGGCTCTACTCTCCAGGTCTGTTTCTATGGCTCTACTCTCCAGGTCTGTCTCTATGGCTGTAATTTCCAGGTCTGTTTTTATGGCTCTACTCTCCAGGTCTGTCTCTATGGCTCTACTCTCCAGGTCTGTCTCTATGGCTCTACTCTCCAGGTCTGTCTCTATGGCTCTACTCTCCAGGTCTGTTTTTATGGCTCTACTCTCCAGGTCTGTTTCTATGGCTCTACTCTCCAGGTCTGTCTCTATGGCTGTAATTTCCAGGTCTGTTTTTATGGCTCTACTCTCCAGGTCTGTCTCTATGGCTCTACTCTCCAGGTCTGTCTCTATGGCTCTACTCTCCAGGTCTGTCTCTATGGCTCTACACTCCAGGTCTGTCTCTAAGGCTCTACTCTCCAGGTCTGTCTCTATGGCTCTACTCTCCAGGTCTGTCTCTATGGCTCTACTCTCCAGGTCTGTCTCTATAGCTCTACTCTCCAGGTCTGTTTCTATGGCTGTAATTCCCAGGTCTGTTTCTATGGCTCTACTCTCCAGGTCTGTTTCTGTGGCTCTACTCTCCAGGTCTGTTTCTATGGCTCTACTCTCCAGGTCTGTCTCTATGGCTCTACTCTCTAGGTCTGTCTCTATGGCTTTACTCTCCAGGTCTGTCTCTATGGCTGTAATTTCCAGGTCTGTTTCTATGGCTCTACTCTCCAGGTCTGTTTCTATGGCTCTACTCTCCAGGTCTGTCTCTATGGCTCTACTCTCCAGGTCTGTCTCTATGGCTCTACTCTCTAGGTCTGTCTCTATGGCTCTACTCTCTAGGTCTGTCTCTATGGCTGTAATTTCCAGGTCTGTTTTATGGCTCTACTTTCCAGGTCTGTCTCTATGGCTATAATGTCCAGGTCTGTTTCTATGGCTCTACTCTCCAGGTCTGTCTCTATGGCTGTACTCTCCAGGCCTGTCTCTATGGCTCTCCTCTCCGGGTCTGTTTCTATGGCTCTACTCTCCAGGTCTGTCACTATGGCTGTACTCTCCAGGTCTGTTTCTATGGCTCTACTCTCCAGGTATGTCTCTATGGCTCTACTCTTCAGGTCTGTTTCTATGGCTCTACTCTCCAGGTCTGTCTCTATGGCTGTAATTTCCAGGTCTGTTTTTATTGCTCTACTCTCCAGGTCTGTCTCTATGGCTCTACTCTCCAGGTCTGTTTCTGTGGCTCTACTCACCAGGTCTGTTTTTATGGCTCTACTCTCCAGGTCTGTTTCTATGGCTCTACTCTCCAGGTCTGTCTCTATGGCTGTAATTTCCAGGTCTGTTTTTATGGCTCTACTCTCCAGGTCTGTCTCTATGGCTCTACTCTCCAGGTCTGTCTCTATGGCTCTACTCTCCAGGTCTGTCTCTATGGCTCTACTCTCCAGGTCTGTCTCTATGGCTCTACTCTCCAGGTCTGTTTTTATGGCTCTACTCTCCAGGTCTGTTTCTATGGCTCTACTCTCCAGGTCTGTCTCTATGGCTGTAATTTCCAGGTCTGTTTTTATGGCTCTACTCTCCAGGTCTGTCTCTATGGCTCTACTCTCCAGGTCTGTCTCTATGGCTCTACTCTCCAGGTCTGTCTCTATGGCTCTACACTCCAGGTCTGTCTCTAAGGCTCTACTCTCCAGGTCTGTCTCTATGGCTCTACTCTCCAGGTCTGTCTCTATGGCTCTACTCTCCAGGTCTGTTTCTATGGCTGTAATTTCCAGGTCTGTTTCTATGGCTCTACTCTCCAGGTCTGTTTCTGTGGCTCTACTCTCCAGGTCTGTTTCTATGGCTCTACTCTCCAGGTCTGTCTCTATGGCTCTACTCTCTAGGTCTGTCTCTATGGCTTTACTCTCCAGGTCTGTCTCTATGGCTGTAATTTCCAGGTCTGTTTCTATGGCTCTACTCTCCAGGTCTGTTTCTATGGCTCTACTCTCCAGGTCTGTCTCTATGGCTCTACTCTCCAGGTCTGTCTCTATGGCTCTACTCTCTAGGTCTGTCTCTATGGCTCTACTCTCTAGGTCTGTCTCTATGGCTGTAATTTCCAGGTCTGTTTTATGGCTCTACTCTCCAGGTCTGTCTCTATGGCTGTAATTTCCAGGTCTGTTTTATGGCTCTACTCTCCAGGTCTGTCTCTATGGCTATAATTTCCAGGTCTGTTTCTATGGCTCTACTCTCCAGGTCTGTTTCTATGGCTCTACTCTCCAGGTCTGTCTCTATGGCTGTAATTTCCAGGTCTGTTTTTATGGCTCTACTCTCCAGGTCTGTCTCTATGGCTCTACTCTCCAGGTCTGTCTCTATGGCTCTACTCTCCAGGTCTGTCTCTATGGCTCTACTCTCCAGGTCTGTTTTTATGGCTCTACTCTCCAGGTCTGTTTCTATGGCTCTACTCTCCAGGTCTGTCTCTATGGCTGTAATTTCCAGGTCTGTTTTTATGGCTCTACTCTCCAGGTCTGTCTCTATGGCTCTACTCTCCAGGTCTGTCTCTATGGCTCTACTCTCCAGGTCTGTCTCTATGGCTCTACACTCCAGGTCTGTCTCTAAGGCTCTACTCTCCAGGTCTGTCTCTATGGCTCTACTCTCCAGGTCTGTCTCTATGGCTCTACTCTCCAGGTCTGTCTCTATAGCTCTACTCTCCAGGTCTGTTTCTATGGCTGTAATTCCCAGGTCTGTTTCTATGGCTCTACTCTCCAGGTCTGTTTCTGTGGCTCTACTCTCCAGGTCTGTTTCTATGGCTCTACTCTCCAGGTCTGTCTCTATGGCTCTACTCTCTAGGTCTGTCTCTATGGCTTTACTCTCCAGGTCTGTCTCTATGGCTGTAATTTCCAGGTCTGTTTCTATGGCTCTACTCTCCAGGTCTGTTTCTATGGCTCTACTCTCCAGGTCTGTCTCTATGGCTCTACTCTCCAGGTCTGTCTCTATGGCTCTACTCTCTAGGTCTGTCTCTATGGCTCTACTCTCTAGGTCTGTCTCTATGGCTGTAATTTCCAGGTCTGTTTTATGGCTCTACTTTCCAGGTCTGTCTCTATGGCTATAATGTCCAGGTCTGTTTCTATGGCTCTACTCTCCAGGTCTGTCTCTATGGCTGTACTCTCCAGGCCTGTCTCTATGGCTCTCCTCTCCGGGTCTGTTTCTATGGCTCTACTCTCCAGGTCTGTCACTATGGCTGTACTCTCCAGGTCTGTTTCTATGGCTCTACTCTCCAGGTATGTCTCTATGGCTCTACTCTTCAGGTCTGTTTCTATGGCTCTACTCTCCAGGTCTGTCTCTATGGCTGTAATTTCCAGGTCTGTTTTTATTGCTCTACTCTCCAGGTCTGTCTCTATGGCTCTACTCTCCAGGTCTGTCTCTATGGCTCTACTCTCCAGGTCTGTTTTTATGGCTCTACTCTCCAGGTCTGTTTCTATGGCTCTACTCTCCAGGTCTGTCTCTATGGCTGTAATTTCCAGGTCTGTTTTTATGGCTCTACTCTCCAGGTCTGTCTCTATGGCTCTACTCTCCAGGTCTGTCTCTATGGCTCTACTCTCCAGGTCTGTCTCTATGGCTCTACACTCCAGGTCTGTCTCTAAGGCTCTACTCTCCAGGTCTGTCTCTATGGCTCTACTCTCCAGGTCTGTCTCTATGGCTCTACTCTCCAGGTCTGTTTCTATGGCTGTAATTTCCAGGTCTGTTTCTATGGCTCTACTCTCCAGGTCTGTTTCTGTGGCTCTACTCTCCAGTTCTGTTTCTATGGCTCTACTCTCCAGGTCTGTCTCTATGGCTCTACTCTCTAGGTCTGTCTCTATGGCTTTACTCTCCAGGTCTGTCTCTATGGCTGTAATTTCCAGGTCTGTTTCTATGGCTCTACTCTCCAGGTCTGTTTCTATGGCTCTACTCTCCAGGTCTGTCTCTATGGCTCTACTCTCCAGGTCTGTCTCTATGGCTCTACTCTCTAGGTCTGTCTCTATGGCTCTACTCTCTAGGTCTGTCTCTATGGCTGTAATTTCCAGGTCTGTTTTATGGCTCTACTCTCCAGGTCTGTCTCTATGGCTGTAATTTCCAGGTCTGTTTTATGGCTCTACTCTCCAAGTCTGTCTCTATGGCTTTACTCTCCAGGTCTGTCTCTATGGCTGTAATTTCCAGGTCTGTTTTATGGCTCTACTCTCCAGGTCTGTTTCTATGGCTGTACTCTCCAGGCCTGTCTCTATGGCTCTCCTCTCCGGGTCTGTTTCTATGGCTCTACTCTCCAGGTCTGTCACTATGGCTGTACTCTCCAGGTCTGTTTCTATGGCTCTACTCTCCAGGTATGTCTCTATGGCTCTACTCTTCAGGTCTGTTTCTATGGCTCTACTCTCCAGGTCTGTCTCTATGGCTGTAATTTCCAGGTCTGTTTTTATTGCTCTACTCTCCAGGTCTGTCTCTATGGCTCTACTCTCCAGGTCTGTCTCTATGGCTCTACTCTCCAGGTCTGTTTTTATGGCTCTACTCTCCAGGTCTGTTTCTATGGCTCTACTCTCCAGGTCTGTCTCTATGGCTGTAATTTCCAGGTCTGTTTTTATGGCTCTACTCTCCAGGTCTGTCTCTATGGCTCTACTCTCCAGGTCTGTCTCTATGGCTCTACTCTCCAGGTCTGTCTCTATGGCTCTACACTCCAGGTCTGTCTCTAAGGCTCTACTCTCCAGGTCTGTCTCTATGGCTCTACTCTCCAGGTCTGTCTCTATGGCTCTACTCTCCAGGTCTGTTTCTATGGCTGTAATTTCCAGGTCTGTTTCTATGGCTCTACTCTCCAGGTCTGTTTCTGTGGCTCTACTCTCCAGGTCTGTTTCTATGGCTCTACTCTCCAGGTCTGTCTCTATGGCTCTACTCTCTAGGTCTGTCTCTATGGCTTTACTCTCCAGGTCTGTCTCTATGGCTGTAATTTCCAGGTCTGTTTCTATGGCTCTACTCTCCAGGTCTGTTTCTATGGCTCTACTCTCCAGGTCTGTCTCTATGGCTCTACTCTCCAGGTCTGTCTCTATGGCTCTACTCTCTAGGTCTGTCTCTATGGCTCTACTCTCTAGGTCTGTCTCTATGGCTGTAATTTCCAGGTCTGTTTTATGGCTCTACTCTCCAGGTCTGTCTCTATGGCTGTAATTTCCAGGTCTGTTTTATGGCTCTACTCTCCAAGTCTGTCTCTATGGCTTTACTCTCCAGGTCTGTCTCTATGGCTGTAATTTCCAGGTCTGTTTTATGGCTCTACTCTCCAGGTCTGTTTCTATGGCTCTACTCTCCAGGTCTGTCTCTATGGCTCTACTCTCTAGGTCTGTCTCTATGGCTTTACTCTCCAGGTCTGTCTCTATGGCTGTAATTTCCAGGTCTGTTTCTATGGCTCTACTCTCCAGGTCTGTTTCTATGGCTCTACTCTCCAGGTCTGTCTCTATGGCTCTACTCTCCAGGTCTGTCTCTATGGCTCTACTCTCTAGGTCTGTCTCTATGGCTGTACTCTCCAGGCCTGTCTCTATGGCTCTCCTCTCCGGGTCTGTTTCTATGGCTCTACTCTCCAGGTCTGTCACTATGGCTGTACTCTCCAGGTCTGTTTCTATGGCTCTACTCTCCAGGTATGTCTCTATGGCTCTACTCTTCAGGTCTGTTTCTATGGCTCTACTCTCCAGGTCTGTCTCTATGGCTGTAATTTCCAGGTCTGTTTTTATTGCTCTACTCTCCAGGTCTGTCTCTATGGCTCTACTCTCCAGGTCTGTCTCTATGGCTCTACTCTCCAGGTCTGTTTTTATGGCTCTACTCTCCAGGTCTGTTTCTATGGCTCTACTCTCCAGGTCTGTCTCTATGGCTGTAATTTCCAGGTCTGTTTTTATGGCTCTACTCTCCAGGTCTGTCTCTATGGCTCTACTCTCCAGGTCTGTCTCTATGGCTCTACTCTCCAGGTCTGTCTCTATGGCTCTACACTCCAGGTCTGTCTCTAAGGCTCTACTCTCCAGGTCTGTCTCTATGGCTCTACTCTCCAGGTCTGTCTCTATGGCTCTACTCTCCAGGTCTGTTTCTATGGCTGTAATTTCCAGGTCTGTTTCTATGGCTCTACTCTCCAGGTCTGTTTCTGTGGCTCTACTCTCCAGGTCTGTTTCTATGGCTCTACTCTCCAGGTCTGTCTCTATGGCTCTACTCTCTAGGTCTGTCTCTATGGCTTTACTCTCCAGGTCTGTCTCTATGGCTGTAATTTCCAGGTCTGTTTCTATGGCTCTACTCTCCAGGTCTGTTTCTATGGCTCTACTCTCCAGGTCTGTCTCTATGGCTCTACTCTCCAGGTCTGTCTCTATGGCTCTACTCTCTAGGTCTGTCTCTATGGCTCTACTCTCTAGGTCTGTCTCTATGGCTGTAATTTCCAGGTCTGTTTTATGGCTCTACTCTCCAGGTCTGTCTCTATGGCTGTAATTTCCAGGTCTGTTTTATGGCTCTACTCTCCAGGTCTGTCTCTATGGCTATAATTTCCAGGTCTGTTTCTATGGCTCTACTCTCCAGGTCTGTTTCTATGGCTCTACTCTCCAGGTCTGTCTCTATGGCTCTACTCTCTAGGTCTGTCTCTATGGCTTTACTCTCCAGGTCTGTCTCTATGGCTGTAATTTCCAGGTCTGTTTCTATGGCTCTACTCTCCAGGTCTGTTTCTATGGCTCTACTCTCCAGGTCTGTCTCTATGGCTCTACTCTCCAGGTCTGTCTCTATGGCTCTACTCTCTAGGTCTGTCTCTATGGCTCTACTCTCTAGGTCTGTCTCTATGGCTGTAATTTCCAGGTCTGTTTTATGGCTCTACTTTCCAGGTCTGTCTCTATGGCTATAATGTCCAGGTCTGTTTCTATGGCTCTACTCTCCAGGTCTGTCTCTATGGCTGTACTCTCCAGGCCTGTCTCTATGGCTCTCCTCTCCGGGTCTGTTTCTATGGCTCTACTCTCCAGGTCTGTCACTATGGCTGTACTCTCCAGGTCTGTTTCTATGGCTCTACTCTCCAGGTATGTCTCTATGGCTCTACTCTTCAGGTCTGTTTCTATGGCTCTACTCTCCAGGTCTGTCTCTATGGCTGTAATTTCCAGGTCTGTTTTTATTGCTCTACTCTCCAGGTCTGTCTCTATGGCTCTACTCTCCAGGTCTGTCTCTATGGCTCTACTCTCCAGGTCTGTTTTTATGGCTCTACTCTCCAGGTCTGTTTCTATGGCTCTACTCTCCAGGTCTGTCTCTATGGCTGTAATTTCCAGGTCTGTTTTTATGGCTCTACTCTCCAGGTCTGTCTCTATGGCTCTACTCTCCAGGTCTGTCTCTATGGCTCTACTCTCCAGGTCTGTCTCTATGGCTCTACACTCCAGGTCTGTCTCTAAGGCTCTACTCTCCAGGTCTGTCTCTATGGCTCTACTCTCCAGGTCTGTCTCTATGGCTCTACTCTCCAGGTCTGTTTCTATGGCTGTAATTTCCAGGTCTGTTTCTATGGCTCTACTCTCCAGGTCTGTTTCTGTGGCTCTACTCTCCAGGTCTGTTTCTATGGCTCTACTCTCCAGGTCTGTCTCTATGGCTCTACTCTCTAGGTCTGTCTCTATGGCTTTACTCTCCAGGTCTGTCTCTATGGCTGTAATTTCCAGGTCTGTTTCTATGGCTCTACTCTCCAGGTCTGTTTCTATGGCTCTACTCTCCAGGTCTGTCTCTATGGCTCTACTCTCCAGGTCTGTCTCTATGGCTCTACTCTCTAGGTCTGTCTCTATGGCTCTACTCTCTAGGTCTGTCTCTATGGCTGTAATTTCCAGGTCTGTTTTATGGCTCTACTCTCCAGGTCTGTCTCTATGGCTGTAATTTCCAGGTCTGTTTTATGGCTCTACTCTCCAGGTCTGTCTCTATGGCTGTACTCTCCAGGCCTGTCTCTATGGCTCTCCTCTCCGGGTCTGTTTCTTTGGCTCTACTCTCCAGGTCTGTCACTATGGCTGTACTCTCCAGGTCTGTTTCTATGGCTCTACTCTCCAGGTATGTCTCTATGGCTCTACTCTTCAGGTCTGTTTCTATGGCTCTACTCTCCAGGTCTGTCTCTATGGCTGTAATTTCCAGGTCTGTTTTTATTGCTCTACTCTCCAGGTCTGTCTCTATGGCTCTACTCTCCAGGTCTGTCTCTATGGCTCTACTCTCCAGGTCTGTTTTTATGGCTCTACTCTCCAGGTCTGTTTCTATGGCTCTACTCTCCAGGTCTGTCTCTATGGCTGTAATTTCCAGGTCTGTTTTTATGGCTCTACTCTCCAGGTCTGTCTCTATGGCTCTACTCTCCAGGTATGTCTCTATGGCTCTACTCTCCAGGTCTGTCTCTATGGCTCTACACTCCAGGTCTGTCTCTAAGGCTCTACTCTCCAGGTCTGTCTCTATGGCTCTACTCTCCAGGTCTGTCTCTATGGCTCTACTCTCCAGGTCTGTTTCTATGGCTGTAATTTCCAGGTCTGTTTCTATGGCTCTACTCTCCAGGTCTGTTTCTGTGGCTCTACTCTCCAGGTCTGTTTCTATGGCTCTACTCTCCAGGTCTGTCTCTATGGCTCTACTCTCTAGGTCTGTCTCTATGGCTTTACTCTCCAGGTCTGTCTCTATGGCTGTAATTTCCAGGTCTGTTTCTATGGCTCTACTCTCCAGGTCTGTTTCTATGGCTCTACTCTCCAGGTCTGTCTCTATGGCTCTACTCTCCAGGTCTGTCTCTATGGCTCTACTCTCTAGGTCTGTCTCTATGGCTCTACTCTCTAGGTCTGTCTCTATGGCTGTAATTTCCAGGTCTGTTTTATGGCTCTACTCTCCAGGTCTGTCTCTATGGCTGTAATTTCCAGGTCTGTTTTATGGCTCTACTCTCCAGGTCTGTCTCTATGGCTATAATTTCCAGGTCTGTTTCTATGGCTCTACTCTCCAGGTCTGTTTCTATGGCTCTACTCTCCAGGTCTGTCTCTATGGCTGTAATTTCCAGGTCTGTTTTTATGGCTCTACTCTCCAGGTCTGTCTCTATGGCTCTACTCTCCAGGTCTGTCTCTATGGCTCTACTCTCCAGGTCTGTCTCTATGGCTCTACTCTCTAGGTCTGTCTCTATGGCTTTACTCTCCAGGTCTGTCTCTATGGCTGTAATTTCCAGATCTGTTTCTATGGCTCTACTCTCCAGGTCTGTTTCTATGGCTCTACTCTCCAGGTCTGTCTCTATGGCTCTACTCTCCAGGTCTGTCTCTATGGCTCTACTCTCTAGGTCTGTCTCTATGGCTCTACTCTCTAGGTCTGTCTCTATGGCTGTAATTTCCAGGTCTGTTTTATGTCTCTACTCTCCAGGTCTGTCTCTATGGCTGTAATTTCCAGGTCTGTTTTATGGCTCTACTCTCCAGGTCTGTCTCTATGGCTATAATTTCCAGGTCTGTTTCTATGGCTCTACTCTCCAGGTCTGTTTCTATGGCTCTACTCTCCAGGTCTGTCTCTATGGCTGTAATTTCCAGGTCTGTTTTATGGCTCTACTCTCCAGGTCTGTCTCTATGGCTGTAATTTCCAGGTCTGTTTTATGGCTCTACTCTCCAGGTCTGTCTCTATGGCTGTACTCTCCAGGCCTGTCTCTATGGCTCTCCTCTCCGGGTCTGTTTCTATGGCTCTACTCTCCAGGTCTGTCACTATGGCTGTACTCTCCAGGTCTGTTTCTATGGCTCTACTCTCCAGGTATGTCTCTATGGCTCTACTCTTCAGGTCTGTTTCTATGGCTCTACTCTCCAGGTCTGTCTCTATGGCTGTAATTTCCAGGTCTGTTTTTATTGCTCTACTCTCCAGGTCTGTCTCTATGGCTCTACTCTCCAGGTCTGTCTCTATGGCTCTACTCTCCAGGTCTGTTTTTATGGCTCTACTCTCCAGGTCTGTTTCTATGGCTCTACTCTCCAGGTCTGTCTCTATGGCTGTAATTTCCAGGTCTGTTTTTATGGCTCTACTCTCCAGGTCTGTCTCTATGGCTCTACTCTCCAGGTCTGTCTCTATGGCTCTACTCTCCAGGTCTGTCTCTATGGCTCTACACTCCAGGTCTGTCTCTAAGGCTCTACTCTCCAGGTCTGTCTCTATGGCTCTACTCTCCAGGTCTGTCTCTATGGCTCTACTCTCCAGGTCTGTTTCTATGGCTGTAATTTCCAGGTCTGTTTCTATGGCTCTACTCTCCAGGTCTGTTTCTGTGGCTCTACTCTCCAGGTCTGTTTCTATGGCTCTACTCTCCAGGTCTGTCTCTATGGCTCTACTCTCTAGGTCTGTCTCTATGGCTTTACTCTCCAGGTCTGTCTCTATGGCTGTAATTTCCAGGTCTGTTTCTATGGCTCTACTCTCCAGGTCTGTTTCTATGGCTCTACTCTCCAGGTCTGTCTCTATGGCTCTACTCTCCAGGTCTGTCTCTATGGCTCTACTCTCTAGGTCTGTCTCTATGGCTCTACTCTCTAGGTCTGTCTCTATGGCTGTAATTTCCAGGTCTGTTTTATGGCTCTACTCTCCAGGTCTGTCTCTATGGCTGTAATTTCCAGGTCTGTTTTATGGCTCTACTCTCCAGGTCTGTCTCTATGGCTATAATTTCCAGGTCTGTTTCTATGGCTCTACTCTCCAGGTCTGTTTCTATGGCTCTACTCTCCAGGTCTGTCTCTATGGCTGTAATTTCCAGGTCTGTTTTTATGGCTCTACTCTCCAGGTCTGTCTCTATGGCTCTACTCTCCAGGTCTGTCTCTATGGCTCTACTCTCCAGGTCTGTCTCTATGGCTCTACTCTCTAGGTCTGTCTCTATGGCTTTACTCTCCAGGTCTGTCTCTATGGCTGTAATTTCCAGATCTGTTTCTATGGCTCTACTCTCCAGGTCTGTTTCTATGGCTCTACTCTCCAGGTCTGTCTCTATGGCTCTACTCTCCAGGTCTGTCTCTATGGCTCTACTCTCTAGGTCTGTCTCTATGGCTCTACTCTCTAGGTCTGTCTCTATGGCTGTAATTTCCAGGTCTGTTTTATGTCTCTACTCTCCAGGTCTGTCTCTATGGCTGTAATTTCCAGGTCTGTTTTATGGCTCTACTCTCCAGGTCTGTCTCTATGGCTATAATTTCCAGGTCTGTTTCTATGGCTCTACTCTCCAGGTCTGTTTCTATGGCTCTACTCTCCAGGTCTGTCTCTATGGCTGTAATTTCCAGGTCTGTTTTTATGGCTCTACTCTCCAGGTCTGTCTCTATGGCTCTACTCTCCAGGTCTGTCTCTATGGCTCTACTCTCCAGGTCTGTCTCTATGGCTCTACTCTCCAGGTCTGTTTTTATGGCTCTACTCTCCAGGTCTGTTTCTATGGCTCTACTCTCCAGGTCTGTCTCTATGGCTGTAATTTCCAGGTCTGTTTTTATGGCTCTACTCTCCAGGTCTGTCTCTATGGCTCTACTCTCCAGGTCTGTCTCTATGGCTCTACTCTCCAGGTCTGTATCTATGGCTCTACACTCCAGGTCTGTCTCTAAGGCTCTAGTCTCCAGGTCTGTCTCTATGGCTCTACTCTCCAGGTCTGTCTCTATGGCTCTACTCTCCAGGTCTGTCTCTATAGCTCTACTCTCCAGGTCTGTTTCTATGGCTGTAATTCCCAGGTCTGTTTCTATGGCTCTACTCTCCAGGTCTGTTTCTGTGGCTCTACTCTCCAGGTCTGTTTCTATGGCTCTACTCTCCAGGTCTGTCTCTATGGCTCTACTCTCTAGGTCTGTCTCTATGGCTTTACTCTCCAGGTCTGTCTCTATGGCTGTAATTTCCAGGTCTGTTTCTATGGCTCTACTCTCCAGGTCTGTTTCTATGGCTCTACTCTCCAGGTCTGTCTCTATGGCTCTACTCTCCAGGTCTGTCTCTATGGCTCTACTCTCTAGGTCTGTCTCTATGGCTCTACTCTCTAGGTCTGTCTCTATGGCTGTAATTTCCAGGTCTGTTTTATGGCTCTACTTTCCAGGTCTGTCTCTATGGCTATAATGTCCAGGTCTGTTTCTATGGCTCTACTCTCCAGGTCTGTCTCTATGGCTGTACTCTCCAGGCCTGTCTCTATGGCTCTCCTCTCCGGGTCTGTTTCTATGGCTCTACTCTCCAGGTCTGTCACTATGGCTGTACTCTCCAGGTCTGTTTCTATGGCTCTACTCTCCAGGTATGTCTCTATGGCTCTACTCTCCAGGTATGTCTCTATGGCTCTACTCTTCAGGTCTGTTTCTATGGCTCTACTCTCCAGGTCTGTCTCTATGGCTGTAATTTCCAGGTCTGTTTTTATTGCTCTACTCTCCAGGTCTGTCTCTATGGCTCTACTCTCCAGGTCTGTCTCTATGGCTCTACTCTCCAGGTCTGTTTTTATGGCTCTACTCTCCAGGTCTGTTTCTATGGCTCTACTCTCCAGGTCTGTCTCTATGGCTGTAATTTCCAGGTCTGTTTTTATGGCTCTACTCTCCAGGTCTGTCTCTATGGCTCTACTCTCCAGGTCTGTCTCTATGGCTCTACTCTCCAGGTCTGTCTCTATGGCTCTACACTCCAGGTCTGTCTCTAAGGCTCTACTCTCCAGGTCTGTCTCTATGGCTCTACTCTCCAGGTCTGTCTCTATGGCTCTACTCTCCAGGTCTGTTTCTATGGCTCTACTCTCTAGGTCTGTCTCTATGGCTGTAATTTCCAGGTCTGTTTTATGGCTCTACTTTCCAGGTCTGTCTCTATGGCTATAATGTCCAGGTCTGTTTCTATGGCTCTACTCTCCAGGTCTGTCTCTATGGCTGTACTCTCCAGGCCTGTCTCTATGGCTCTCCTCTCCGGGTCTGTTTCTATGGCTCTACTCTCCAGGTCTGTCACTATGGCTGTACTCTCCAGGTCTGTTTCTATGGCTCTACTCTCCAGGTATGTCTCTATGGCTCTACTCTTCAGGTCTGTTTCTATGGCTCTACTCTCCAGGTCTGTCTCTATGGCTGTAATTTCCAGGTCTGTTTTTATTGCTCTACTCTCCAGGTCTGTCTCTATGGCTCTACTCTCCAGGTCTGTCTCTATGGCTCTACTCTCCAGGTCTGTTTTTATGGCTCTACTCTCCAGGTCTGTTTCTATGGCTCTACTCTCCAGGTCTGTCTCTATGGCTGTAATTTCCAGGTCTGTTTTTATGGCTCTACTCTCCAGGTCTGTCTCTATGGCTCTACTCTCCAGGTCTGTCTCTATGGCTCTACTCTCCAGGTCTGTCTCTATGGCTCTACACTCCAGGTCTGTCTCTAAGGCTCTACTCTCCAGGTCTGTCTCTATGGCTCTACTCTCCAGGTCTGTCTCTATGGCTCTACTCTCCAGGTCTGTTTCTATGGCTGTAATTTCCAGGTCTGTTTCTATGGCTCTACTCTCCAGGTTTGTTTCTGTGGCTCTACTCTCCAGGTCTGTTTCTATGGCTCTACTCTCCAGGTCTGTCTCTATGGCTCTACTCTCTAGGTCTGTCTCTATGGCTCTACTCTCCAGGTCTGTTTCTATGGCTCTACTCTCCAGGTCTGTCTCTATGGCTCTACTCTCCAGGTCTGTCTCTATGGCTCTACTCTCTAGGTCTGTCTCTATGGCTCTACTCTCTAGGTCTGTCTCTATGGCTGTAATTTCCAGGTCTGTTTTATGGCTCTACTCTCCAGGTCTGTCTCTATTGCTGTAATTTCCAGGTCTGTTTTATGGCTCTACTCTCCAGGTCTGTCTCTATGGCTGTACTCTCCAGGCCTGTCTCTATGGCTCTCCTCTCCGGGTCTGTTTCTATGGCTCTACTCTCCAGGTCTGTCACTATGGCTGTACTCTCCAGGTCTGTTTCTATGGCTCTACTCTCCAGGTATGTCTCTATGGCTCTACTCTTCAGGTCTGTTTCTATGGCTCTACTCTCCAGGTCTGTCACTATGGCTGTAATTTCCAGGTCTGTTTTTATTGCTCTACTCTCCAGGTCTGTCTCTATGGCTCTACTCTCCAGGTCTGTCTCTATGGCTCTACTCTCCAGGTCTGTTTTTATGGCTCTACTCTCCAGGTCTGTTTCTATGGCTCTACTCTCCAGGTCTGTCTCTATGGCTGTAATTTCCAGGTCTGTTTTTATGGCTCTACTCTCCAGGTCTGTCTCTATGGCTCTACTCTCCAGGTCTGTCTCTATGGCTCTACTCTCCAGGTCTGTCTCTATGGCTCTACACTCCAGGTCTGTCTCTAAGGCTCTACTCTCCAGGTCTGTCTCTATGGCTCTACTCTCCAGGTCTGTCTCTATGGCTCTACTCTCCAGGTCTGTTTCTATGGCTGTAATTTCCAGGTCTGTTTCTATGGCTCTACTCTCCAGGTCTGTTTCTGTGGCTCTACTCTCCAGGTCTGTTTCTATGGCTCTACTCTCCAGGTCTGTCTCTATGGCTCTACTCTCTAGGTCTGTCTCTATGGCTTTACTCTCCAGGTCTGTCTCTATGGCTGTAATTTCCAGGTCTGTTTCTATGGCTCTACTCTCCAGGTCTGTTTCTATGGCTCTACTCTCCAGGTCTGTCTCTATGGCTCTACTCTCCAGGTCTGTCTCTATGGCTCTACTCTCTAGGTCTGTCTCTATGGCTCTACTCTCTAGGTCTGTCTCTATGGCTGTAATTTCCAGGTCTGTTTTATGGCTCTACTCTCCAGGTCTGTCTCTATGGCTGTAATTTCCAGGTCTGTTTTATGGCTCTACTCTCCAGGTCTGTCTCTATGGCTATAATTTCCAGGTCTGTTTCTATGGCTCTACTCTCCAGGTCTGTTTCTATGGCTCTACTCTCCAGGTCTGTCTCTATGGCTGTAATTTCCAGGTCTGTTTTTATGGCTCTACTCTCCAGGTCTGTCTCTATGGCTCTACTCTCCAGGTCTGTCTCTATGGCTCTACTCTCCAGGTCTGTCTCTATGGCTCTACTCTCCAGGTCTGTTTTTATGGCTCTACTCTCCAGGTCTGTTTCTATGGCTCTACTCTCCAGGTCTGTCTCTATGGCTGTAATTTCCAGGTCTGTTTTTATGGCTCTACTCTCCAGGTCTGTCTCTATGGCTCTACTCTCCAGGTCTGTCTCTATGGCTCTTCTCTCCAGGTCTGTCTCTATGGCTCTACACTCCAGGTCTGTCTCTAAGGCTCTACTCTCCAGGTCTGTCTCTATGGCTCTACTCTCCAGGTCTGTCTCTATAGCTCTACTCTCCAGGTCTGTTTCTATGGCTGTAATTCCCAGGTCTGTTTCTATGGCTCTACTCTCCAGGTCTGTTTCTGTGGCTCTACTCTCCAGGTCTGTTTCTATGGCTCTACTCTCCAGGTCTGTCTCTATGGCTCTACTCTCTAGGTCTGTCTCTATGGCTTTACTCTCCAGGTCTGTCTCTATGGCTGTAATTTCCAGGTCTGTTTCTATGGCTCTACTCTCCAGGTCTGTTTCTATGGCTCGACTCTCCAGGTCTGTCTCTATGGCTCTACTCTCCAGGTCTGTCTCTATGGCTCTACTCTCTAGGTCTGTCTCTATGGCTCTACTCTCTAGGTCTGTCTCTATGGCTGTAATTTCCAGGTCTGTTTTATGGCTCTACTTTCCAGGTCTGTCTCTATGGCTATAATTTCCAGGTCTGTTTCTATGGCTCTACTCTCCAGGTCTGTCTCTATGGCTGTACTCTCCAGGCCTGTCTCTATGGCTCTCCTCTCCGGGTCTGTTTCTATGGCTCTACTCTCCAGGTCTGTCACTATGGCTGTACTCTCCAGGTCTGTTTCTATGGCTCTACTCTCCAGGTATGTCTCTATGGCTCTACTCTTCAGGTCTGTTTCTATGGCTCTACTCTCCAGGTCTGTCTCTATGGCTGTAATTTCCAGGTCTGTTTTTATTGCTCTACTCTCCAGGTCTGTCTCTATGGCTCTACTCTCCAGGTCTGTCTCTATGGCTCTACTCTCCAGGTCTGTCTCTATGGCTCTACTCTCCAGGTCTGTTTTTATGGCTCTACTCTCCAGGACTGTTTCTATGGCTGTAATTTCCAGGTCTGTTTCTATGGCTCTACTCTCCAGGTCTGTCTCTATGGCTCTACTCTCCAGGTCTGTCTCTATGGCTCTACTCTCTAGGTCTGTCTCTATGGCTGTAATTTCCAGGTCTGTTTCTATGGCTCTACTCTCCAGGTCTGTTTCTGTGACTCTACTCTCCAGGTCTGTTTCTATGGCTCTACTCTCCAGGTCTGTCTCTATGGCTCTACTCTCTAGGTCTGTCTCTATGGCTGTAATTTCCAGGTCTGTTTTTATGGCTCTACTCTCCAGGTCTGTCTATATGGCTATAATTTCCAGGTCTGTTTCTATGGCTCTACTCTCCAGGTCTGTCACTATGGCTGTACTCTCCAGGTCTGTTTCTATGGCTCTACTCTCCAGGTCTGTCTTTATGGCTGTACTCTCCAGGCCTGTCTCTATGGCTCTACTCTCCAGGTCTGTCACTATGGCTGTACTCTCCAGGTCTGTTTCTATGGCTCTACTCTCCAGGTATGTCTCTATGGCTCTACTCTCCATGTATGTCCCTATGGCTCTACTCTCCAGGTCTGTCTCTACGGTTCTATTCTCCAGGACTATATGGCTCTACTCTCCAGGTTTGTCTCTATGGTTCTACTCTCCAGGTCTGTCTCTATGACTCTACTCTCCAGGTCTGTCTCTATGGCTCTACTCTCCAGGTCTGTCCCTATGACTCTACTCTCCAGGTCTGTCTCTATGACTCTACTCTCCAGGTCTGTCTCTATGGCTCTACTCTCCAGGTCTGTCTCTATGACTCTATTCTCCAGGTCTGTCCCTATGGCTCTACTCTCCAGGTTTGTCTCTATGGTTCTACTCTCCAGGTCTGTCTTTATGGCTCTACTCTCCAGGTTTGTCTTTATGACTCTACTCTCCAGGTTTGTCATTATGGCTCTACTCGCCAGGTCTGTTTCTATTTTTCTAATCTCCAGGCTCTAAGATAATTTCTTCTTCACTCAGGAAACTTTAGAGAAAATGAAGAAATGCACTCTGGGAAGGGTATCACTCATCCAGCTCTCCAGTCTGAAAAAACTACTGAGAAAAAAACTGTAATGACAAACCAGAAAAGAACAAACATTCTTAAATAAAACATTTAGCCCAAATCCATGTACTTTGTAAAACCTATATATCCTGCTTGTGACCTGGACTTCCTCCCTCCTGATATGCTCTGATTTATTACACTGGGACAGGACCCCTGATTTAATGCACTAGGACAGGACCCCTGATTTAATGCACTGAGACAGGACCCTGATTTAACGCACTGGGACAGGACCTCTGATTTAATGCACTGGGACAGGACCTCTGATTTAATGCACTGGGATAGGACCCCTGATTTAACACATTCGGACTGGGCTGTAGGTATGAGTGATCAGTGCAGGCTTTGACTATCACAGTGTATATGGAATTAATACAGAATTAAGATCACATTTAGTGTGATTAAATGCCATTTTACGCTGATATTTTGTTATCCTTGTGAAGGTCAGAACTAATGGCGAAACCTCAATCTTGTTCATTGAGTTGCACTAATGTTTTTACCCTTTAAATACCTAAATTTATACAGACACTTTTTTATCAGCAGTAGCATTCACTTTGATGTTTGCATTCTTAAAATGTGTTCCTGAATGTTTGCTCATGTAAACTTAACTTAAATGTTTTCACTTCACATCACCCTGTGCCAAAATAAAATTGTAAAAATGAGCAAACGCGAAAGTATTTTTCCTCCTTGCATCATAACCGCCCAACAAACATTTGAACATTCCTGCCGAACTCAGGCTTGCTGAAATCGATCAGGGCTGAACAGCTGCCCTCATCTCAAATGTCCGTGTCTCTGTACAGCTCAACATGGCTCTGCGTATGAAGCCCTACTGACAGGGAGACACGTGTGTCCCTGCCGTCTCCCACACTGCATCTGAACCTGGGCACACTGTGTGTCAAGAACCTTATCCATTCAGCAGTATAGAACCCTGCAACACTTCCCTTTGATGTGAGAGCTGCTCCAGGTTGGGTTTGTCGTCTCTGCAGGTCCTGTATTATTATAATTGTATTCTCTCCATTACCAGAGTCATCTGGAAACTTCATTCATGAGTGGGCATGATTGGCATCTCCTTTACTCCACACTGCTACTCACGAAGACACCTTTAGTCCACACTGCTACTCACTAAGGCACCTTTACTCCACAGTGCTGCTCACTAAGACACCTTTAGTTCACACTGCTCCTCACTAAGACACCTTTACTCCACACTGCTACTCACTAAGACACCTTTAGTTCACACTGCTACTCACTAAGGCACCTTTACTCCACAGTGCTGCTCACTAAGACACCTTTAGTTCACACTGCTCCTCACTAAGACACCTTTACTCCACACTGCTGCTCACTAAGACACCTGTAATTGTTAATTGACATAAATCAGTTCTTTCCTGAGCTGAGTTCACCCAGTAGTGCGCTGAAGAGGGCACTCATCTCAGACTTCAAAAAGTACTGCGAAGTATACACACACATTCACAGGGGGCAGGATGACTTAAACATGCCACAGATTTTTTTTCATGCCAGTGTATAATATAGAATAATAATAATGAGTTTAATCAAAGGTATTGCAGGCTTATCCTATTATGAATTATTTCCATTCTAAAGTGGTCCTTCCATGTACATGAGATATATGGAGGTTAGGTCCACTCCTAGGTTAACCATTCTCAGCTTAAGGGTCTGGCTGTAAATCATTTTCAATCTCATTAATCTTCTTAATCCTTTGACTAATGATAGGGTGGTACCTATTTTCAGAGGTGAATGTTAGCTGGATTTACCACATTCTCTGCTTCACCTCCTCACTGCACCCCAGTGAACTCAGCCACATTATGGGATTTTACCAAAACACCTTTCCTGTCTGTAGGTCTGTAGGACTATGCCAGGGATTCCATTAGGGCAGAACTGTCAGGCTCCAGTCTTGTGCTGGTTTTTGGTGCGTTTCATCACTTAAATGCTTAATTTAAGCCACTTATTGGTGAAAGTCCACACACCTTATTCCCAAGGCCTTAACTAGCTACTGAATATAAAGACAACACAGAAGTCTGAACACACTGAGTCTGACTCCCCTGTGGTAGGCTGGGGCAGATAGAGGGTAGGCTGGTGCAGATAGAGGGCAGCCTGGGGCAGATAGAGGGCAGCTTGGGGCAGATAGAGGGCAGCCTGGGGTAGATAGAGGGTAGGCTGGTGCAGATAGAGGGCAGGGTGGTGCAGATAAAGGGTAGGCTGGTGCAGATAGAGGGCAGGCTGGGGCAGATAGAGGGCAGGCTGGGGCAGATAGAGGGTAGGCTGGGGCAGATAGAGGGTAGGCTAGGGCAGATAAAGGGCAGCCTGGGGCAGATAGAGGGCAGGCTGTTGCAGATAGAGGGTAGGCTGGTGCAGATAGAGGGCAGGCTGGTGCAGATAGAGGGCAGGCTGGTGCAGATAGAGGGTAGGCTGGTGCAGATAGAGGGCAGCCTGGGGCAGATAGAGGACAGCTTGGGGTAGATAGAAGGTAGGCTGGGGCAGATAGAGAGCAGCCTGTGGCAGATAGAGGGTAGGCTGGTGCAGATAGAGGGCAGGCTGGTGCAGATAAAGGGTTGGCTGGTGCAGATAGAGGGCAGCCTGGGGCAGATGGATGGTAGGCTGGGGCAGATAGAGGACAGGATGGGGCAGATAAAGGGTAGGCTGGGGCAGAGAGAGCGGGCTGGGGCAGGTAGACCCTAACAACCCCACCCCCCATTTGGGCAGCCCTGCCTCTGCTGGGCTCCTCTGTGTATTCTACGTTTTATGTGATTCAAACAAAATCGGGATTAAGGCAATTTTGTCTCAATCTTGTTCTACATCTGAGAAAGGCAGAAACCATTGAGCAAAACCTGTGCTGGTTTGGAAATAATAGTGCACTCCAAACGACCCATTACATTCGAACACACGGGCGGGTTTGCTGCTGTATGTCCAATCAGGAGCAACCCATGCTGTCAATCATTGTGTGAAAAGTCTTCATTGGCTGCAATGTCACTTCCAGTGCCTACAGTGTGAAAGAGTTCACTGTACTGTGATATGGAGCTAAATTAATCATTTTGTTTAGATTGAATTGCATTTATCCTTAATGTAGCCTGCCTGTGTAGATTGAATTATATTTATCCTTAATGCTGCCGGCCTGTTTATATTGAATCCAGAAAATTGCCCTTCTACATACCTGACTAACTGTGGTGGCTGGAATACAGTGCAACAATAATTCTGCTCTATTTTACATTCAGTTAAATGTGGTACAATAGACAATCTCTGGGTTAGAAATTGAATTGTTGACCTTAATAACACAGAAATGTAATTAGCGAGTGTTTATAAACAAAAGTCACTATAAAAAAAATAATAACATAGACCAACCTTGGATTTATTTAATTTAAGCAAGAACTGAAAGGCTGTTAATTGCATTTTGCATGATTGAATATTCTCATCATCTCTGTTTCCAGTGTGTTTATTTAACACTACCAGCTCTGCAAATTAATGATATTTTCAAACAGTTTGTTAATAGGGATGGCACACATAGCCATTTAGTCTTAACGTGCTTTTAGAGGAAAGCGCTGTCCCTTTATTGACATCACCCAGAAAGGGTGAGAAAAGAAAAACAAGCTAATTCCAAACAGACAGAAGCTTTGCACTGTGGGCAGACTGTTTCTTTTTCTTCATTGTTTAACAAGTAAAATGCACAAAGAACCATTTTCATCAAAGCAAAGGAAGCCGTGATAGAATCCCCATTCCTGATGGCTTCCAGTGTAATAACAGGGTCCTCCAACACCTGAGACCACCACGATTCATTCAAACTCCCACCCCAGCTCTTAGCACACTCTTCCTCAAACTCTCACCCCTCTCTCTTCTTCCTTTCATGTTCTATTTATTCAATTATGCCCATTTTGGGTCCCCCCCCCCCCCCCCCCAAGAGACTAATTAAAAAACAAACAAAATGTCCTCATATTAGCACGCTGCTGATTTGTGCTCCAGAGAGCGGCATAAGGTTCAATATCTTTTCTCAAGCCTTTTATTTTCCCATCAGTCTCCCCAACTTCTAATTATGAACTTATGAAGCGCTTCTTTTTACCCATTTCTCAATTAGATATATACAGCACATTGTGTCAGTCTGCCGGTTGTGAATCTGCAATTCGTTTTGACCTTCTTACCATTGTAAAAAAATAAATAAATACTGATGTTTCAAAACAAATGTCATCATCTAATAAATGAAAAAAAGACAGATGCACATTAGAGGGGATATTTTACAGTCATGTTCAGGCAAACTGCAACCTCCATCCTTTATTGACTACTTTTTAATTTTGATCCTGAACACATTCAATATGTTATCTCATGTTAAACTGATTAATATGAGATAACATCACTAATATACAAACATAAATTTCAAAGGAAGGTGACCCTAAAGCAAAGATTAAGACCAACTAGACCTTGCTACTTCAAATCTGCTTAGAAACAACAGCTGCCAGTCCTCTACTGGGAATGCTTTTGCGTGATAGTGAAGCCATCAGGTTCTCTCAGTTCAGCCCACTGTTGCAATCAAAGCTATACACAGTCCCACAGTGGCCCTTCTGATAGTTACAAATATCATTAAACACATTAAAAAAAATATATACATGTATATATATGACTTTTTTTGGGACCTGGAGGAGGTTTGTTATATTTAAGGGTAAGTAAGACCACCCCCTTAACTGAGATCCTTGGTTATTAATATTACTCTTAAATGCTTGGAAAGACATTACACTGTTTTAAAATTCCTTGCTAATCTGCTCCTACATGTGTACAGATTATGTGAGAACCCCGGCAGTGGCTAATTATTACCTTTATATGCAAATGCCATTAGTCCTGTTTAAAGTGTGCTTTCTTATTTAATTAATTAAAACAATCATCTATGAACTTTAAATTAGTCTGGTGTAAAATAATCTCTTTTTAGTCATTTAATAATTAGCAGCCAGTAAAGCTGCTGTATTAATTGCATTGATCTTTGCCTCAGGAGACGAGGGGACAGAAAGCCTTGCCATCACCGTTTCCTCAAATAGACAATTCCCCAGAACTGAGAGAGAAAAAAGGGAATAAACTTTTTTTCTGTGTTCAGTCACTAAATTACCCCCGGGAATCAAATGGAACCCTTAATTAGCCTCGCACAGTGGTAAAATTGATTGAAAAGCAGCACATCAATTATTAAACGTAACAGTTTTTTTTCCCTCCCCATCACCCCCCTCCCCTTTCTTGAAGAAGAAGAGTATGAAATCACTTGGGTGTTTCCTCTTATTCTGGCGAATAATGAAGGCTTGTTCTGATGACGGGTAAGATTCTGCCTGGTTAAGTTCAACATGGAGGCCTTTAACCACAGTTCCACAAGAGGAGGAGAACAGGGAAGGGTAGAGTAAAGCAACCTACACCCATCATCAGGACCATCATCATCATCATCACCATCATCCCACCATCATCATCATCACCCCCATCACCTCCACCCTCAACATTATCATCATCACCAACATTATGACCATCATCATTATCACCATCATCCTATCATCATCACCACCCTCATCATTATCATCATCACCATCATCATCACCCCACCATCACCATAATCATCACCCCATCATCATCACCATCATCATCATCACTCTCATCATTATCATCATCACCAACATTATGACCATCATCATTATCACCATCATCCTATCATCATCACCACCCTCATCATTATCATCATCACTAACATTATGACCATCATCATCATCACCATCATCCTATCATCACCACCATCACCATCATCATCACCACCCTCATCATTATCATCATCACCATCATCATCATTACCATCATCCTATCATCATCACCACCCTCATCATTATCATCATCACCAACATTATGACCATCATCACCACCCTCATCATTATCATCATCACCATCATCATCACCACCCTCATCATTATCATCATCACCATCATCATCATTACCATCATCCTATCATCATCACCACCCTCATCATCATCATCATCACCACCCTCATCATTATCATCATCACCAACATTATGACCATCATCACCACCCTCATCACCATCATCATCACCATCATCATCACCATCATCATCACCCCATCATCATCACCATCATCATCATCACTCATCATTATCATCATCACCAACATTATGACCATCATCACCACCCTCATCATTATCATCATCACCATCATCATCACCATCATCATCACCCCATCATCATCACCATCATCATCATCACTCATCATTATCATCATCACCAACATTATGACCATCATCATCACCACCCTCATCATTATCATCATCACCATCATCATCACCACCACCCTCATCATTATCACCATCACTAACATTATGACCATCATCATCATCACCATCATCCTATCATCATCACCACCCTCATCATTATCATCATCACCATCATCATCACCCCATCATCATCATCACCATCATTATCATCAGTCTCATCATTATCATCATCACCAACATTATGACCATCATCATCATCATCATCATCATTATCATCATCATCACCATCATCATCACCACCCTCATAATTATCATCATCACCAACATTATGACCATCATCATCATCACCACCCTCATCATTATCATCATCACCATCATCATCACCACCCTCATCATCATCACCATCACCATCATCATCATCACCATCATCCTATCATCATCACCACCCTCATCATTATCATCATCATCATCATCACCATCATCCTATCATCATCACCACCCTCATCATTATCATCATCACCATCATCATCACCACCCTCATCATTATCATCATCACCATCACCATCACCACCCTCAACATTATCATCATCACCACCCTCATCATTATCATCATCACCATCATCATCACCCCCCTCATCATTACCACCATCACCATCATCATCATCACCATCATCATCACCACCCTCATCATTACCACCATCACCATCATCATCATCACCATCATCCTATCATCATCATCACCATCATCCTATCATCATCACCACCCTCATCATTATCATCATCACCAACATTATGACCATCATCATCATCACCACCCTCATCATTATCATCATCACCATCATCATCATCACCATCATCCTATCATCATCACCACCCTCATCATTATCATCATCACCATCATCATCACCACTCTCATCATTATCATCATCACCACCCTCATCATTATCATCATCACCATCATCATCACCACTCTCACCATCATCATCATCACCACCCTCATCATTATCATCATCACCACCCTCATCATTATCATCATCACCATCATCACCAACATTATGACCATCATCATCATCACCCCACCACCATCATCACCCCACCATCATCATCACCACCATTATCATCATCACCACCCCACCCTCATCATTATAATTATCACCATCATTATCACCCCACCATCATCATTACCAACATCACCCCACCATCATCATTATCATCATCACCCAGCCCAATTTTTACGACCCAAAACCCACCCACGTTACAATAACCGAGTGGTTACAAAGGACAAACTGTCGTCATCTTTCTGCTTCGCAGTAGTCTATTTGTTCTTCATTCATTTGGTAGGCCTAATCTAATCACATAAGTGCTGGCCTGTTTGGTGGCTCTGGTAGTCTTTGGTGTGTCCTCTGGTAGTCTTAGGTGTGTCCTCTGGTAGACTTTGGTGTGTCCTCTGGTAGTCTTTGGTGTACCCTCTGGTAGTCTTTGGTGTGTCCTCTGGTAGTCTTTGGTGTATCCTCTGGTAGTCTTTGGTGTGGCTAAATTTATCTATTTTTTATAAATCAACTGGTTTTCATTCTTTATGTTTCGACCCGTCAAGGGCTGGTCGTAACAATGGTTGTTGGGATTAAATGCCTTGTTCAAGAGTGTTTACTGCACACGTGAGATCTATAGTTTAAATGCCTTGTACAAGAGTTTGTGTTGCGCATGTGTGTGATCTATAGTTTATGCCTTGCTCAAGAGTGTATGTTCTGCACACGTGCAATCTATATTTTAAATGCTTTGCACAAGAGTGTATGTTCTGCACACGTGTGATCTATAGCTTAATTTCCTTGCACAAGAGTGTGTGTTGTGCACATGTGTGTGAGATCTATAACTGGCTGTTAACACATGCAGCAGTAGAGGGGACAGGGCATGGGAAGGTGTATGTGTGACTGCCTGCTTTGTGTCGATAGATAAAATTCTCAGACAGAAATCAATACACAGTTAAAAAGAACCTCCCAACTGCACAACATATGAGCCAAATTACTGTGTAGCTGAATTGTATAAATAGTGGTTCCTATGCATGGATAGACAGCCATAATACTCCACACTTATTGCCCCTTCAAAGTCTGAAAGCTGTAAATTCAGCTAATAGCGCCTCCCGGGAGGTGCTCCCGCTAGAGCGCCAGTATCTGGTACAGTGATGCATGCTGGTCCGCACTGTAGCCGTGAGTCTGCAGGGCAGTGCACGATTGGTCACATACCTTCACCCAGAGCCCGAGACTGTCAGTCACCAGGGTTTATCAATACCGAGTCCTCCAGTCAGTCTCTGACTGCAGCCTGTCTGGCTCTTCCATTTGGGCCCTTAAAGCGGATCAGTACAGCGCTGCTGCTGAGAAACATGAGCAAAGCAAGCTGGCAAATCTGGGCTCTCCTTTATCAAACCATCATGCATTTATTTGCATAGTTTTGACTGAATATATATACAGTATGTAGATACTGTATATACAGTATTTTTCAGGCACATGTAGTCCACTTTTACATAACAATTGTGATGTAGCCTCTGACCTTCATAGTGACCTGTAGGTGAATGATTAAAGGAAAGATTGCATGCAGAACATGAACATACCGGAGGCTTTGGGGGAGAAGTGCATCATTCTCCTCCAATGGAACAGACATCAGCGTCTAGTGTTACCTCTGACTGAAAGTGAACACTGTTAATGTCCGTCCTATGGCTTTTTTATCATAGCTAAGATGTAATAGTATTAGGAAGTACCATTATGAATTATTCCAGTTTGTACATTAACTTTTCTGCTGTGTCCGGCATATTTCTCTGCTGTATTAAACTCCAGCTCCTACAAAACAAACTGCACTTTTGCAAACAAGACCACAGTTCTGTGGGGGGGGGGGGGGGGGGGGGGGGGTCAGTTCATCATTCATATGCTCTTCAGTTATCATTAGTCCTTTCAAATGCAGGGAACATAGAAGTCTTTACAGCTGAGCAAGGCAGCATGGAGAGCTGAATTTCTGTGCTATTGTACAAATTTCTATGGAGTCACAAAGCAGGATTTCATGACATGTGGATGGTTTTCCTAGACATATTGCAATTACAAGATCAGTCATCCACTGCTTTCTTCTCCCTACTGACTCCTTTTTCCAGGCTGCAATGCATGCTTAGAAAGAAATGCATTTTGGCTTTTGGGGGATGACCCGGAAGTTGCAGTAAATCATCTTTTTGTTGCATGAGAAACTATTGTATTTGTCCTATAAAGGACAAATGACAACATTTTAAAACATTTAATGTGGATAAAATACTCCTTTAACCCCTTAACTAGCACCGGCCGAATACTGGCAAGAAGTGGTTTATATTTACATTAATTTTCATTAGTTGCATTAGCTTTCTTACGGTGAAATTTTCAATCAATCTGGTCACACAATATAGTTTGAAAATGTTAAAAATCACAATTCTATTTCTATAAACTATTTTACGATCCCATTGTTATAGCAAGAATGGTTCCTTATTTTGTAACATGATTAAAAAAAAACAGGCTGAAAAAAACTGTCTCCATACGTTCTCTTTGCTCTGGAAATCCCCAGACGATACGAATCACGGTAAATTCAGTATCCTCATCCTGGAAAAAAGAATAATAAAATATATTTTAGGCTAGAAAAAACTTCCACTGTGTTTGAGCTTCTGTTACTTTGTTGCAGTAATACTTCTTAGAGTAATTCTGATGCTTGGAAAAAAATTCCTAAGGGTTACTTTACAGAAGTGGGCAGGATTATGCCTATAGTCCAAGGGGTTGAAAAACAGTAACCATTTTATTTTTGGTCTTGTGTTCAAAAAGGTGGTGCTTGAGAAGGAGTTACCATCAAAATACACACAGGTGCAACAATGATAAAGTGTGTTAGCTTAGACACTTGCAACCTCTCTGTGTGCCAAAGCTCAAATTGTGAAAATAGCAAATTGTCCTGTATTGTCACTTTTCTACCACAAGGAAATATGCATATGCTAAATCTGGAGCTGTTCATTTAGGCTGAATGCTTCATCTTAAGTATGTTCATGTTGACATTGTGTTCATATTGTATAGTATTGCACAGGACTAGGATTACTATATCTAATTAAAAGCGGTGTTAAAAACAAGCCCAATTTTGTTTATTGATGTTAAAAACATTCCAATGATGTTACAAATTCAAACACCAATTCCAAAAAAGTTGGGACAGCATGTAAAATGCATATAAAAGCAGAAAGCAGTGATTTGTAAATTATCTTTTACATATATTTAATTGAAGACAGTATAAAGAAAAGATATTAAATGTTTTACCTTATCAACTTCATTGATTTTTGTAAATATACGCTAATTCCGAATTTGAAGGCTGCAACAAGAAAGGCATTCTTTTATCAATCTCAATTCTTTTATGAATAGTCACGCAGATAACAGAACCAAACTGTATTATTCTTTAGCGATGATATACAATGGGGCACTGCCTTTGTTTGTTCATTGTATTTAAAAGAAACTCACTGGCTTGTTGATTTAGGCAGGTGTACCATATGCTGAAAATGCATAAAATGGTGTTATGACTGAATTTTCCAGAGATTCATCAGATTATACTTACCTGCTGGAACAAACAATAAATGCTTTGTAGTTATTTTTGTATTTTTACTTAGCTAGCTAACAGACTTCATTTGTTTTTGACCTACCATTGGAAGGTGACGGATAATTGTATGGGAGGAAATCCTTAGCCTGGGACAGTCCCATTAAAGAATAATAACTGACAGGGAATGTTGTGATAAAGTCAATGGAATCCATATGCATCTTTGGTATAAATAGTTATTTTTGATATTATTTTTGTATAGAATTATGCATACATGTTATTTTATGAGTATACTTGTTACCGACCGCAGAATTTCTGAATACAACATTTAGCAAGATAATAATAAGAATACTAATAATACCGTTTACCACCTTTCATACAAAACCCAAAGTTAGCTCACAATAAAAGAGTGAAAAAACACTTAACACCACTCCTTTCTCTCTAGCTTTTATCAGACTCACCCACGGCAGGTGACACTTTACTGCACAATAACTTCTCTCTGTATGATACGCGTTCTTTGAAAGATTGCTTCACCCGTCAATCTAGTGCTACACTCTTTTACCTGAACTGTAACTGAGAGCATTCTTTTATGTGGTACTGAATCCATAGTGCTTTCATGCCCACTTTACCTGTAATGCTGCTCTTCTTTGAGGTGGAGAAGGTAGTGAGATGATTATAATGACGGCATTTCCTGTCCCAGTTACTCTAATGGATTTTGGTTTCTTTTTTGGCATCTTTCCACTTGTTTTGTTTGCTTTTATTGGACTTCAAATTGACAATCAATTTGTTATTCCTACTTAAGGTACAGGATCAAACAGCACTGAGAGGGAAATGCATCTGTCAATCTGCACTGCTAGAAATGTGATCACACATTGTGGACATCAAGCTGCGACTGCTCATAAAACCCTGCCTAATTCTCTATCAAAGGTACTAATTAGGAAAACAGCATTAATCTGTTTAATTGCTTTAATTAACATGCCAATGATGAGAGCAGTAAAATCACAGCACAGAACACAGATGTTGCATCTCATGTGATCTGGCATTAACAGCTGCCACCTTGTGGCAGTTGAATGAATTGCAGCTATCCAGTAACAGGCATCAGCATTAGCAAAGGAACTTTTCATTTGAGATTGTATTGGTGTGTCATAAAGCACACTTGAACATGTGTGATGTTCATGAAAGGAAGAAAGTTTACATTATCAAAGACACAAACTCATTTCAAATTCCTAACTGAATTTTCCAACAAGCAGTTCTTCAGTCAGAGCTTTTTTGTGTTTCAGCCATTCAGGCCCATCTCCAGAAATAAACATGCAAAAAAATCCAGAAGTTCTGCCCGCTGACATTCCTCAGACACCATGTCATGGGTGACTGGTTGGGTCCCAGAGCCCCCAGTAGGCCGGGCATTGTGGTTCCCTGCAGTGAGCGGAAAACTCATTTGGGACTAATTAAGTTTTGCTGCTCCGGTTACTCCGATGCTGCTATGCCAAAGTGCTGGTAAAATGCCTCTAAATGACACTCAACACTCCACAGCGGACAAGTCAGAGACCAAAGCACAAAGGAGTGCGCTGAGGCATTTGTGATTCTCCCAGGGTCACGTATAGGTTATGACAATGTTTTTAATTAGGAGCCATCACTTATACATGACGCCTTTCCTTATGTACAAAAAACCTGACAAAAGCTCTTTTACAGAAGTTCAGTCAAGAAAGAAGAAACTTCTCTGGCTTTGTGTGGTCATGAATCGATCTACCAATAATTTATGAATATCATTCACTCATTCACAAGGCTAGGAAATAAAAACTTTCTTAAAATTAAAATGTTATGTGTATGTGTGTGTGTTTGTGTGTAAAATATACATGTGTGTCACTGGTATATGCGTGTTAATCATTTAGTTAGGCTTAGATCTCTGCTATGGATGTACGGTTTGATACAATGACCTTAAGGTCATAAATAGCACAATCAGATTATGTCTTCAGAAATAGTAGGTGTATAGGTCTATATTAACTTTACTGATTTTTAAAAAGTGGGTCTCAGAGAGGAAATAAATTCATATTGCTGAACTGGTCCATACATGATGCGCAGCGACATAGTGCTGCCGATGAGAGATAAACTCAAAAAAGTTTAAATTTATTTTATTACAATTAATCTAAACATTATATTTTTTGTAAAAAAATATTTTAAGCTTCCAATCTGAGAAAACAATGAGTGCATTCATTTAAATCCTCTATAAATAAAAGTCCTTTATTTATATTTCAGTCACTAAAATGATTATGATTTCTGGTCAGGCTTGCCCTCGACCTACTTATCTAGAATTACTTCTTACAAACCGAGGTTAATTCAGATCTTGCCAACCGCAAGATGGTTCAAATCAGTTTACTTTTCCCAGCCAGAGCAATTTGGGAAGGTCTTAGAGGACGTTTTACGCACAAACATTGTTTGTTTGTTTATTTTAGGAACAAAGGTAAAAATTTGTTTGCGTATCTATTGAGAGCATTACAGCCTACTGTCTTATTCCGTTAAACCTCTACATACCTATTTAAACGACCTTGCACCAGAATGCACCTATGCTCTAAAGGTAGCCTAGCCTATAAATATCTTTTAAAAGTCAATAATTTAATATGTTGTAAAAAACAATTATACAAACGGTACTTTATATTTGAGGCGATTAAGCTTTAAAAATAAAAAAATAAAAACTATTTCCAGACCATCGAGAATGCGGAATGTTTGTTAAATATAAATGAGCTTTCTTTGCAGTTAATAAGCTAGGCTATTCATCATACAGTGAAACACATAAACAAATCATTAACATGCCAATATGGGCATCCTTTGTTCGTTTAAAGAATGACAGCGTTCCAGAATACAAACGATTAAAAATTTTATAAAATCCGGAATTATTATATTAGGAAAAACTGTATTATAAGAAAGACATTGCAAGGCCGCTTTGGAACTGAGTTTATTATTGTTTATATTATTATTATTATTATTATTATTATTATTAATAATAATAATTATTATTCTATAGCCTACAATGCTAATCGGTATTTGAAAACCGAACAGATACCCCCACCCCCCCGACCACCATGTAGGCTATTCACTTTCACGGCGAACTAGGGGCTCTCATGATATCTCTTTCTGACTTCCGGTAGGTAACACGCCAGGTAACCCAGCCGAAGCAGCGCAACGTCTGTAGGCTACAGCAAGGACAGAGGATCTAGCGAACATGTACTGGAGACGTGGACATGTTCTCGAACAATGCTTGTTCTGCGCATTTTGTTTTATTTTTTTTACAATTAACAGTAGCAGTTAAGACCAATGTTAACTGGCCAAAGGCTATAAACCTGAAAAATCCCCTGGGGCATAGCTACGCATGTGTAGCATATGAGCTAATTTAATTACGATGCAATAATAATTAACCTTTTAATAGCCTACCTTTCCTGTCCGTAGGCCTACGTAACCTAACTATTTGTAGCGAAAGATAAATGGCTAGTAGGCTACACGAATATTTTAGTTAGCTAGAACATAACCAAAATGAGGAGCCTAAGTGTTCATGCACATTTTTATGTTGAAAATAAAAAAGCATTGAATTACAATGTGAAGGAAACTAACCTGATATACATCAATACGTTTAAAATAGCATGCCTTTATCGAGGAACAAATGCATTTTAATTTAAGACTCAGGCGGAACAGTAGGCAGGGTTTTATGACATTTACGCCTTAGCGTTCTGTATAGTTAACAGTCAATATAGCCCAAATAAATAATCATAGTCACGGATCATAAAGGTTTTGGCTAATTCTTCAAGTTGGTCTCCTACTTGTTATAGTTGATGGAAAGTTTAAGTAAAGTTTTCTTTGCATGCATCATTGGATTTCTTAAGCTGAATAAACATGTTTTTCCAAACCCGAATAAAACATACATGCTATTCCTACATTAGGCTATCCTAGCTGAACATTGGCTAGGCTACAGTGTATTTTAGAATTGTATGGTTGTAGTTTCAGTATTAATTTAAAGTGAAGATTAATCAAATCTTTGTTGTCATTTCTGTTACCTTCAGTCGTTTAGACGAATGCCATCCTAATTAAAATAATGTTCCAGGTTTCTCTTATTGTACCTATGCTTGTATTTGTTTATATGAGCTCATTTTAGAAATCTTAATTTAAACATCTGACTCGGTCTGTATTATGATTAATTGCTGCCTATTATGCGCCTATAGATAATGGCCTTAGGCAAAACAAACCGCTGAAGCAGGCTAAGTGCTTTATTGCTAAATCGTGATAATACAATGCAATTCAACCATAAACAAGAAAATATTTTACGTTGACAAATGATGAAAAAGTTTTTAAGAGCTTTAAATTTGTGATTTTAAATGTTTTGTCACCCCTTAGTGGAGAAATGTACATAGTGCATCCATAAAATAAATTATTGGAGGGAGCGTGAAGATCATACTATTCTCTGGTCATGCCAGAAAATAATAAACTTCTGCTCGCGTAGCCTACTGTTTTTTTTCTACGCACAAATGACTGACTGGACAACAAGAAGCACAATCAACGAGCAAAATCCGAGTAACACACACAAAAAATCAATCTTGGGGAATAACAATGCTAACCGATTAACTTGTAGGCCTACAGTGAAATGAAATGATCGCACTGTCAGAATGTATTACATTGTTCTCTTTTCCTTTGATGATGACTGATCATCGTTGTTGGTGCTCTTGTCACACACCGACTGCACTCTAATTATGTGTTTGTGCTAGTTTAAAAAGAGCGATGAGAAGTATAAAAACACAATAAGTTAAAATGACTGCATGTCAAGCGGGAGTCTACTGATACATGCAGAGGCATAGCCTACATTAGCACATCTGCACCTTGTTGCTACAGAAATGGATGCTAATTCTAACACCTCCATAACTTTAAATTGGCTGTAGCTGCTGCGACCACCTGCACGTGCTGGTCACTGAGAACCAGTAGAGGTGGTTGTTGAAGGGAATAACGAGCACTTAAACGCCCAGCTGTGTGTAACGTACATTAATGTTAATCAAATATTTACATAAACTTTTTTGACCAACATGCACTTTGTAAAATGACATATTTCCTAAATGTATAAAGTCTTTTAAAATGTCATAATCTCGCTCCTTGTCAGATTTATATGCTAACAGTTATAAGGTAGAACGTAATTGAGTCACATTCATTCTTTATTGGTTCTCGCCTGCCATCTAACGGTAAAAACATAAAAAGTGAACCGTTGGCCTTCCTTGAATATTCCTCACCAACGGGGGCCATCCACACACTGGAATAGTGCCACAACAGGCCGAGAAGCCCAGAAGCCACTCATATATATATATATTTTTTTTTTTTACTTGTATGTTAATTATGCAATCAAGTAATTATACTCATAATAGTGGCAGTCTGTTGCTGGCATAGGAGTGTATGTGTGTCAATAGTTGTGATATTGAGGACTGACACTTCAAAAAGAAACTATATTTCATCTTAGTATACTTCTGAGTTTGGCTCATTTACCATTTTAACCTAATTTGATAAGTGTGGCTGTAAAAGACACCAGAGTGTGTGCATGTGCGTGTGTGTCAAAAAGAGAGGAGCTCTTATAATTTATGTATTTAATTTATTTAATTTATCTTTTGAATATAAATTTCAGACAACAGAAAAAAATGACTAAAACAAACTTTTCTAAATTATACAAATATTTAGAAAAGAAGATAATGCAGCTTCCAGCATTTAGCACTGATTGACCTTTATGTATGAGACTATAACTGCGCTCATCACAAAATCAAGCACGCCCATCAACATGAACTGACACTTTTCTCCAAACTCCCAGTTTAAGTTACTAACTTAAATGAGGTACAGGCAAAAATTTCATTTAAAAGAAAAATGTCCTTCCATCTACACCGCATTGGCAACATTACCATGACAGTGACAAAGCCTTTCATTTACTATGCTTAATTTGCTATGCTACATACAGGTGCACAGAGATCCAACTAACAGATTCATAATCAGTGCATTTATAGGTCTAATAATATTGTTTATCATTAGCACTGATGACATGGCGTTTACAGCTGCACCATTCGGGTGGTAGTATTTGAATGCCACTACTCCACTCTAAATGGTTTTGGGTATGTTTTTGGGTACATATAAAAATATTATTGGCCACATTATAGCTCATACACTGGATTGGCACAAAGCATTTCCACTGTAACAGACATCATGTGAGCGCTCAAGGGACAGTTTGTTTAACGGTAACATGGCATGTGGAATGTGCAGGGATCAAACTTACGGCTTTCAAAATCATTTTCAGATTGTCCAACATTGTGTCATATTAGCCAGGGATCTTGTTGTCACTGTGCATTAGCACTGCAGCACGACAAACATTTCCCTGCCATGAAAATGATGTAATCAGTGTGAACAAACAAAAGGCCAGGGAGCCGTTAAAAAAAAAAAAAACATGCACACACACGTGCGGACGGACGGACGGACACACACACACACACACACACACACACACACCACACACACCCACACACACACACACACACACACACACACACACACACACACACACACACACACACACACACACACACACACACACACACACACACACACACACACACACACACACGAAAGCATCTGTACTGCACTGCTGGCATCGGTTATCTCTAGTGATTCAACAATGCGTGGTACAGAATACTCATAGAATAATGTGTAAAAATGTGTAAATTAATACTGTATGACCTTAAATATTTTTAGGGGGCAACAGAACCAGCCAAGAGTGCTCCAATGAATAATTCCCATTTTCTGCAAGAGGAATGAGAATATAAGCTGATCTACAGCTGACAAATCCGCCGTGTGTCCAACTTTAAAGCAATGGCAGTTCATTGGATAATCACACTGCACTAACTTCATGGCAGGTGGAGAAACGGGTAATATGCAAAGATATTAAGACATATGTGTGACCATTTATGCACTAATATACTGCCAAAAATACCCTTGTAAACAGGCGCAGTGGAAGGGGTCTGAACAAGAGGTGTTCACTAAAATGGCTCCGTATAACTGACCTGAAGCAAAATCATTTCACGTCTTCAAAAACACATTCTTGCAAAGGTCCAGATTCCAGCTCAACACAACCATTTCATACGCGCACACGCACACAGTGTTTCACAAGGCTATGAACATGGTCTGAGCGCAACATAACAGTGCTACAAAAAGCTACACAGCTACTCTCTGCAGACAGCCACATTCTGCAGACACACTCTCTGCACAGTGCACACACTACACACAGACACTCTACTAGGGCTGTAACAATATGGAATTTCCCATACCACGGTCGCAGAGATATTTCATTGTAATTAGTAATATCGCAAAATCATTTGTACATTCTACAGTAAAATAGTATACTGCAGCTGGGGTTGTCAGAACTTTACCGTAGGCTATTTTTTTAATAATGTCGGTGAATTTTACGGTCAGAGTCTGTAAAATACCGAAGGTACGAAATTATAAAATGGCTGAAATGTAAATAGCCTAATTGAATTATTTACGGTGAAACACTGTAATATGATCGAAACAGAGCCTGCTACCATATGCTTAACATACAAACCCCAATTCCAGTATGTAAAATGCAAATAAAAGCAGAAAGTAGTGATTTGTAAATTCTCTTTTAGATACATTTAATTTGAAACGGTACAAAGAAAAGACATTTAATGTTTTACCTTGTCAACTTTATTGATTTTTGTAAATATACGCAAATTCCAAATTTGATGCCTGCAACACGTTCCAAAAAAGTTGGGACAGGGGCAACATAAGACTGGGAAGGTTGTGGAATGTTAAAAAAAACACCCGTTTGGAACATTGCACAGGTAAACAGGTGAATAGGTAACAGGTGATGCTATCATGACTGGGTATAAAAGGAGGATCCATGAAGGCTCGGGCATTTACGAGCAAGGATGGGTCGAGGTTCGCCACTTTGCGAACAACATTTAAGAACAACGTTTCTCAACGCACGATTGCAAGGAAATCAGGGATTTTACCATCTACAGTCCATAATATTATTAAAAGATTCAGAGAACCTGTAAAGGGCAAGGCCCAAAACCAATATTGAATGCCCATGACCTTCGATCCCTCAGACGGCACTGCATTAAAAACCAACATGTTTCCGTAATGAATATAACCACATGGGCTCGGGAATACTTCAGAAAACTGTTGTTACACACAGAACAGTTCGTCGCTGCATCTACAAAAATTAAGACTCTACAAGCAAAGCGTAAGCCATATCAACAACATCCAGAAACGCCGCCGACTTCTCTGGGCTTGAGCTCATCTGAGATGGACTGATGCAAAGTGGAAACGTGTGTGGTGGTCTGACGAGTCCACCTTTCAAATTGTTTTTGGAAATAATGGACGTTGTGTTCTCCTGGCCAAAGAGGAAAAGGACCATCCCGATTGTTACCAACACAAGGTTCAAAAGCCAGCGTCTGTCATGGTATGGGAGTGTGTTAGTGCCCATGTCATGGGTAACTTGCACATCTGTGAAGGCACCATTAACGCTGAAGGGTACATATCATTTTGGAGCAACATATGCTGCCATCTAAACGTCTTTTTCAAGGATGTCCCTTATTTCAGCAAGACAATGCCAAGCCACATTCTGCACGTGTTACAACAGCCTGGCTTCGTAGTCAGAGAGTGTGGGTACTAGACTGGCCTGCCTGCAGTCCAGACCTGTCTCCCATTGAAAATGTGTGGCGCATTATAAAGCGCAAAATACAACAACGGAGACCCCGGACTGTTGAGCAGCTAAAGTCTTATATCAAGCAAGAATGTGAAAAAATTCCGCCTTCAAAACTACAACAATTAGTGTCCTCACTTCCAAAAAGATTACTGAGTGTTGTTAAAAGGAAAGGTGATGTAACACAGTGGTAAACATGCCCCTGTCCCAACTTGGGACGTGTTGCAGGCATCAAATTTAGAATGAGCGTATATTTACAAAAAACAATAAAAGTTGATTCGTTAAAACATTAAATATCTTGTCTTTGTTGTTTTCAATTGAATACAGGCTTTCTGTTTTTATTTACATTTTATACACTGTCCCAACTTTTTTGGAATAAGCCTAATACAACATAGCATTTCATAATATACCATTTGATAATATGGGGGGAATCCTGACTTGGAGCATTGCATTTATAAACACATTTTATGCGCTTGACTCAAAATCATATTCCGATTCAGACGTGCGCAATTTAAATTCTGACACACCCTCGGAATATTGACTGAATGCCTTAATATTGATGGGTACCCTCTGAATATCCTCGAGGTAAAATACACCCTCCGGGCTATGCTTATATTGGGAAGGATCACATGTATGGTTTTAAGCATTGGCTTAAATTAGCTGCATGAGGATGGAAAGAAAAAAATTCTGAAGATGGACTCGAATGTTTTATTGGCAGTGGCCGTTGGATTACACAATTTATTCCTGATACTCCCAGAAAACAGCGGGCGTACGGGTTGGGTAATGTGAGTAACATTAAAATCAAAAACTAGCTAGTCAGTGTGCTATCAAAAGTCTGAATGTTGGCTAACAAGCAAAGTTAGCTATGTGTAAATAATGGATTAAAAGAGCACCGTATCGTGCACCATAGCCTGTGTCGCTGTGCGATTAGCAGTGCAGCGGGACACAGATAACGTTACCAGAGACAATGGATGAATTACATTAAAAGCAGGAAGATGTTAAAGTTATTCATAATTTCATTGATGTTCATTGTGAAACAATATTTATGCTGTATTCAATATATTCAATATTAGTGAATTTGTCATTGTCAATATCTATCATGAGTGGTCATGACGGTAACATGCCTAAACCCGCGGTAAGCCTCCCACGACCGCGGTATGGCGATATAGCGATTATTGTTGCAGTCCTACTCTCTTCACACAAACACTCTACAGACATTCTCTACACACATACACACTAGGGCTGTCACATTTACATTAGAAATTCAAATCATATTCGAATAGGTACATTGAGGGCGATATTCCAACGTCCAAGAGATTCGGGGGAAAAAAACAAAAAAAACAACCAAGTTGACGTCATGTGCGATGCATTCTGACCCTGCAATTGTTTATATACAACAGTTAGTTCCGACCATGCATTGTGATTGGCCGAGATGCATTGCCTGAGTGACTATATTTAGTATAACATCACTGGGACCTCATCACCGGCCAGTCACTCCGCGTTGTTTACATTCTAATTGATACATTGTTGAAACGCGTTGCTTACATTCTAACTGATACATCGTTGAAAAAATATTTTTTTTTTTTTTAAATGGATACATTTGATAACATCTTCCACTCGATGACAATTCAAGAATATATGGACTGAGCCCGCTGTTTCTACTTCAAGACATGCGAAGATTTCAAGTGAAGATATTGATAACTTGAGGAACAAAGTCGTAGCGAGGCCAATACGATGAGACAGAGAACATGGGCTGTTAATTGTTTCATAAACTGGCAACGAGAAAATAACACCCCACTAGATCTTCAAAAATTAGACAAGAGTGAGCCAAATGCAGTGCTTAGGCATTTTTACGGGTCGGTCCAGACTGGGAAAGGGGAGCTGTATGGTATAACAAGCTACCTTGGACTGTGATCGGGACTCAATCAACACCTAAATTCCTCTGTGACGATCATGGTGCCTAATGAAGTACCCTGAGTTCACATCAGCAAACAATGTTTTCAAGGGGATTGTGAAGAAAATAAGACGAGGGGGCAAGGACAGAACTCATCATCCTGCAATATCATCCAATGACCTACGAACCATCAGGGAATCAACTGCACTTAATCCAGACAGCCCCAAAGGACTTCTGAACAAAGTGTGGTTTGACATACAATTACATTTCGGTCGCAGAGGAAAGGAGGGAAATAGAGAGCTGTAGCCGGACTCTTTCATAATAAAGCGAGATGAAAATGGACAATGACAAAGTACTGCACAATGACATTCAAAGAGCAGACTAAAAACCACAAAGATGTGCATGAGATGGATAGGGAAAATCGCCGGGGCTTCATGTTTGAACAGCCAGGGAATCGTTTTAGCCCGGTTGACTCCCACAAAAACTATTTGTGCAAGATACCAGAAAATGCCTCAGCTTTTTATCTGCAACCCAAAAAGACCACCACTGAGAGCGTTTGGTACAGCGCGGTTCCTCTGGGAGTCAATCAACTTGCGACTATGCTGCCCCGCATCTGTAAGGAGGCTGAGACAAGCTCAAGCTACACTACCACTGCCTGAGGAGCACTGCCATCCAGACACTTTCCGATGCCGAACTTGAAGTTAGGGAGATCATGGCCGTCAGTGGGCACGTTGGCAAAAATAACCAAAATTGGGGCATAAAAACAAAAATTAACTTTTTTTTCCTTAAGAATCATTTTCAGAATTAACGATGAGGCGTTTTTACATAATCTAAATAGAAGTAGCAATGTGTAATAGAACGAGAGTTTTTTGCGCAACAATAGGAATTAATAAACGGAACTAATAGCCTGTTTAATAGGCTAGTAGTGTTGTATATAAGCAGTATCACACTCAAGGTCATGCTGTTATACAGTATATAATCATGGCTGTGATCATCCTGACCGAATCACAGCTGTGATTATATACAGTATAACACACTCCCTCGTGTGATATTGCTTAAATGGCATGAGGTTGGATATCGGAGGTGGTAAACGTATTGTCGCGCGTCATTACCTACATCAGTGCGTTCGAGCTGCACAACTTGCCTTTGCCCATCATGCATGAGTACCAAAACAACAATGCAGCAAGATATTTGACCCTGATTGAAGACCTTGAGGAAAGCAGAAATAGCAAGCTGAAACTACAACTACAACAATAACGTTTTAACTTTTAATTGTACGTTTATCATTCTGTATCGGTATGTTGGACGATACAAAATTGAAAAACGAAAGTTGAAGTTAAAAGCTAAAATCGTCTCAAAGTAAAGTTTGTTTATCGTTCACAATGTGGGTCGCAGTGTGAGCTGCCAAGATGTGACGTCAAGTTCTTTTTTTTTCTTTCTTTCCATCTCCCATTAAGACCTTCTATGGCCCTTTGGTGGACATACCTGAGCATTATATCATAAGTAAGAACATTTTGTTGACTCTGTATTTATATATTATTAATAATATATATTCAAAAGAATATGTATTTTACATTTAAAAATTTGAATTTCATTTTAGGGTCAATGTGACAGCCCTAATACACACTCTAGACAGACACACTCTACACACAGACACTCAATGGACGCACACTCTTCTCACACTGAATGTGCCCAGAGCCACAAACCTCGTTTGCTTTCCAGCTGAAATGCACGGCAGCTCTAATACTGAGGAAAATATTGAAGTCAAGATTGCAAAAAAGCAAAACAAGAATCTCAGATGAATGAAAGACACATCACTGTAACAAAAGCTGTGTGCACATGTTCCAGTAAAAAAGAAAAGGCAAAAAAAAAAAAAAAATTTCAAATTATGCACATAAAACAGACAGTCTTGTGCGATAAGCACTCCCAGCTGATCTCCTGGCCCCTGCGCTCCCAAGCCCCTCTCCGGACCCCATGTCCCAAAACAGTTAACACACATCACCAAATGCCTATCCAAACAGGTTTCATTCTACACAGAGGTGCTGTTCAGTAACTCTGAGTACAGCAGGACCATCAGAGCCAATCAGGACACTAAAGGGAGGCAGTACTACTGCATGTAGCTGCAAGCCCATAATAACCCCCTTAATGGGGGAAGGACATTCATGTAGCACACGATTGCAATGACAACATTCTCTCCTTTTTTAAAAGTAAATTGCCTTATACATTACCAAAATACACATGGGGTATGCGCCAACTTGGGTTGTGCCAAAAAATAAAACAGAAAACATGAATAGAAGTAGAAAAACAATTTAAATATAAAATAATCTGTGTAAGTGTGGAGAATGGGAGGAGCCACAGTGTCTGTCCAAGCCTCCCTTTTCCTGCCCCCTTAAAAATATAAACCGTTTCAAACAGGACCTGCTCAACAAACAGGACGGGGGGGGCAGACTAAATAAATGTGTGCACCTACACAATCAAATCTATCCTGTTCCAATATGAACTGTCATCCGTCTCTCCCCGTTCACCCCCCCAGAAATCCCACTCCCCCTCTCGCCATCCAGTCAAGGGGCCTCACAGCAGCCTGACCACAATGGGCTAGTCTGTGAGCCTGGGACAGGGAGGGGGGGGAGGGGGGGGGGGGGGTGGGCATGGCTACAGCATGGTGATGCTTACTGGAAGTGGAGTGGGCATGGCTACAGCATGGCGATGCTGTCAGGAAGGGGAGGAGTGGGCGTGGCTACAGCATGGCAATGCTCTCTGGGTTGCAGTTGAGGTGGGTGGAGGTGCTGCTGCCGCCGGGCGACTTCAGGCTCTTGGTGCCGCTCCCCAAGGCCCCACCCCTGCCCCCCCCACCTCCGATGATGACCCCCGCCCCCCGGTGTCGGCTGCGCTGCAGGGCCACCATCATGGTGTCGTTGTTGACGGCGCCAAACTCGTAGGTGAAGGTCCCGTAGAAGATGAGGATATCGACGGTGAACACCCACTCACAGACGGCCGCCGCGTGCTGCAGCACAAAGCTTTCATGGATGAAGAACACACCGCCTGGGGGAGTTAAGGACAAACACAAAACCAACTGTGGCCTTGAGCCTTTCCCTAACCTAACCCTAACACTAAACCCTAATCCCCTAACACTAACACTAAACCCTAACACCTAATCCCCTAACACGCACCTAGTGGCTCATTTACTTTACCATGGAATTGAGGCACTAGACACATCAGGCCTTCATAAAAAGACAAATATTAACTGGATATTAGAGGACAGAAAAACATTGGATTAAAAAAATGTAACACCATATTCCCAGGAAGACTAAACAAACTCTGTTAAAACTTGGATGGACCAAATTCTTCCTACCTAAAGGCTCCAGTACACTGAATAGCCAGTGCAAACTCTTCTTTGGGGAAATATTTTTCCTAACCTAAACCTAGCACTAGCCCTAACACAAACACTAACCCAACCCCTCACTGCTCATTTTACATCCTGAACACAAGACATTTTTAAAAGACACAATGGTAAATGATTACTGAACTATATTCAGGGTGAGGTTTAAATATTGACAACCAACATGGGGCTGATTATATCCAATTCCCACCCCAATTTGGAATGACCCATTTGCAACTACAGCCGCGTTTATGCGCAAACCTGGTGGGTGTGTTTGAGTGACAGGGCAGGTGGGTGTAAGTTTGTTTAGTCCACCCGCCCAGTCACTCAAACACACACACACCTGTCCTGTTACTCAAACACACGCACCTGGCCTGTCACTCAAACACACCCACCTGGCCTGTCACTCAAACACACCCACCTGGCCTGTCACTCAAACACACGCACCTGGCCTGTCACTCAAACACACGCACCTGGCCGGTCACTCAAACACACGCACCTGGCCGGTCACTCACGCACCCACCTGGCCTGTCACTCAAACACACCCACCTGGCCTGTCACTCAAACCCTGCTGCAAGGCTCTGAGGAGTTGACAACAGGGAGAGAATGTTTAGCTGTACAATAAAATTAAAACATTACCTCTGTTCCTGCTGTCATCCCCCCGCCCCTGTTCACTTATTCTATAGCTAAATGTTCTGCCTACCCCCTACCGCCCCCCCCCTCAACATCAGGATACTAAGGACCAGGGAAATGAGGGCGCCAGCAGCGAGGGCCACGCGGACATGTGCCATCCAGTAGTCGAGTGCAGAGACCGCCACGCGGTACGTCAGCACACACTGCAGGCACACGAAGAGCAGCCCGGCAGGGAAGGCCACACCCGCTCCCACATAGTGCAGCGTTTTGGCATGGTCCACCTGGGGGAGGGGCAATGGGGGAGGTGAGTGTCAGACAAAAAGAGGAGGGACACTGTGAGCAGTGAGAGAGAAAATGTGAACAGTGTACTTTTTTTTGGGCTCAAATTACACAAGGGAAAAAAAAAATTAAATTGGCTCCATCTCCAACTGCCACCACAATTTGGAATGGCAACTCATCTGCAACCTGTGGTTCATGCAGTGAGTGTAGACATCTCCAGTTCTCCTCAGAAATATGTGATGTCGCCAGCTGCTTCATTTCACACTGCAGACTACAGCTAAGCTCGCATAGGGCCCGATTCAGACTTAGGAAATCTCTGCACCCTGCGTACGTAGTCAATCAACGTGCTCTTTGCGCACGTGCCCTATAGTCTTATTCAGACTTCAGTTGTTCGATGTGCGCAAGGCAATGTGGGCAGCGTCTTCGATGAGGGAGCTGTCCTAACCTATTGAAACCTCCTCCTGGGATTTTTGAAAACCTGTCATGGATACGCCAATGTTACATTGAATTCCAGTGAGGACAGGGATCTAAATAACATGCAACCTTAATTCAACCTAACAAACTTTTTTGATAAAATAACTGCTGTCATTTCTGATAAGATTCACACAAGATTTGAATGGCGTGCCATGAACATATTGTAGACTACAGTAGCCTAAATTTAATTAATTGATTTGGACACATTATTCATTCTGAAACAGTTTCAAGCCACAATTTTAGATGGCTCTATAAAAGGTTGCCTATTATCCTGAGACAAATTACAGTTAGAAATAAGAAGATAAACACACACACTGGTGTATTCATAACCAAGAACAATCAAATAGCCTGACGTGTTCCTTCTAGCAGTGTGACTTATAAACGTTTCATCGCTAAACATCAATAAGAGCTTTCACTTTAAAAAGTTGAGAAAAAAAACTTGGAAAGAAAAAGTGGCACCAGCTCCCTGTTCTTATTAAAGGAAAGCTCTTCCCCTTTTCTTTGTAGTTACTTAAAAAATATAAATGTAATATTTTGCCCGTTTTATATTTCATAGAATACAGCCTATATCTTTGTTAAAGATTCTTTTAAAAATGTTTTTATAAAGATTAAGTAAACTCAACACCTTATTACAACACATTTGAAGTCGTCTGCTATGTACTATCCATAATCTTTTCCGTGATTTGCGCTCTTATGCAGGCAACAGAATTTGCTTTTGAAGTCCGCTCTGTGGCTGCTTTTGCAACTTGTATTTAAAAGCACATATTGGCTATAGTATAGTTTCAATTTGAACGTAGTAAATGAAAAAACACCCCACCCCCAGATCTTGTCAAAACAACGAGATGTAGGCCTATGCCAAATGATCTATTGAGTTATATGGCTTGTCAGCAGAAGTGGTTCATGGAGAAGTGGGTATAATGTATTCCATACTGTTCGAGTATATACTATCTGAACAAAAACGTCTCCGACGTAAAAAAAAAAAAAAAAGCCAAGTTACTCACGCATAGCCTACAGACCGCTGTCTATAAGTCCTTAATTCCAACTTGCAAAAACTAGGCCAGCCTTTAAAAGTATTGATATCAAAATGTGGCCAAGTTACAACTAACAATATTGCCTATCGTAGCTCACACTAAATAAACTAGCTCTATTCTAAAGCAATGCTATCCAAACTTTCCTAAATTATTTAATGCAACTTGGCCCTGTGTTTCTTCATCTTACTTCATTCCTTTGCTCTGCTGTCACTGTACTAATCCCTTAGCTGTGTGTGTGCGTGTGTGTGTGTGTGCGCATGTATCAGTGTGTATGTGTGTGTGCGTTTGTGTGTGTGTGTGTGTGTGTGTGTGTGTGTGTGTGTGTGTGTGTGTGTGTGTGTGTGTGTGTGTGTGTGTGTGTGTGTGTGTGTTTGTGTGTGCGTATTGTTCAGATATCACTTATTTTTGGTAGCTAACTAATGATAAACAATGCATGAAGATAATGACATTGAGAGAGACATGCATACAGAATAGTACATGCATTCCAAATAAATGCATGCAGACATTCGCGTAACCATAACGCCCTCTACTGATGAGAACGATAACATTTCTCCTATTAGCGATAGCCCACAATTACATTAAGAGTTTGTAGATGAGCTGTATTTAATGTCTAATGAAATACAATGAACAGCACCACCCGAACTATAGATCATGAAGCAGCATGTAAATTAATTAACCAAGTCTATATGGAGACATGCATGCACAATTGGCTAGACGCAAACACATTGTATCTGAAAGAAATACAGCCTAAAATATGGAAATACAGTTGTAAAATAGGCGTATTAGTATTCTATAGAAATAACGTTAGGCTACTCAACACTGGCTTCTCGGATGCGTAACTCCAAGCTTCCATGTCTGGGCTACGAGCTGCCGAACTTCATAAGCACAGCATAATACCTGCTAGTGTAGTCTAACGTTGTCTGCGGGAAATCTTTTGGTACCGGACCAGGTAGCTAGGTTTAGTTTAGTTTTCTGTAGGGCAATGGATGTACGGCATGTTGATTCGCTTCGTAGTAGCCTAGCTTGCACCTGCTTCCTGACTAGCAGCTGACTGACGTTTCTCTGGCAAAACTAACGTTGGCTAACAAGCTTAATTGGACAACGCATATATCCCAGGAATCTTAGCCAGCAAGAAAACAATAGATACTACTAAGAAAGTAGCCTACCAGAGATTATTCTTCTGATTATAATTATAATTAAAAGTGTTTGCAGTAAGATACATTGTCTGCAGAGTACCGTAGACTAGAGCAATGTTCGGAGGCTATAGTAATTTTTTTAAAGTGACTAACCATGAATCATATATGTTTAGGGAATTGGAGGTTTATAAATCCGACGTTTTAAGGGATTGCAGTTTATAGTAGGCTATCGTCAATTCTTAATGTATTATCGTAAATTCTTAATTTTCCTAGTAGTTAAATAGTTAATAGTAGTTAATAGTTATGGTGACATTGTGTTCTGTGTGAAAAGGATAAACTGAACAGAGCTGAAGTGAAGAAATGAATGAAGACATAATAAAGAAATGTTGGCCGAGGCGAGCGTTGAAGGTTCGGTTTTCAGTCAGACATGACCGCAGCGGAAGAGGACAGCAGGCTCCACACAGACAAATTTTTTTGTTGGCATTTGTGTGAGATTAAAACATGTAGCCAATGGCACAGTTATTTATAGAATTTATGAATGCAAGAACACGATGTTAACCAGATGATATTCTGCATTGAAACTTTTTTCTTTGCTTGACAAATGGCCATGGGATGCCTGGCAGGCAGGCAGTTTGGCAGGAAAAATAGGAAGGAGAAAAACGGCAAAATAACCGAAGTTTGGGGCTTTATTGTGTGGATGTGTGAAGTTGTATCTGAATGCTGTGTGGTTACATGAGGTCAGAACATACAGACGTTAATGTTTTTAAGGGCTGAGAGTCTATGGTAATTGTGGTTACTTCTGTAGGAAACCCTGAAAAGTGCCGAACTCTCTGTGCTGTATAGGTATGGGGCATGCCCCGCCAAGCCGTAACATGGCGGATGGCATACCTGCCATCCCAATAATATTTTAACAGGCCTACCTAGAAAATGTCTAGTGCATCGTAACCTAGAATTGCTAGGCCTATACTCAACTCAAACTTTATTTATAGAGCACATTTAAAACAACCAACGGTCGACCAAAGTGCTGTACAGGTCAATAAACAGTAGGTTACAAAACAGTACACGTAATACAATACAGTAAGAAAAATTACACATAAAATACAATACAAGGGTGTCTAGCTCAACCTGAATTGAAAGCCAGGAAGAAAAGGTGAGTCTTCAATAAGGACTTAAAAACCTCTAGGGTCTGGGCAGATCTAATATGCAAAGGCAAACTGTTCCAGAGCCTAGGGGCAGCCGCCACAAAGGCTCGGTCACCTCTGGTTTTTAGCCTAGTCCTGGGGACATCCAGCAGCAGCCGATCTGCCGACCTCAGTGCTCTAGCTGGGGTATGACAATGTAAAAGTTCAGCTAAGTACAGAGGTGCCAGCCCATTCAGAGCTTTAAAAACAAACAACAAAAGTTTAAAATCAATCCTGAAGCGGACAGGGAGCCAGTGGAGTGCGGCCAAAACTGGTGTAATGTAGTCGTGCTTTCTTTTACCAGTAAGGAGATGAGCAGCTGCATTTTGTACAAGCTGCAAGCGTTATTACAATAATCCAGCCGCGTGGTAATAAAAGCACGAATTACCCTCTCTAGGGTAAGTCCTAACTGGAAATCGTAACCGGAAAAAGCTGGTTTTAACAACTGAACTAACCTGTTTGTCAAATTTGAAAGCACTATCAAAAATCACTCCAAGGTTCTTGACAGAAGAAGTTAGTGGGCCCAGAATACCAGCAGGATAATCTATAAAATCATGCCCAAACATAATGATCTCAGCTTTATTTTCGTTTAGATTGAGAAAATGTATATCCATCCAGCGTTTGATATCTTTTAGGCAGTCCAGCAAAGGCTGCATTAAATCCTTACTTTTTGACTTTAGAGGGAGATAAATCTGTACATCATCCGCAAAACAGTGGAAAGAAACATTGTGTTTTGCGAAGATTGATCCCAAGGGCAGCAAGTACAACAAAAACAGGATAGGGCCCAAAATGGAGCCTTGAGGGACCCCACAGGTAAGAGGGGCCACAGTTGAAGAGAATTCCCCTAAGTGAACTGAGAGACTCCGATCAGACAGGTAAGACTGAAACCATTTGAGGTCAGTACCTGTGATGCCTACACACTGTTCTAGACGTGACAAAAGGATCCTGTGATCCATAGTGTCGAAGGCAGCTGTCAGGTCCAAAAGCACAATGACAGCAGTTACCTGCATCAATAGTTAAAATAAGATCATTAAAAACTCTCAAATGAGCCGTTTCAGAGCTATGGCGTGGTTTAAAGCCAGACTGAAACTTTTCATAGATGCCATGGTTAGTTAAAAATGACTGCAGCTGAACATAGACTACTTTCTCCAAAACCTTAGACAGAAACGGCAGCTTGGAAATAGGTCTGAAATTAGAAAGGACAGAAGGGTTTAAATTTTTCTTTTTGATAAGAGGCTGTACTACAGCATGTTTAAAAGCAGCTGGGACACAACCTGAGCTGAGACAAGTGTTTATCAAAACAAGAACACTTGACCCAACAGTATCAAAAACTTCTTTGAGAAAACGAGAAGAAATACTATCTGAGGGACAGTTTGTAGGCCGCAGACGCTTGACTACATCTGAAAGTGATGAGCGATACAGGCTCAAACTGGTCAAAGACAGCAGAGCGCCAAGGAGGAGCAATAAGGTCTGGGGCAGTGAAGGTGTGAGCAGCTGACCTAAGAGCAGAGATTTTCTCATTAAAGAATTTAAGAAAGTTTTCACAAAGAGTAGGCGATGGCACAATGGGAGAAATATCACGGGGATTTACAAAAGAATTGAAAATATTAAAAAGAACTTGGGGCTTATGACTGTTATTGGAGACAAGGTTGGATAAATACTCAATTTTAGCAGCTTTAACAGCTCTCTGATAGTCTGATAAACAGACCCTTAAGATTTCTAAGGAGACTTGGAGTTTGTCCTTCTTCCACTTTCTCTCAACATGCCGACATGCGCGTCTGAGAGCGCGGGTGGAATCATTCAACCACGGCTCAGAAAGTGCTTTAGTGCGTTTAAGTCTAAAAGGAGCAACAGAGTCCAAAATATTGTTACATGTAGAGTCAAAAATAGTAATAAGCTCCTCAGCACTAAGAGCGCAATTCCCATCCAGTGTACAAATCATACATTCATTAAAAATAACTGAGAACTGCGATGCAGTTGAAGGGTTAAACGTACGCAGGCAGCGTGCGGGAGCACACGTCTTAACCCTTGAACAAGGTATTGAAGCAGTAAATAAAACAGGCAGATGGTCTGAAATACATGTTGCACAAATTTCATTTACACAAACAGATAAGCCATATGACAACACAAGATCCAAGGTATGGCCCTTTTCATGGGTCTAGTCACAGACTGAATTAGATTAAATGAGTCAATGAGATTTAAAAATTCCTTGGCCAGAGGTTTTGATTCACAACACACATGGACATTAAAATCGCCAGAAATTAAGAAATGGTGATATTTCACCATAATCCCCGACAGAAAGTCAGCAAAATCATGTATAAAGTCCTTATTAAATTTTGGAGGACGATATACTACCGCGAACAGAACGGGAGTGGACAGATTTAATTCAAATAGCTGCAGCTCAAAGCTGGAGTAAGTGTCAAATTGAGTCTGTCGACACTGGAAGCTGGATTTAAAAACAGAGGCTAATCCCCCACCTTTGCCAGTGATCCGAGGGGAGCTAAAGAAAGTACAGTCAGGAGGAAGAAGTTCGGAGAACGGAGTACACTCACCAGCGTGAAGCCAGGTCTCCGTCAGAAACATAAAATCCAGTTCACGAGAGGAAGAAGTCATTCAGCAGAAAAGTTTTGTTTGCTATCGATCTAGTATTTTGCAAAGCCATGTGAAGATTGAGCTCCACACAGGCTGATGGTGCAACACATCTCAGCGGGCGAAGGTATGCATGGCCAACACTGCTTCTGCGGTCCCGCGACTGCCAGCGTCGAGGAGGGCGCTCAGTCATCAGCCCGAGAGCAGCGCGCAGGCCAGGTAGCGCAGAGCGGCGGACGGATCAGGCGCTGTCATCGGGCTGAGAGGAGCAGGTGGAGCGGCAACAACAGGACAGATCCAACGGACTCTGTGTTGCAGTGAGCGTCAGACAGCAGAAAAGTAGCATCCGTCAGAGAGGAAGCGAGGATTTGTCACACGGGAGGAAGTCAGCAGGTAGGCCTTAAATCTTACCAGCACACCACCCCGCTTTCCCCGTCTTCTGAAGCGCTTTTTCCGGGGAAGGGCACAGGGGAGGTGGCGCAGGTATGCGGGAAACTCCGATAGCATGGGAGGAGGGCTCGCTGAATGTTTTCCCAAACAGTGCTTAGACAGCAACAGCATCTCACCAGAGGCTCGGATGTTGAATAGAGCTTGACGATCATAAACAAGTAGAGCAGAGGCATCCCGGCAACAGACACACAGAAACAGAGCAGTAGCAAACAATATGCTGAGCAAATGACAGACGAGGCAGACGGCTTGCCAACACAGGCGCCATCTGTATGTCTATCGGCACTTGAGAAAAATGTTTGTCCTCCCATATACGTCCTGTCCGTGCCAAACCGCTGGATGCATTGGGTATCCGATAAACCCAAAACATCCAATCGGGTTCTAGGCACCGCTCTTGCCTGCTGCGCATGCTGCGCCAGCCACCTTCGTCTATCCCTAGCGAAGACTAACACGTGCTGGACATCTTCACAGTGGCAGTGAATGGACTCACCCAGATCTATAGATAGGCCTTGATATATCAGTCCTAATATTCATTGACAAAATTTTGTATTCCTATCAGTGGATCAAATGATGCTTCCCTCATGAAACCGATAGGTGTGCTAGACTTATTGCAAGGTTTGAGGTGCTCAACAGAGGGAGACTTATCATGGACTTAAGCCCAAGTGTGAATCCGTGCAGTTAAAATCTCACATGGACACTGCTGAATTACCATACAACCACTCCCCGAACACGTAGGGACTTGGAGCCAGTTGCTTGTCGCGCTTAAGCTCAAAGTTTGAATTTTAGCAGACAGGTGTGTGCGTAGAAACGGTATTAACTCATCCAGAGCACAAAATATGAACAATCTAAAGTGACCAGAGCCATCTTTACTCTGCTACACCGGTAAAGAATTCTGGATTTGAGTTGGGGAAAAATGAAACACTGACCAATTTACAATTACGATCTTTTACCCGGATTTGCGCTTTTCTTTTTTTCTTTTTTATTTTAAACATGGTTCTAGATAGAAATATTTGAAGTTATATTTATCCGATGTTTAAGAATGTTTTTTTTTTTTTTTTTAAACCTAACCATCTAAACCAACATCGGGGTGTGGCAATAGCGCCTTTCCCCGTCAATTTGTACGAACACATTTCTGCGCCAGTGACCAAGAATATAAAGAAATTAAGCACAATCAAGTGGGCAATATAACAAACTAGGCTACTGCTTTCAGTCGTTCCACAATAGTCCGGTAAACGTGTAGCACGGACAGTATCCTACCGTCAATGAGTTTTATAATATCCCTTTCCCGACTTATATTTAATAATTCTCTGATTTCCACTTCTGTCCAGTTATTTCCCATATCTCCTCCAGTGACCATCATTTTGTTGGTTCTGTTTTTAATTAGTCCCTTACACAGATTTTTGCCTATTTTTGCCTCAGGTTAACTCTTTCCATTTGAAGCGGTTAATACAAAGTAACTCTATACAAATGACCAGTGATTATGTTTATTGTTCATTTTTATCTATAGTTATGCAAGAGCTGATTTTTATGGAAAACTGTTTTCACTATTATTACACATCACCAATGTAAGAGTCATGTTAACCAAACTAATAAGCACTGAAAATAAATTATTTATATTTCCATCAATATTGTTTGATGTTCTAATAGTGAACTGAACCAGAAGGTGTGATATTTAGTGCCATATATCCTCATTAGCAAAACATTCTGTTGAATAGGTAAAATAATGTGCTTTATTAGAAGTTTGTACATTGACAGGATCAATCAAAAAATTTTTAATGTTGGCAGCCATATTGGCTTGGCGCTGCTGAGGCTTAGTGTTCCAGAACACTCTGGCATTGAATGAGTTAACTATCCTCTACACGCCCTACTGGTAGACTTAAGTACAAGTCTGAATCGGGCCCATAGAGCAGAGTCGGAAGAAGACCTGTCATATGCGGCTTTAACATGCAGCTCACAGGCACCCAATCGACCAGCATGGATCATTGGATATCGATTAAACGTGGCCCCCTAACCAACCCTTGGCGAGGCAATCAGCAATTGTACATTGCCTCATGGAACTACCAGCCACAGTTGGCACTGGTATGGTCTGGATTCAATCCGATACTGCTGGGCTCATCCATGCACCTCAACCAAATGAGCAATCCACCAACAGGCCGTGTTCTGAGGTGGGTGTGTGTGTGTGTGTGTGTGTGTGTGTGTGTGTGTGTATACAAGCCCCCCCTCCCACCCTTACCTGGAAGTTTCCCACCATGACCAGGCCCAGGGCGTTGGTGCAGCCGGACACCAAAGCGCTGGTGTTGGTCCAGCAGCAGTGACTGTGTTCAATCACCTGGGCATAGCGGAGCAGGCAAACCATCACCACTAGGGGGAGACAGAGTGAGAGATGGGAGGAGGCACTTCCCACGGAGTCTCAGAGAACCTCAATTTATGAACGAATAAGGAGTCAAATTCTAATTCTAAAAATCTTGAAGGAAGAAAACAAAGATTTTATGGAAATTGTTTGGCTTTTGAAAACAGAAACAATGGCATTTACGTAACATCGAAATTGTGATAGCTACAGCTCAAATGTCAACAATAAAGCAGAGATGTAGGACATCTCACAATCTCAGCACAACAGGATTCATTCGGCCTGTGAAGATTGTGTGACATGCGTACCATTATGCTAAGGTACTGCGATGTGCTAAAGTACTGAGCTATGCTAAGGTACTGCGGTATGCTAAGTTACTGCGCTGTGCTAAAATACTGTGCTGTCCAACGGTAACTGAGTGGGGCTAAAGTACTGAGCTGTACTAAGGTAACTGAGCTATGCTAAGTTACTGCACTGTGCTAAAGTAATGAGCTATGTTAAGGGCCCATCAATAGTAAAGAAATGCATGCAAATTTCCCATAGACTCCAATGCATTGTATCGTGGTTGGAGGTAATTCCCCGCCCCCCCCAATCATATTTCATTATATCATTTTCATAATTGAAATAGCATAATTCTGTCTATTGAATTGCATAATTCTGTCTATTTTGAATGCAATTTATATGCAAGAAATTACATGTACTGTATAGATGTACAGTATACATGTACAGATGATTTTTAAAATTTTTTATTTACATTTTTTTTACGTAATATCAATTTCGATCTTTATTTCTCGATCATTTAATGTTACCAGAACAACCTCCAGATGACTAATTTAAACAAACATTTATTAAAAATGACTACATGTACAAAACTCATACATGTATCGTTGTCATATTATTACAAGGAAATGGAATTATAACAATTGAGTAGTGCATAACACTTATCAAGTGGTTGTGATGTCATGTGAATTATTGTGTAACCTTAAAGGCCGTTTTCTCAAAATGTCAAATTTGCATAACCAGCCGCAGCAAAACGAATGTATCTCCATAACCGAACATCAGAATTGCACCAGATTTCGCACAGATACTCTATGATACATGTTCCATTAAACCATAGAGCCATTTTTTGCCATCTTGCATACTTTTTAAATTATAGCCTACTGTTTTTTGATTGGCTGCAGCCGTTGCCATGGCAACAGATTAATCAGAATTCGCTCTATGGTTCAATGCGGAATTTATTGATGTACCACCTGATGAAGTTTTATGAAAATCCATTAAAGCATGACAGAGTTCCATTTGTTTAGCTGTAGCACCATTTTACATTGAAGTCTATGGGAAATTTGCATGCATTTCTTTACTGTTGATGGGCCCTTAAGCTACTGCACTCTGTTAAGGTAACTGAGCTATACTAAGGTACTGGACTGTGCTAACATACAATAATGCCCACATTTCGATCAGGAAATATTTGCTTGCCAGTTCTTCTGAGAACTTCATAGTTGTGCATCCAGGCATTTAGCGCCGGATGTTTTTCCGGGGCGGAGGGGCAGGACTCACCCATGAATGCTCCCACGTTACCAATCAGGCTGAACAGACAGCTCTCCGGGGGAAAGGAGCCGCACTTACTGCAGAACACAACCACAAAAAACACAAGACCTTCAATTCTACAGCTGCATTGGATTATTAAATTAATGCACTATTAAAAACAGTATCACAAACGAGTTCAAATGTATTATGGCTTCTCATTTCCTATTACTAAACACATTGAAAACAATATCAAAATAATAATAACAATAATGATATGTTTTATTCACTCGTTCTTTTCACATACTGATGTGCCTTGTTACACTAAAACTTTTTCTGAGCATGGCCTGCTATACCTGCCATAAACGCCATAAATAAAAAGCTACACCAAAGACAAAAAACACACACCTATCAATAGTCATGGATTCATGTGATTGAGGTCTAAAAACTTTGATGCGACGAACTGAAATGAACAGCCTTTGACAGACAGACACTAACAAGAGGTGGGAAAAGGTGCTGTTGTATGACGGCAAAGCGTGAGAGCGATACGGACCTGATGAGGGGAATGTCTTGCAGGGTGCAGCATGTTTTGGGGAAGCCTGGCTTGGCTGTCTCTTCTGTGCACGTCACATTGTAAGTCCTGCACACAACCAACAAAACATGCAATCAAAAACCTTGAAAGTACAATACTTACACCAGAACCCTAACCCAACAAAACATGCACTCGTAAGCCGTAAAGGAACAATACTTACACCAAAACTTTTTTTTTCCCGTTGTGACTTGAACCATAAAAGAATTTTAAAATATCATATCACATCCCAGCTTTTATTGAACAATCCAAAATATTCACTTTTTAAACATTCTGAAAGTTTTTTAAAACACAAACAAAACTTCATGATTCCACAACGTGCGACTTAGCTTGCTAGTCTACAGTTTGTTGGTACCATTTGTATTTTTTCCATGTATGCATTGTAATACTTGCCATTACAATACATTATTGTATATGACAATGCACATATGTATTAAAGCACTCCGGTTTCATTTGTCAAAAATATTTGAATATATCATTTAGAAACCCTTCAGCAATGCCAAATGCCGATAAAATGACAATTTATATATAATCTGTTCCTCTTGGACCAATGCTTACTTAGTATTACAGGTTGTGAAAAATGCAAATATTTCTACATGCAGTTATTGTGGAAGCTGACAATATTAGTTATTGGTAATTATTATTTTGCAACTTTAAAAATAAACACAGATGACACCAGTCTAGGCATGCAACACAAAATAATGTACCAAGGCTTACCAGTTCTCTACAGGACAAACGTGATGATTCATCACTGCCATAGCATAACTGCAAGACATCATAATACACATCTCATATTCAGTAGTTATTGCAACAAAAAACATTTTCTAAACAATGCAACCCTCCCCTGGCCATTCACACAGCGGACGGTAGACGGCAGGACGAAACCGGATGTCATTGTTTTCAATGAGACAACGACGGCAAGATGGCAGTCGACGGTAAAATCGCCTATGGCAGGACGAACTTGCCGTCGGAATAAAAAATATTTTTATTTTTACCGTCTACCACTGCAGTAGGGTCATGTGCCGATGGAACGGAAGTGGTACGTTTCAAAATGGATAATGACAAGTTTGTCCAACTTCGTGGTAGAGAACGAGAGGTGGGAGGAAATATGGAACCAAAAAATAAAGAGATGTTGACAAAAAGGCTGCAGCATGGAGTGCTGTAAGCACTGACATGCAGATTCCAGGCACGCATTATTATTAGCTGTATTTACAGAAGCTTTTCTGTGCATGGTTTGAGGTGTAACTAACTAGCTAGCGAAGCTACCTAAACTAGCTAACATAATGATACATACATACACACCGCCCACGTATGAAGACACGGACTGAAACAACGCAGTAATACACACACACAATGTATACACTTTTGGTCGCGGTCTATTTTGCAAAGGCGCTGTTTGGTACACCGGTAATCCGTTTAGCGCGCACCATAAATATGGCAACGGATATAAACAATGAGTTACGTGAGTGACGTCACATGGCGCTGTAATGGCGACATAGTCCAGCTGTCTCATGTTTGTGTTTGTTAATTTGAATGTATTTTGTTGTGTCAAGCTTTTGCCTTTTGTTTTTTCATGCGCTGTGTGTCTGTTGTGGGGCGGGGAGGCGGGCTGGAGATTTTACGGGGCACTCCTGCCACTTGTTTTGATGATATTGGCGATATTGTCTCGCCAATAATTAATTTTGTTTGTGGTCGTCACCACGGAGACGCATTCGCAAAACATATGCTCAGGAATGTCCGTTGGATCTGCAGCAGCAGAGTTTACCATCGTTCTTCGCCGGAGTTGAAGATGTCGGGACTGATCAGAGAGTGCAGGCGGTCTTCAAGGGGCAACCATAGAAGGGAAGGAGAAGACGGTGCGGGGGAGGAGTGAGGCGACGAGTGGGAAGGCTGACGCAGTTCGGTGCTCTGTTTCGACAGTACAGAGACCGCAACACTGCGTGTATGAAGGAAAGTCGTGGAGGCGGAGTTTGTGTGTTGGACTGCTCTGTGTGTGTGTTTGCGAGGCTGTAGAATAGCTAGATTGTTTGTCTTGCTAAACCCTGCTTTTGTCTACCTTGCCTAACTTTTTCTGTGGTCACCTTGTGATTTAATAAAATTTTTTTTATTAGTTTTTATTTTCATTTTTATTCATTTATTTTTTTAATTCTTTACAACCGATTGTAATGTTTATTGTCTCTCCATGATTCTTTTAACTCTGTTTTATTGCTGTAAAGTGTACTGAGACACCCTGGTGTGATTTGGCACTTTAAATAAACTTTGATTTGATTGATTGGCTGCTAAATGACACTGGACATCTCGGGACAGCGGGGGCTATTTTTAATCATGGCAGTATTCCAATTTAATTCACTTAATTTCATATAGTATGTTTTTATTTGGTGTGTTTGTTTGTGTGTTGTGGGTCTGCCCCACTGTCTGTCTTCTTTGTTGTTACTGGTGGCTACAACTGAAGTTCCCAAAAGGGAAAATAAAAGTTATTCTATTTTATTACCGCGATGGAAATTTCTGTACCGTCTATAATGGGTTTTGTTTTTTTTGGGGTCCCGCCACCTCTTCGGAGGTCAACTTTATTTTTATAGTTATGTACAAAAAAAAAAGTTTTGTGCTGGAGTCTCTCTGAGGGAGGGAAAACTAAGTTAAGTAAACAGTAAAGTTAAGCAAACAAAGTGTCATAAAACAAGACAAAACAACAAAAAACAAAGACAAAAAGGGGATAAGGGGAGATGTAATAATGTAGAAATAAAATAATAATAATAATAATGAAATGTTTTGGGTTTTTTTGCAGAAAGGATGGAAAGATTAAAGGAGGCTAGAGGAGGGGGGGCATGTTTAGTGTGGATAGTGTACAGGCAAAAAGGTGAAGAGTGAAATCGGTACTATAATTAGGGATTTAAGATACAGATGAATGGACTCCAGATTGTGTTAAAATCAGCGGTTTGTTTTTTGATAGCGGCAGATAATTTTTCAAGTGATATGTATTCGATTAGTAGGTTTTTCCAAAGTGTAATATTGATTTTCTTTCCTTGATTTCCAGTTCATGAGGATGGTTTTCTTGGTGATGATTAGGGCTACGGAAAGTATTGTATGTGTTGTTTATGTTGATGTTGGATATGTCTCCTAGTAAGCAGAGTGGAGGGGATAGTGGGACGTGGCAGCCCAAAAGAAGAGAGAGGTTGTCAGTGATGTCCCGCCAGAATTGTTTAATTGGTGTGCAGTCCCATGTGGCGTGCATATAGCTGTCTGTGGTGTTTTGTGTGCAGTGCGGACAAGTTTCAGAATCTATAAAACCCATTTTAAACATCCTTTTCCCCGTGTAGTAATGGAGCGGCTTATGAATGGTAAGTCTGAAATATAGATTTCTTTACATAGTTTGTTTTATGTCTGTCCAGGAGCTGTCAGATTGATTGGGATTGGTCCATTTGTGAATGTATTGGATTTGGTGGGCAATAAAATAGTGAAGAAAATTTGGTGCTTCCAGACCTCCATCGGTTCTGGATTTTTGTAAGGTGGCGAGTTTGATTCTAGGTGTCTTGTTTCTCCAGTAAAATTTTGAGATGAGGGAGTCTAGGGATTTGAACCAGGATGGTGGGGGCTTGATGGGGATCATTGAGAATAGGTAGTTTATCATGGGGAGTATGGTCATTTTGATTGTAGCAATTCTGCCTATGAGGGATATTGGTAGATTCATCCAAAGTTGAAGGTTGTCCTCTACTGTTTTGAGAAGTGGGTTGAAGTTGAGATTGACTAACTCTGACAGCCTAGGGGAAAAGTTGATTCCTAGATAGGTGATATTACCAGTGCGCAGAGAGAGAGGTGGTGTTTGGACTGCCTCATCCCAGCTATTAGGGCTGAGAGGGAGAATGGTGGATTTAGACCAGTTGATAGTGCAGTCTGAGATTTTAGAGAAGGTGTTTATGAGGTGGATAGTTTCAGGTAATGAAGATGAAGGATTCTGTAAGTAGAGTAAAATGTCATCTGCATAAAGGCTGATTTTATGGTGGATATTTTTTGTTTGAATACCTGTGATGTTTATTTTTTGACGAATAGCTGCTGCAAGTGGTTCAAAGAAGATGGCGAATACAGATGGGGAGAGTGGGCCGTCCTGCCGTCTACCGTCCACTCTGTGAACGGCCCACTGAGTGATTAGGCCTATTTCATTTAGAAGTGAAATGCAGCTGAAGACATTACATTAGTCATTTAGCAGACGCTTTTATCCAAAGTGACATACAATAAGACACCATATACTACAACCCCTGGCAAAAATTATGGAATCAACACACTTAGAGGATGTTCACCCAGCTTTTTTACTTCGTAGCAAATAATCAAATCACAGATATGACAACTATTTTTGTTTAATAGCTGAACATTCTGGCTCCGTGAAACATACCTCAAACAAATTAAATAAAATGCCGGTATTTGTTTTAGAAATGCTAATTACAAGGTGATTCCATAATTTTTTCCTCAACATTGAGTGATTCCATAATAAAAATTATGCCATTAATTAAAATAATTTTATTTAATTTGTTTGAGGTATGTTTCACAAAGCCAGAATGTTCAGCTATTAAAACAAAAATGGTTTTGTGTTATATCTGTGATTTGTTTATTTGCTACAAAGTAAAAAAATCTGTGTGGTGATTCCATAATTTTTGCCAGGGGTTGTATACAACATTAAATTATTAGCCAATGGAGACTGACACACACACAATCCATATTCCTGTGATTGAAAACAGAAACTGGCACTCACGCTCTCCATATTTCTGTGACAGAGAACAGAGACTGACATTCAGGCTATCCATATTCCTGTGATGGAGAATAGAGAACCGGCACTCACACTATCCATATTCCTGTCATGGAAAACAGAGACTTACACTCACACTATCCATATTCCTGTGATGGAGAACAGAGACTTACACTCACACTATCCATATTCCTGTGATGGAGAACAGAGACCGGCACTCACACTATCCATATTCCTGTGATGGAGAACAGAGACCGGCACTCACACTATCCATATTCCTGTGATGGAGAACAGAGACTTACACTCACACTATCCATATTCCTGTGATGGAGAACAGAGACCGGCACTCACACTATCCATATTCCTGTGATGGAGAACAGAGACTGGCACTCACACTATCCATATTCCTGTGATGGAGAACAGAGACTTACACTCACACTATCCATATTCCTGTGATGGAGAACAGAGACTTACACTCACACTATCCATATTCCTGTGATGGAGAACAGAGACCGGCACTCACACTATCCATATTCCTGTGATGGAGAACAGAGACCGGCACTCACACTATCCATATTCCTGTGATGGAGAACAGAGACTTACACTCACACTATCCATATTCCTGTGATGGAGAACAGAGACCGGCACTCACACTATCCATATTCCTGTGATGGAGAACAGAGACTGGCACTCACACTATCCATATTCCTGTGATGGAGAACAGAGACTTACACTCACACTATCCATATTCCTGTGATGGAGAACAGAGACTGACACGCACACTATCCATATTCCTGTGATGGAGAACAGAGACCGACACTCACACTATCCATATTCTTGTGATGGAGAACAGAGACCGGCACTCACACTATCTTTATTCCTGTGATGGAGAACAGAGACCGGCACTCACACTATCTATATTCCTGTGATGGAGAACAGAGACTGGCACTCACACTATCTATATTCCTGTGATGGAGAACAGAGACTGACATTCAGGCTATCCATATTCCTGTGATGGAGAACAGAGACTGGCACTCACACTATCCATATTCCTGTGATGGAGAACAGAGACTGACACTCACACTATCCATATTCCTGTGATGGAGAACAGAGACTGACACTCACACTATCCATATTCCTGTGATGGAGAAAGCTGAGAGGCTGACAGGTAGGACGATCCAGGCAGTCATTGGACAGTCGGTGTGTTACTTGTGTCCAAAGCATGAGGGACAGGAGGACCAGTGGATAGAGGAGGCGGGGTGGGGCAGGGCAGGGCAGGCCAGGCCAAGGGAGGGTGGGAGGAGGAGGGGGGCGGGGTGCTAATGGGTTAGGATCCACGGGGAGAGGTCATGAAAGGACGAGGGGGATAGCAAGCACTGGTCCTCCACTGGCACCATCAGACAGACAGCACTTCCCAAACCTGAACAGAGGGAGAAGACAGAGAGAGTTCCACTGGTTACTGGCTAAAGTTCAAATCAACTTCAAACTACTCCTTTTCCTACAAGTCACTTCATGGTCTTGCCCATCACCTAACCATAACAACAGCTAATCCTAACCATAACAACAGCTAATCCTAACCATAACAGCAGCTAATCCTAACCATAACAACAGCTAATCCTAACCATAACCCATAATCCCTCTAATCCTAACCAGGGCATGAAATTTACTTTTTCACCCACTGGCCAGAGTGGCTTGTGGAATAAATTTTTTAAAAGCCATTTTCAACATTTTACCTGCCACATTACCTTTTACAATAGAACACGACCTGGTTTGTTACCTGCAAAACTGGCTGTTAGAGTAGAAAGCTTACCAGCCAATTTTTTACCAGCATTTGGCCGGTAGTGGGGGTTAATTTCACACCCTGCCCCTCATCCCCTAACCCAACCAGGATACTTTCCTGGGCTCCTGCTCTCCTACCAACCATCCAGCAGCAGGGCACCTGACTATCCCACCCTCTCAGCATATCTAGTGATAGGGCCTTCTGTAAACCTGCCCTTCGCATTAGACAAGCCAAAACAATCAGTGCTTCCAAAGCATCTTTTCCCCATGGCCTAGTGATGTCACACCCCCCCTCCCCTCACATCCTTGTTACAGGAACAAAGACCGAGATAATGAAAAAAAATTGTCTCATCTATAAAAAAAAATTAAGAAACTACAATTTATGTCACAACATTATATCTTAGAGACTATTATTACTCGCTGGTTAAATGTTTATGTATGCTGCTTGTTATGCAGGCTACCGGAGCTGGATGGCCACCAGGGCGTATAAAGTGCGTACGTGTGCTTTGTTGACAGTAGTGCAGCTAGCTAGCCACAGTATGGCTAGCTAGGTCATGCAATACGTTTTGACACAGTTTTCAGTATTAGCACCAATCCAGTATAAAAGTGCTTGCAGTCTGTGCGTTTGAGTCAGTGTACTAAGTACATTGGCTTGCAATAAAAGCAACAAGTGACTCCACCTGGTCTGTCTTTAGATGTGCACAGTACAATATTACATTATTAATGCAAAATGTACCCATTTCAGGCTTGGACAACACAGGCTAGAGAAGACCATTCCCCCTTGCAGAAGGGCAACGTGGAAGCTGCATAAATATGAAAAAACAGGGATTATTCTTTGAAATAAAATTTGTTTTTTTGTTGTATTATTCATTTCTGCTGTTGTATTCCAACTAAAACATTTTTCCAATTCGTTTAAAAAAATACCAGAAAACCATTTAATTTTATTAATGTGATTAATACACACTTATTTAAAACGATAGTGTTCACTCCATGGCTGAATCCGTGGCTGCATTCGAATACAATTTAACACACTCCCTTCCCTTGCTCACTTCCCTCGAGGGAGCTACCTTGTGACGCAATTTGCTACGTGCAGCAAGCAAACTTAAAATGTGCTCTGCAAGGGAGCATTGACGAGAAACAAAAAACGGAACTGAACCGCCCTCGCAACATTTCGGAAGTGCAACACCATAGAGTTGAAATGTGAGCGCCCACTTTTTCCATGTGGAGCATTGCATTGTGGGATTCCATTCTCGCTGGAAGCTTGCATGTTATACCCTTGGTGGAAGGGAGGATAAACGAGGGAGCGAGGGAATATAATTATTCCCTCCCCTTTCTTAAATTGGATCCGAATCACACTTGGTGTCGCTGCCAATTTCATCCTAGCATTTTCAGGATTCCCCCCTTGAAGCAAGAGAAGGGAACGACGGGAAGAAAGGATAAATTTCGGATCCGAACGCAGCCCCATTCTGAACCCTCACGGACTCGTGGACTTGCAGACTTTAATGGCGTATTTCCCGGCTTTTAGCAAGTCTGCATTGATGCGGACTTGCAAAACGTGCGGGGAAAGGGTGCGAAAAGTCCGCATAAGAGCACTTGCCAAAAACATTGTTCTCACAATGGGACAGCCCAAAGGACTCACGGACTTAACGAGAACGCGCCTTTGAGTCCACGAGTCTGCGAGTCCAGAGAATGGGATTCAGTTTATGTCTGTATTCAGATCAGTCTCTGCTCATGTTCAATGACTGTTTCCCATCTTCCTAAACTAAACATCGGTTAAGTTCTTCAAAATATCGTTCTGTCATTGGAACTAGTGTGGAAATTTAAATAAACAACGAAAAACTTTGATTATCGCTATGATTCAAATGACCCCGCAAACAAACTTCGGTTTTACGTAAATTGCATGTGAGGTTCGTGAATGTCTGTCCAATCAGCAACATCAAGTTGGGTATCTCAACGCTATCCAACTGGATATGTGGCGTCTAGTTTGCATTGGCTTTTGATCTGTTCGGCTCTCCATACACACGCACCTGGACAGACGTGTGAATGAGAGCTGACAGCAGACTAAAGACTAACTAAATTGCTCCATAATACAATGAATATACAGTAAAGGAGTGTGTGCTCAGAGCAGGACGTGTGGGAGTGGAGAGGCCAGGCTGAACCTACTGTAGCACTGCTGATAGTTTCATTCCCAGGTGTTCCCGAGGTGCCTGACCTCATGGTGATGGCGGATAATGTGATTTATTTGTTGAACCAGTTGAGCAGCATTCACAGTAACGTAGGACCAGCAATGTTCCAGATAAGAGTAGGTAGCCAAGTTAGTTGCCGTCAGTTTGGAGTAAACCAGCTCAAGACAATTAACAGCTGATTAACTTGAGCATTATTAGACCCCCACCCCAAAAAAATTAAAATAAAAAATCGGGATGACGCCAGGCTAGCCTAGCTAGGATAGGTAACCAAGCTAATTAGCTCGTAGACATGAGCATTAGCGCCCTCAGATAACGCTAGCTAGCCACTTAGCGTAACTATCCAATTTGGCGTCCTGTAAAAAATGTGGTTTGATTAAGGTCGGTTCAAAACACACTCAATTAAACATGAACGACAGCTCACGTCAGGTCTTACCAAAATATACGACTGAATGAAGCGGCGATAACAAAACTTTGTGAACGTTAAGTAAGTTAGCTAACGGTGCATTGCTAGCTAACCTAGTTAGCTACATATGACAACTAACGTTACAGTAGGATGGTAATTATCGACAGCTAACGTTAGCTGCCTAATATGACAGTAGTTTTCGTTGCAGCAACGTTTAACTTCGATAATTAACCGTAACAAGCTAACATAAGTGGTTAGCTAGCTACGTTAACTAATTTTCAGTTTGCTTTCCGTACGTTACTATAATCAACTGTTAGCTATCTACTTGCTAGCTAGCTAACGGTACTTGAAAGCTAGTTAGCTGGTTAGTCAGCTAACGTTACGTAGTCTACTCACCTAGCTAACGGTAGTGCTAACGTTACCTACTCGGGAACCCAAAACTATCGAGTAACTAGCTAATTTACTCATCTAGCTAACCACGTACGTACAACGTTAGCTATACATACATATGAATACGCTCAAATGCATAGATAACGTTATGTAGCTTACTCACTGGATAGCAACAAATATAGCTAACGTAAAGCTAGCACGCTGGTTTACTGACACTGATAGCTAACGGAGTGGCTAACACAACTGTGCTAATAACAAGTCAGTCTAATTGCGAGCCAGCAAGCGGCGTCTGGCTGATAAACGGAGTGTTAAGCGAGAATTTTGCTGGTCGTATTATTTATGCGTTGGCTCATAAGATATCTGGGAAGTCACAAATGCTCTCCAAACCTGCTCTCTGAAGGACTTAGGTTATAGTGATACATTATAAACACATCTAGAGTGCATAACATACCAATTCCTGCTCTCCCGTCTTCGAACCTACTCGGCAACCTTGATGTTCCCTTTAAAATAAAAATCCACTCGTCTCCATTCTTGGTGCAGCGTATTATCCAGCCTCATGGTACTTGTAGTTTTACAGGAAAGTCGTATCGTCGCAGGCATGAAAAACACGAGTCGGAAAAACCGATAAGACTACATCTCCCAGCAGCTGGTTCGCAGATGCGAGAAGAGAAACAGGCCTGTGGATGTGACGTTAACCAATGAAAAGTTGCATTATTTCATGGAAAGGGTAGGACAGCCAGGGACACCTCATGAAAGCTGCCAGAGCCGACCCATCTGCACAACAGTTGTCCAGAAACAGCAATGCATCACAATTTACATAGAACTAAAAACCAACTGAGAGCACTTTCTTGTTTTATGTAAAGGTTGGGCACATATATATGTGGGATACATTGTAATAAAGGAAACCTTAAATAAATTTCCTGCACACAAGGTTACAAGATGAATTTCTTTGCTGTACCTAAATGTACCTGCATTTCCTACAATAGCTACACAAAATATTGTATCAAGTAGGATAGCCTATATGTGTGCCACCGTCAGTGGATGACACAGTAACACATGGAATTTCTGTTCATCAATCTCCACTTTCTAGCCAATTCTAACAGCTCTCGAACAGAACATTGAACTTCGGATTCGTATTTATGGAGAGATGCAATCATATAAACAAGGACTCAGATATTACAGGCAAGCTGCTGAGATTATACAATGTGAATAGGATATTTACAAGTGGATCCCTTAGTTAATGAACAACTAAGGTACCCAAGCAATACCCAGCACAAATTCACATTACAGGGAAGAAAACCGCCATCAAACTTGCTCTAAAATGCCTTCTCCCAGCCTCCTCTTGTTATCACTGTACAGTCCGCCAGCTCAATTGCCTTGGTCATTGTGTGAGATGGGATCACTGCTAAATAGAGGGCAGAAGCCTAACTGACAAGTCCTTTTGTTATGATGAGAGAACCCATCTGACTGAAACACTCCTCGTTGCTGCTGTAGCTGGGAATTCTGGGCTAGGATGTTCAGTGGAAAGTATATAGCAAGTGATCATAATCACCTTTCTGTTTCAGTTATTCTGAATAAGTTAATACCGAGTTACTGTGCATACTTACTGTCACTGTTATACAAAGAAAAAAATCAACATTGGTGTGGATGGGCCTTAAAGAGCAGTAAACAGTAAAAAAAACTAAATCAAGTTAATATTTGGTGTGACCACCCTTTGCCTTTAAAATTGCATCAATTCTCTTAGGTACACTGTCATGCAGTTTTATAAGAAAATCAGCTGGTAGGTTGTTCCAACCATCTTGGAGAACTTGCCACAGTTCTTCTGCAGACTTTGGCTGTCTCGCTTGCTTCTGCCTGTCCAGGTAATCCAAGACAACCTCGATGATGTTGATCAGGGCTCTGTGGAGGCCATACCATCTGTTGCAGAACTCCTTGTTCTTATTTTCGCTGAAGATAGTTCAATACATTTTTTTGAAATTGAACGTTTGGAAATCTAAAATTTGCTCTTTTCTACTGACACACTAATGCAGAAGACAAAAAAATACACATCTAAGAAAAAAATTATATAAAAAATCTAGGGTGCCTAAAACTTTTGCACATTACTGTACCAGACTGTGGGGCCTCATCCATGCACTAGAACAGTGCCTTAACATATTCCAGATTGTGAGACCCATCCGTGTACTTTAAAGGGGAATTCCACCAAAAAACAACATTAACCTTATTTAACAGATCAAGGTGCAACTGCCCTCTTATATGGCTGGCCAAAACCATCTCTGAACAGAAATATCGGCAGCCGAAGGTGCAAATGACGTATACCTGAACCCTTCCTCATTTTTGAAAAACTACAGTGGTGTCAGACAGTAAGTTAAAGTAAGACAGTAAGTTAAATTTGGAGATACCTCCCACACCTCCCAGGAGGCGTTCACCAAACTCAAAGAGAGGTGCTGGGAACCTGCTGTTACAACTGTAAACAGTATTAGCTTGTGAGCTAGCTCAAAGAGCTTAGCCAAGGTACCAATTATTCCAGTACAAGGGCTTCCAACGATTTTGTGGACTCTACACTAGATGATGACACCTTCGAGAAATTTTACTTTAATCGGAGGTGAAAGACTAACATTACTGCTTTGAGCCCGAATACACAGCCGGAGATTTGCCAAAGGCCAAAATATGTGATATAAAGTTGCTGCCTCTTTTCACACCACCATTCGCAAGTCAGACTCACAGAGATCAGTCAGAGAGGACGACCCCTCATGTCCAGCTTGAGCAAGCAGCCTGTGACTGTGGTGCCTGACTGACCAGCAGGGGTCACTGGTGAGTCATGAGAAATGATTATCCAGCCAAATTAATCCCTCTCTCCCTGATGTGTCGTTCACATTGTGATGGTAAAAAAATGTTTTACCGTACGTGAATGTAGTACAGGTGACGACCGCAGCAGATAGTAATCTACAGAACCAGAAAGTAAACGTTGCTATGGTGATTTGGCGGGATAGTTTTATTATTTCGGAAAGGTGTTTAGTACTGTAAAATTATGGATGAGAAAAGGAGAACACTCACCATTTCATTAATCGATCTGCGATGGAAAATAAGACAGGAGGGACAACAAAAAACATATCCGATTTGTCCCTCCGCTACGGCATGATGGCAAAAGCTAAGAAAATTGATGTTTTGGCATAAGGCTCCATCGGCATTGCGGTGTGGCAGAGGCATAGCTTTCTGTCGCTGTCTCATTGAAAAAAATGGAACATCCGGTTTGCCGTCAACAGCATACTGCTACCATGTTGTAGTGCCAGCTGCTGGCCACAGACACCATTGGCACAGGTTGGATTTAAAAACAATTAAATAAATTTTATAGGTATTAAAAAAGTATTAAATAATACTTTTTTATAGGAGTGTGCTATGGATATGTGATGTGATGCATTTTACAATTTTAACAGGCCACGCTTACTTTCATGCCTTTGTGGAAGGTGAATGGTGAAAGGGCTGCTTGTGTCTCTTGTGCATCACACTAAAGCTCAAATGGTCCTGGGCTGTGTTTCAAATTTTACACTTGTGTTCTATCTAGTGCATATAGCGCCGAAGTAAGCGGTCACTTGATCAAAGTGCATCCCAAACTCAGGTATGTTCTCTTGGGGTTCATTCCAATCACTTATTTTTACTCCTTGCATCCTTTCCTCGCTCCTTAGCTCCGCCCAACAGAGGTCGCGAGGAAAGGATGCAAGGATCAGATAGGAGGACGGAGGATACAAGGCAACATGCATTAGGTAAATGGAATGGCCTTGCTCAATCAAGTGTCAGCGTCATATTATGCTCACGTGCTTAACTATAATGCAACCTAATCACTTAGCTCACAGGGTACGCTGGTAAACAGGATGTGAAACATGAACATAGGTGTCAACCTATACGGTTTGCCCGTATAAAATACGTTTTTTCCACCTTTTCGAAGGTATACGGGTGTATAGGGTTATAATACGGGAAATCTAGTCTAATAAGTTTTTTTTTTTCAAATGTTTTACAACATAATTCAATCACAGCAATCACATTTTCTCTCTCTTTCGACTAATTCTCTCAATTTCTGAGGCTGTGGGAAAAGGAAATAATGGAATCAGGACTGATCTAAAAATGCGCTCTATGACAACGAACCACAAAGAAGCAGCAGCCCAGAAGATAGCTACCTAAAAACTATCTAACGTTAGTTAACCTAGCAAACAGTTGAATAGTTATGACTGGAAAATGTTCATGTTTATGCAATTTTGACCAAAATTAGATAATGTTCCATAACGTTTTAGGGCTATGACTCAAAGCGAAGTCACTGTTTCATTGAATCATTCATGTATAACTTAGCAGTAGGGCCGGATCATGGTCCCGTGAGGCCCCTGGGCACATGTTTTTTGGACATGTCTGACTCTATTAACATAAATGACAATGAGCTAAGACGTGTTTGGCACATGCTACTCCGCAGCTAATTTTTTATTCTGCCTAAAAGTGTGCGGGGCAGTGGAGTCTTTTATTGACGCGAAATGGGCCAGGTATTTAAAAATCCCAACACACTGACTGACTAGTTCTCGCCAGGTTACCACCCTTGATGGTCACCCTTTGGGTTTCCCGGGATTATTGAGCAGAGAACTAGCCCCGTAGAGATGCGCATTTCTCTCCAAGGCCACTCAGAGAGAATAAGGCTCTTCCTTATCAATTCCCCATTGTACCCACTGGTGCTGGGTCACTCATGGCTAGGGTTACATGACCCTCATGTCAGTTGGGGTAGAAATAGGGACCCTATTCGTCAATGGGGCCCTCAGTGCCAATCGCATTGTCGTTTTGCGGGCCACACCCCTGACCTCTCCGTACTCAGTTCTGACAGTGATTCTGAGGAGGTGGAGTCCCTCTACGACCCGGCGCCCTCCTCCCTCACTGGGAGCAGAGAGGAGAGTCTGTCCTGGGACCCCTTTGTTGAGGGGGGTTCTATGGAGCAGGATGATTTTTCCATCTCCAATTTCAATTGGGACAGGTCGTCTGACACCTCATCTGGTACCCCAGAGGTGGTAGGGGTGCTCGAATTTACTCTACCCACAGGTGTTCCAGCGGAGTACTCGGACCTTGCTGAGGTCTTTAATAAACAACGCACCACCAGATTGCCACCCCATAGACCTTATGACGTTCACTGTATTCTTTATCAGTTCCTGAGAGTGCTGCTATGAAGCAGTATATTGAAGAATCTTTGGCCAATGGCTTTATCAGACCGTCGACATCTCCAGCCACTTTGTTAAGAAAAAAGACGGAGGGCTGAGGCCTTGTATTGACTATCGGGGCCTTAATGACATCACTATTAAAAACAGGTACCCTTTTCCACTTATGAACTCCGCATTTGGGCGCTTACAGGGGGCGTTGGTTTTTTCTAAACTCGACCTTCGTAATGCCTACAACCTTGTGCACATGCGTGACAGCGATGAGTGGAAGACAGCGTTTAACATGCACTACGGTCACTATGAGTACCGGGTCACGCCTTTCGGTCTCACTAGCGCCCCCTCTATCTAACGATGTTTTGAGAGAGATGGAGAAATTTGTTTTCGTCTACATGGAACTTGGATGACATTTAAATTTTTTCTCCGGATCTCTCATCCCACATCGTCCATGTTAGGCAGATTCTGGAGGCACTTCTTATGGCCCAGCTATTTGTTAAGGCCGAGAAGTGTGCCTTCCACAACAACTCTGTCTCCTTTTTGGGCTTCATTGTGGCAAACGGCAAAGTTCTTATGGACCCAGAGAAAATTTCTAATTCTGTGAAGCAAGTACAATGCTTCTTGGGTTTTTCAAATTTTTATCGAGGTTTATCCGGAATTTTAGCACAGTAGTCGCTCCCATCACAGCCCTCACCAAAAAGACATCGCCATTCACTTTCAGTGGAATCCTAGGGCTGAGGCGGCTTTCACTGAGCTTAAGAGGAGGTTCTGCTCCGAACCCATCCTGATAACTTCCAATCCATCCCTCCCCTTTGTGGTAGAAGTTCATCATTGGTTGGAAGGCACGGAGCACCCCTTTACGGTTGGATCGACCATAAGAATTTACAGTACGTCCAACAGGCTAAGACACGTAATTTGCGACAAGCCCGTTGATCCTTATTTTTCACCAGGTTCAATTTTATTCTGATAAAGAATATCAAACCTGATGCGTTGTTGCGCATTTTCGACCGGTCTGACAGGGAGTCACTCCCCGAGCCGGTGGTTCCCAGCTCTCAGATTGTGGCTCCAGTTAGGTGGGCTATAGAAGCAGCTGTGCAGAGGGTGTTGCGTTCCGATCCTGGCCCAGGTGGGGTTCCGCCTGTTTGTGCCGTCTCGATTGCGGTCGCGGGTTCTTCAGTGGGGTCATTTGTCACAATTGGTGTCCCATTCGGGCGTTCACCGGACCAGGGAATTTCCCGCCGGAAAGTCACATCGCCCTGGATTTTGTTACCGGTCTGCCGCCATCCCATGGGAACACCGTTATCTTGGTGGTGGTTGACTGGTTTTCAAAGGCAGCTCATTTTGTCGGCTTGCCTGAATTGCCATCGGCTCCGGAGACGGCTCAGCTAATGGTGGACCACGTTTTTAGGGTGCACGGTCTTCCCCTGGATGTGGTATCGGATCACGGTCCACAATTCACCGCTAAATTCTGGCGTTCCTTTTGTACTCTGTTGGGGGCGTCCATCAGTCTATCGTCCGGGTTTCATCCCGAAACTAACAGCCAGACGGAGTGCACTAACCAGAGTATGGAGAGCATCTTCGGTGCCTGGCGGCGGCCAATCCCACGTCCTGGAGTCGTCACCTCGCCTGGGCCGAATACGCCCATAATACGTTGCTTCCACTGGCTTCCACTGGCCTCTCTCCTTTTGAGGCTCAGCTGGGATATCTACCTCCCTTGTTCCCAGAGCTGGAGAGAGATATGGAGGTACCCTCCGCCAGCTCCTTCGTTCGTAGGTGCCGAGCGGTCTGGAAACGTGTACGTGCCTCCCTACTGCGTGCTTCAGCCAAACAGAAAGTGCTGGCCGATAAACATCGTCATCCAGCACCTTCCTACCGGTTGGGTCAACGAATGTGGCTTTCCACACGGGGCTTGCCTCTGCGAGTGGAGTCCTGTAAACTCGCGCCTCGGTTCGTCGGTCCTTTTAAGATCATCCGGAAGATCAACCCGGTTACGGTTCGTCTTCAGTTGCCTTCCTCCATGCGCATTCACCCCACATTCCATGTCTCTCGCTTGAAGCCGGTGCTCATTAGCTCTCTCGCTCCGGCTGACAAATAGCCCAGGACTTCCGCATTCCGGTACTTCGATATTGTCTTTGCTATGTTGACAACGAAGTCGGTAAGGTACAGGAAATTCGGCCGCTGCATTTCTGGTTCATATGAATAAGAAACGCAGCAAGTCCGGTTAGAGTATTAGGATTAGATTGGTTTTCTCTTTTATTTCCAATCTTTCTCTTTATCCTTTATTCTTGTTACCTGTTATCTTTTGTGTTCAGCTCAATCGCCACAAGAGCTCTGGATAACAGGTTTTATTTTCTGTTCTTTTCCTTCACTCGTTTTATCAAGTTTTGCTTTGTTTCAGTACCTCTTGTTATGGCTAATTATTTAGTGCGTGAGGTTCTTTTGTTAGTTATTCTCGCTGTTTATCGAGATTGCCTCAGTTTTTGAGGTTGCTTTGTTTTGCCTTGTGCTAGGGAAGTTTTTCTCCCGATCCTGTGTTATCTCCATCCTGGTGCAGCTACTTCCGCGTTTGTGGCGTATCTTTCTAGATACGCTTTTAGAAATCCTTATTGGTCGTGTTTGGTTCTCCGAACCTTACATTTCCCCTCACAAAAAGGGAAAATGTTCGCTCACCCTGGCAGTTTGTTAATGGCAAAGTTAGAAAAATCCAAAGTGCCACGAAAACATTGGGGAACACTGACTGCAGATTAAGTGCCTCTTCTTCTTCTTCGTTTGGGTAGGATCTTTTTCCCACATCCCCAGGCTCGGGGCCGAGGGGCTATCCTTTTACCACCCCGAGCCTAGGGGGGGGTTCACCCGGACTATATTTCGGGGCACACCTCCAGTAGCCATGTCACCGTGTCATCATCCAGAACCGACAGACCATGCATCCCATTGGGTGCCCGATAAATCGGGCAGTCCAGGATGACATGGTCTGCGGTTTGTTCCTCCGCGCCACACTCGCAGGCTGCACAAGAAGCCAAGCCCCATCTGTGCATCGATGAGCGGAAGTGCCCAACGCCGGTCCGGAGGCGGTTAAGCCTCACCCATGCCAGTCTAGGCAGGTCCACCCCAATAGGGGGAAAACCGACGTCTGAGATGAAGTCACGGAGTCTAGAGGTGTTCTCCTCCCACTCCGTGCTCCAGATGTAATCCGCCCACCGTGCCGCACTGATGTTAAGATCACTGCATTGCTGCAGGAATTCCTGTGCGGCAGGCACAAATGGGTGTCTCGACTTAAGGCGCCGGGGAGGCTCAGCAATTACAGCAAGCCTTTAGTGGAGCAGATGGTTTGGCTCCACGGCCCGGCACGCGAGACGTGCTGTGGCTCCCGCACGGCGAAGCCCAGCGGGCTGGATGCCTGCAAGAATGGGAAGATTGTCCACGGGAGTGGGACGCAGGCATCCTGTCACAATGCGCAAGGCTTCGTTGATGGGCGTATCGATGAGGCGGGTGTGGGCACTGCGACACCATACCGGTGCTCAGTACTCACTAGTCGAGTAAACAAGGGCCAGGGCTGCCGTACGCAATGTTCTTGCATCGGCGCCCCAGCCTGACCCGACTAGTCGCCTCATCAATGCCACACGAGATGTTAACTTCTTGCGCAGTGACTCAAGGTGTCGGCGAAACGTGAGCGACCTGTCCAATGTCACGCCGAGGTAGATTGGCTCAGCGCAGCATGGCAGGGGTGTTCCGTCAATATATATTCGGAGCTCACGTTTAGCCTCCCTGTTGTTAAGATGGAAGGCCGCCGAGGTATGCCACTAGTGTCTGCATGTCCTGGCTCAAAGTCCCCTCCAATGACTGCCAGTCTCCAGCGGAGTACACCAACGCGAGGTCATCTGCATAGGCATACTTCCGCGAGACTGTATCAGGCAAGTCATAAGTGTAGATATTATAGAGGAGGGGGGCCAGGACAGATCCCTGGGGGACGCCGTTCTTGAGGTGTCGTAACCTGCTTTGCTGTCCGCTACCAGTGGTAAGGTTAAAGCTGCGATTTCGGACAAGCTCCAGGATCATACTGACCATGTGCCTGTCCGGCAGCAGGCGGAGCAGCTTGCAGGTGAGGCCGCGGTGCCATACGGTATCATAGGCAGCCGTCAGATCGACAAAAACGGCTCCGGCCTTCTTCTTGAACGAAAAGCTGTCCTCGATGTCTTGAGTCATCAAAGTGACTTGGTCTACGGTCGATCTCCCACGTCGGAACCCGGCCTGCTCCAGAGAGAGCAGTGGGTCGATGATCGGTTCGACGCGGGCGTAGATAAGACGCTCGAGGATCTTGAAGGGGATGCAGAGCAAGGAGATGGGACGGTAGCTCTTAGGATCCCCTTCAGGCTTATTCGGCTTAGGGATCGCGACAACTAGGGCTCTTCTCCAGATTTTGGGGATCTTGAGTTGGCGCAAGCAGGAAGAGAGGAAAGCTCTTAACCAGGACTTCAGGGCAGGTGCGGCATGGAGTATAAGCTCCGGGCAGATGGAATCAGGGCCCGGAGCTTTTCCTAGCTTTAGGTGCTGGAGGGCGGCAGCGAACTCCTCCGGTGTGAATTCACCGGAGATGTTATCGCTGCTAGATGTTGGGGCCCTCCAGAGGTCAGACACTTCTTTTGCCATGAGTCGTGATGACTCGCGGTCTTTACCCTCGTATACCCCATTTTTCACAAATTGAGATGCGATTTTATTTGCAGAAATGGGGCAGTGACGAGGGGAGTGTCTTGACCTGCCAGTGAGGTTGTTCAGGATACTCCATGCCTTGCGGCTGGAGTGCGAGAAGTCGATGGAATTGACAGCCTCCTCCCAGCACTCTTGTCTCCTCCGGCCGAGTCTTGACAACAGGGCTGTAGCAGCCCTGTTTGACTCGGTTCCGGCAGGAGCCCGAAGGAAAACGCGGTAGAGGTTCTCGCACTCCGCATCCCAGCACGGTTTGTAGCTATTAAGTGCCTGCAACGTCTCAAGCAATTTAATTGGGCACTTCTCACCCTCAGAGTCAGACATGAAAGACTTGAATTGGATGAGTTTGTTGGCAAAGTTCATGTCCAGGTCTGATGGATATGCAGCGGAGAGTACATTTACCTTTTCCACTATGACATCACTGTTAGACACCTGATCTGACATAAACAGAACTCCAAAGAGACTGGTCAAACGCTTGTAAGCGTCCAAGCGATGTTCAAGGCATGCCACTAGCTACAGAGATGGAGATGTGGAACCGGTCAAGTATGACATCCCAGGAATGTGCCATGACCACCATCTCTAAGGTGTCCAATTTAGCACAAAGTCCAGCTGCCTCAATTCGAGTATCTCTTTTCTCATTATCATCATTGCACATATCACCGAAGGCCTCTCTAATGTGGGTGTAATTTCTCCATAGTGCCTTGATTGACTCTGCCCGAGCTATCACCAAGTACTAGACAGCGATTTTAATGTCAGTCTGACATCTGTCTTCCAAAAGACTTTCCCCATATGTATGTGGATGAGGAACAAAAATGTGGACAGTGACTGCAACTGCATGTTCAAAAACTCGTCAGCCTCTGGGCTACTGCCGTGTAAAAGCCTTTTCACACCAGGTCTGATGCGAATATAGAGAACGACAATCTGGAAAAAATTGATGCGTTTTTATGTACTCAAACCTTTCAAACCAAGTACGATACACTTCTTTTTTTTATGTTGGGTGACAGCCGAGAAGATGACATCACGCTACAGAGAGAGAAACAAAATAAACTGACCTGTCAAACTAAAAAAGCTTTGGGCTTTGGACTCAATAGTAGCAGCGACTATTGAGAGAATATATAAGTTTCTTATATATTTTCACTAAAACCAGTAAAAGACGGGGACACTGGATACATCCCATCCTCCAGAATCGAAAAGATCACAGAGAGTTCTCAAAGTTGATTCAAAGAACTTAAATTGTAGGCTACAATGACCGTTTTAAAACGTACTTCAGCATGTCCATTGGCGAGTTTGAGGCACTGCTTTGGCTGGTAGCACCATACATTAAAAAGCAGCAGACAAACTGTTTGTTTACCTTGTATAAAAAATCTCTGCTTGTATCTACGTTACATCCAGTTGCTATGTAAAGTCACATGAATACATTCAGAAATATGATTGGTCAACAAGCCTTTTCATCAGACAGGGATGCCACAGAAATCGAACTGGATCCGATTAAACAATTAACGTATGATGGTTTCGGATCCTGTGTGCAAGAGGAAAATCGATATGAATGTGTCCGTTTTAATAAGTTGACGTGTTTTTTTTGTATGAAAAAAACGGACTTTGGGGCAGATCTACGAACATTTTGCCCCAGCGCAAATCCTCTTTCAGCCTTAAAAAGCAACTGTCGAGATTTACTATGAAGGCACAATGGGCCATTAGCGCATATGATTAGACGAAGTGGGGTGGGCGCTTCTTTCTGCGCATTGGCCTTATTACATATGCATTTATAGGAGTTTCCCTTTCAAAGCGCAAAATATTGGGAGGAGATTATGGAAATAAACCACAAATGTGATTTACTAAGGTTGTGTTATTGGTGATTGCACATGTTATTTAACGCATATGAAAAGCATGTCTTAACCCATTTCGGCCCTGCAATGGCTGCGATAGTTGTTGCTTGGAGGAGGCGTTGACGGCAACAGGGAGAGCGTGTTAGAAAGGAGAGTTTTTTCAACACCTGTTAGTTTATTTGCAATGTCAGAAGAAAAAATGGTCCGAACAAATCGACTGCCAAGTCACATTATTCTTGATTTGCTAGAGGAAATCAAAGACGACCTGGAACCACAAACCAGAAGGAGTCACGCAATCCCTGCAGCACCAAAGCTTCTGGCCACCCTTAATTTCTTAGCCTCTAGTTCTTTTCAGCGCACAGTGGCTTCTGTAGCCGGAATGTCACAGTTGGCTTTATCACCTGCTCTTTCCCTAGTCCTGAAGTCACTCGTGCGAAGAGTACAGCGTCATATACGGTTCCAAAATAACCAGGATGCCCTCAATGCAATTAAACTGGGGTTCTATAACATGGCAGAGTTCCCAAATGTCCTAGGTGCAATTGATGGGATACATGTACAGTTGATCCCCCCCATCTGAAACTGAGCATGTGTTCCGCAACAGAAAACACACACACTCTATTAACATCCAGGTAGTGCGCGACTCCAATACCATAATCACAAACATTGTGGCGAAATACCCAAGATTCGTTCACGATTCTTTCATTTTCCAGAACAGCAGCATATTTCAGAAAATGAGGGATGGAGAGTACGGTGATGGCTGGCTAATAGGTAAGTGCACATCTTGGCGTTACTACTACTATTATTATTATTATTATTATTATTATTATTATTACTATTTTAATTTAATGCAAATGTTACGTTCTTGTGAGGGGACAGGACCCAAGTGCAAGACTCAGAGACGGCTCAGGGGAAAACTCTCCGCCGGGGAGTACATTGAATGGGAACACAAGCATGAGGCAAGACGGAAACAGGCATGACAGACAGACATGAGGCAGGAACTAGGCGTGGCAGGAACAGGACGGGTCAGGAACAGGACGGATCAGGAACTTGGACGGCTCGGGAACTCAGAGGGTCAGGAACTCGACAGCGCCAGGAATTCGGAGGGATCAGGAACTTGGACGGATCAGGAACTCGGACGGGTCAGGAACTCGGACGGATCAGGAACTTGGATGGGAAAGACGGGCAGGAGCCAGACAGGTCAGGAACCAGACGGAAAGGGGGTGTCTGGGCATTAACCAAGCTGACCGGAGACAGTCGAGGAAACGGACGGCCTGGACGGAGCCAGGCGGAGGCTGGACTGGAACCAGACCAGTCCGTAGCTCAGGACAGATGCGGGCGACCAGGGTCAGGAATGGACGGGTCAGGAACGGACTCAAACATTTGTAGTAGAGGAGCCTGATGCGTCACTAGATTTCTTTACGACATCTTGGGATATTCGATCGAGGATACGCACCAGAGCCTCGTTGGAGGCCTGCTGGGCTCGTACCAGAGCACCCATGGACATTGCAAAACCTGATACGGCTCCAACCAGTTGTTGAATACTTACCACGAGTGCCTGTGTGTCACCTCGAATGTCCATCACAGACGCAAACAGGAGACCAAGCCCACTGACCCGGTTTGGCAATGCTTCTTTTAAAGAAGTGGTCTGAGTGCGTTGTTCATGGATTAATTGGCAGTCGATATCATTGGGGGCTTCTGGGTAATTTGCTCCAGAGCGCGGGGTTGGTAGCCCATCAGTTGATCCGTGCGGAGCAATTGTGGGCTCGGCTGGCTCCAGGGTCAGCGTAATCAGAGGCCCTGGTTCAGCACTTTGGACAGCGCATGAGGGTCCCGCTGATTAAAAACAATGATATGTATTATTAGGTCATATACATTATATTGATGGAGAACTTATTAAATGTACTTTGTCTTTTACACATTGTAGTCAATTAACTTGTAAAGGATTACAATTTTCCTCGACCACGAAGTCTAGCAAATCGATACTGTTGACCCCCGCAACTTTACAGTTTCTTCCAATGGTGTTAATGGCATTTCCTCTGCAGGACCCCCACCAGTCCACCTCGCAGACTTTTTATTAAAAGCAAGCTTTTCTTTTGTGCGTCTTTTCAAGTCATTCCATCTCTTTTTCAGATCATCTATAGAACATTTCGTTCCTCCCACCGCATTTACTATGGAGGATTATTCAGCCCAAAATTAAAATGAAATGAAAATGAAAACGAAAACTGAAAAATGAAAATGAAAATGAAAATGAAAAACTTCTCATTTTCATTTCCATTTTCATTTTAGTTTTCATTTTCATTTTCAAACTGTATCTATGTAAATGAGGGGGTATGGTCCTGGTAGTAGCCTACGATAGGCTACATTGTGCCAGGTTAAACGTTGGATTGGATCAGTTGTGTTGGACTGCTGGAATTGAAATTAAATCCTCTCTTAAAATAAATGAAAAGACCGCAAATGAGTCACTGGATAATTTAAACTTTTAACCTGCCTCCGGTACTTTAAGCAAACATTGCTTCAAAAAGTCTATCGACAGCCAGATTCTATTCTAAATGTTATACAAAATGAGAAATGTAGGCTATTTGAAAGTGAGTCGGCTTCGTCATACAAAAAATCCAGGGTTAAATCTTAAATTGAGCTTGTTAGCTGTTTATTATTATCCTAAAATAGTGTGAGGCACCCGGATTCCATCCCGGGTTTTCCTTGTGTCTCACTGTCCGCCCCGTGTTTTCCCTCTCTCCCTATTACTTGTGTCTTGCATCCCCACACCTGCATTGTGTTTTCCTCTCGTGTCCTCCTTACCCTTCTCCCACCTGTTGCTCGTTTTGTCCTCGTCATGTCTTGTATATAGTCTGCCCCGTCACTTTGTTCGGGGGCAGACCGTTTTGTGTGCTCGTCTGGTTTTTGTGAGCTGGGTTTCCCGTATGTGGTCTTGTCTTGTTCCGTCTTGTTTTGTACCCTCTTGTTATGTACCCTCGTGTCATGGACCCCCTTGTCTTGTCTTGTTCTTGTCTAGGTTTTGTTCCCTTCAGGCTCCTTTGTTCCCTCCAGGCTCCCCAGTTCCCTCCAGGCTTCCTCCCTCCTGAACCTCCTCGTTCCTGACCCCCCACGGCCAGAGTACCGCCGCGGGCCCCCGTGCTATCCGCGGGAACCCCACACCCATTCCTGACCCCACGGCCGGCGTGCCATCCTTAATCTGGACCCCACGGCAAGGGTGACATCTTGTTCCTGACCCCCACGGCCAGAGTGCCACCGCGGGCCCCCGCGCTATCCACGGGAACCCAGCACCCGTTCCTGACCCCACAGCTGGCGTGCCGTCCTTAACCTGGACCCCACAGCCAGAGGGCCGCCACATTTCCTGACCCCCCCACCACGGCCAGAGGGCCACCACGTTTCCTGTCCCCCCCCCCCCCCCCCCCACGGCCAGAGGAGAGAGAGCAGATGCTGCCTGAGGCTTCCACACCCTCTCGCGGTCCTTCAGTACCACTGATTCAGGCCCTTGGCTTGGTGATGGACACACTTCCAGGCCAAGCATATCGCAGACAGCCTGTTCCGTCGGCCTGACCCCCAGCAGTCAGGGACTGAGAGGGGGGTCATTAGCTGACCAGGAATACTGTTCATCTGAGCCCCCCACCCCTGGATCTCTCCGACAGGGCGATGATTCTCAGGGGGGGGCTAAACATGCGCTCTTTACCCCGTTGGGCTCCTGCTCCCTCATTGTTCAGCCGTGGTCTCCACCCCCTTGTGGCCCTTCAGTGGTACTGATTCGGGCCCTTGGCTTGGTGTCGGGCACACTTCAACTTCAGGGATGTCTGAAGGTGTGCAGAATCCGGGAACGTGATGAGGAACCGCATGCCCCTCGCCTCTGGGTCCGGGAGGACATACACTTCCTGAGGCTCTTCACCCCCCTGTTGCCCTTCAGTACTGATTGGGCCCTTGGCTGATGATTGGGTGCACTTCAACATCTAAGATGTTTTTAGAGGACCGTCCCCTGAACAAACTGGTGTGAGTTCCATGTTGATATGTCAAATGGTCTCAGAGGAGATAGATTTTAAAGGTTTTTCACAAAATGCAAATTTGCAAAAAATCCAATATGGCGGACCTCATTGGTCCTAATGGAAAAGTTGGTTTTAAAATAAGCTAATTGACAAATTAGGCTGTCATTTAAAAAACGAGTAGGCTAAAATTAGGCTTGATCCCTCTCCATTTGCTAATGTAAATGTATTATTTACCCGATTTAACAAGTTGATTAAATCCAAAGCGTTCCCCCACAAGCCGTCCATTCACGATTTATTACCCAGAGCAGTTTAGATCGAGTGGCATAAATAAAACAGCTGTTCAATGGTCTCGATGTGGTCGGAACAAAAAGTAGCCTACACAGTTCAGTTTCTAATTTAAATCTCATCTGTAAAATGTCTGAAACAGGGTAAATCCCATGAATCATTTTGAAATTAGTCTATTACTTTTGGCAGTACCATACAGGATAGTCCTACGTAGAATGACTAAAATTTTTAAATCAGATTAATATCATGAATCATTCTGTAAGCAGGACCAGACTTTACTTAAAAAAACAAATAGCCTATGTTATTTTCAGACAGATTACGTATCAATTTATTATTGAACTTCTTATCAAATATTGTAACTCCTCAAATAAGCCAACTTACCACGGAAACAAAACACAGTATTCTTCATGTTGGAAACACAGTTGACTTTATTGTTGACATTTGATACAGTAGCTAAAAAAGGTACAGAGTAATCCATTCAGCTCAGGATCTCTAACGCTTTGTGACAATGGTCTATGTAAAAAATGCTAAGTTAACAGTTTGTTACAAATAAAATTTAATAGAATCTGGAGCAAATGTAATTAATGTTACCACCCCTGTTGCTACAGTATTGCACTCAATTAAAGCAAAGCGACAACTTAAGATTAAAATCTTTACTGTAGCATCAAGAAAGCACATACTTGAAAGTGTAAAATGTAGAGCATCACATTTGACGTCATCTTAACCTTAATATAGGCTACATACCGCTAAGCATTTCCTCTGTTTACTTTATGAATAAAACTATACCAACATCCCTTCACCACAAATTTGGATAACAAAGCTATTTTTTTCTGCTGTAGCATAGATGTTCAGATGTCAGTTTACAGTCTAACCTGCACCGGATGTGTTTTTTGCTAAGGTCATACAAGTTTTTTCTTTGTTTGTCAGAAGAGCTAGGCCACAGTTCTGTGAGCTAGGCCTCTGACGTTGTCGTATACCTACAGGTTTTTAAGCGCTCTGCGTTTAAAAAGTACGAGTACGCAAGTGCGCAAGTATGTAATTTGAAACACAGCACTGGTCTCTGATTGGTGCAGAATTTAAGGGTCTACATCAGGGGTCCTCAATCTTATCCAGAAAGGGCTGGTGTGGGTGCAGGCTTTTGTTCCATCCAAGCACTAACACACCTGATTCTACAAATCAAGGTCCTTAGCAAACACTCTAGTGGTTGATAAGTAGAATCAGGTGTGTAACTGCTTGGTTGGAACAAAAGCCTGCACCCACACCGCCCCTTTCCGGATAAGATTGAGGACCCCTGGTCTACATGGATGGCCAAATCAGAGGAGACAGGTCCAGCATTTACTGAATCATCCATCTAATTACCTGTGGTTAGCTGATGTGTACCAGCCCTAATTATCACAGTACCATTTACCAGTCAAATGACAATTCTTATTTTCTTGTGTAACAAACACCATTTTAAGTTACAGAGGTTTCAAGTCTAAACTATAATCGAAGAAGAGTAATAGTGGCAGGCAAGTAAAGGGGCACCTCATGGGGACCTGATTGGGAAAGATACTCTCAATTGCACAGCGGCAGCACACGTGTTCCTGTTCGCATTAGCCATCTGCTAAGCACCGTGTTTAATGTCAGCTCTGAATAGTGGCAGCTATACTATACTGTTTTACCCAGTGATCTCCAACATGTACACAGAACTGTAGCTCCCTCTAGAAGAAATAAAACCAAACAACCACCCCTCTAACCAGACTGCCTCTCCCTCTTTCTCCTCCTCTGTCACCTGCTCTCTCTCTCTGGCTCTCTTACTCCTTCCCTCCCTCTCCCACTGAGAGAGTCCCACTGGGAGTTGTCATGGCCATGTGTTGGATGGGCTCCTGGGTGTTGGTGCCACCAGAGGAGACCACTGCAATTATAATGATTACAGCCAGAACCAACACCAGGACAATGGCCACCAGCAGCACCTTCATCCTCAGATTCTGCCACCACTTCCTCTGCTTCACCTTCACAGCAGTCTTGGAAAATTTCTTGCTCTGGGGAGACATTCAAAGACAATTAAGCGCACTTGCCTACTACTGAGTATACCTTTTTAAAAAGCTGTTAAGTACGTGACATTTCTTAAAATTACTTAAAAATACCAGGATGAAATCCTTTTTTCCTCCCGTTTTCAATAGTATGTTCACTAGCATACTAGTCAGGAAGTAGATGAACACTTTTGTCCATTAAATTTCGGTTGCTAATCGAGGAACATTACGTGCATGGCAACTAAGTACCTCAGTGAGTCATTTCCAAGGCACTGTTTATTTGGTAAAATGTCAGCTAACTATTCCTTTCAATATGTTACCTGACGAGTGAGCACCAAGTGAAAATGACAAGTGACAACCTTGTTTCCAAGTCAGTACAAAAATGACCATATATCAAAAACAAAGAAGAAGAATGAAATGCGAAAGTTTGAAGATGAACAAGGAAGTAGTGTTGGCCCGACACTTAATACTCAATACTTATTTTTCCTTTTGTGCTTTTCATGAGGATCTTTATCGTTAATTGTATTAGGAGAATAATTCTAGATATAGTACCATATCTTCGTCTGTAAAAAAAATTTGTTTCAGATTTTTCCCGTTTTTCTCCCAATTTGGTAGCCAATTGTACCCTCATATGATTCAATTCCCTGTGCAAGGCACTGGCTATACTCGGATCTGGCAGGACCTGGGTGCAAACCCGGGCCCTCGGTATGCAACAGCGTTGACTCAAAGTAGATGCTTATACCGCTGCACCACCGCGGCACTGATATCTTCGTCTTTTTGCTCACAGTAATCGATAAGTAGAAACCAAAAGAAACCAAAATTACTGAGTGATTTATTAGAAACCAAAATTACTGAGTGGGCCTCTAAATATGACATGCAGCTTCACATCGTATTCCATCGCCAAACAAACACAGATGGCTGTGGGAAATTTAAATACAAGTGATGATGGAACTGCATTAAATGCATGTGATTTGTTTACTTTTTAGGTGCATTTCGATTGTTCATGAACTACTGGGGTGGAGCTTGCAGTAGGCCTACTGAACATCAGTGCTTGGTCAAACACAATATTCATGAGAATCACCAAGCAGACCAAGAGCACTGTTTTTAAATACCAGCAACAGAAAAACATTGTCGCAGCTAGACAGCAAACAGTCTTCAAACAAAGGAAAAATAGAACAAGACCAGACAAAACAGACCAACGACAAGGTAAGTTTTAAAACAACATTCGCACATCGGAGCAGAGCAGTGCTTGCCCGCTTCCACTGATTCTGCGTCTCAACTAGCCCATTTCATGTGAAACTAGTTAGAATTTATTATTATATGATTATGTTATTTTCACAATTGTGACAGGCTTTGTGTGTGTATGGTACTTTGTGTAGTAGGAAAATATGAAACAAATTGCGTCCCGTATTGATTCAATAAGGAAAGCAACATTTTATTCCTCATATGGGACAATTCCATATTAGCCTATATAAACAACAAGTGGTACCCCTAAACAAAAAGGCCTACCAAAAGATTTCTATGTGTTTGTCTGAACTGGGCAAAGACCACTTGGTTAAACAATGCCGGGGGAAAAATGAATGGAAGCAGGATGACACATATACACTATCTTTATATGTTTATCTTTAAGAGTCTACTAGCAATATATGCTACTAAATATGAAATAATTATACAATCCTACCATCGGTTTTACACATCGAGAAGTTCCTTTCAAAATTCAGTGGTCATTTATTGTCTGGTACAATCGGTTTGAGAAATATACAACACTTTATACCGCTATTACACTATCTGAAACGTCGACGTGTAATACCCCCATGCCCTGTAAGCCTGTCTCATTCATTAAAGTTCATTCTGGTTTAATTGTCGGCTTTTTTATCCAATAGAGTACATTATAACCTTAGCAACGGTATATGCCAAGTCTTTTTTGGTGGTTTGAACAATTTACTACAGCACAGCGTAACGGCAGTTTTCGTTTTAACGGTCTAGTATTACGCAAGCTCTATAGAATACGCATTATGGAGGGGAGTTTCCCTTTTCCGATATGTATTTTTATAAGTATATATATAAGTATTTTTGCGTCTAAAATACCGTTGGTCTCGCTGGCTACATATGTACGTTCGTTTTTCCACTCGAGCACTGTCTTTCCAATATGTTTGATAGCCCTATTGTTATTTTTGAGTGCATTTCACATACTGTAGTGCAATCGTTAAATGTATTTTTGATGTAGGCTACCGATGTTCATTGATGATAGAACATTTGGCAGCATTTTGCAGATGGTGGAATACTATTTTATGTTCATGTTATCGTACATAATATAGGCTATGGCGTACTTGTCTCTTCGGGCATGACAAATGCTCATTCCAATTTACTGTGCACTGATATGTGATAGATTAAGGTAAAACTTTCCTTGGAGTGATTAGGCAACATATTTAGGTGTATGTAACACTATGATATCAATGTTTTTTTTATCTTAAGCCATCATTAGGAGCAAATGTATATGCTTATGGACAAAACTATGCTTATGGACAAAGATATCTACCCCCCTATGTTGATGAAAATATAGTAATTACCACTTGAAAATTATGCAGTGAGTTTTATGAGCCAAAACTGTTGATTTGTAGTTAAATATATCTTTTTTTAAATTTATTTAGAGCAGTGCACAATTTAGCCATGTGGACAGATTTGGAGACACTAATGGACAACACGGTACACTGCTATATTTTGCATCATAGACCTTTAGTAGTTCTTCATATCATCCTTAGATTTTGCAAAACCTGTGGACATGGGGCCCTATCTTGGCAATCTTGGCGCTTGGTCTAAGCGCATGGCGCTAAGTCCATTTAGGGCGTGTCCAAGTCCACTTTTGCTATTTTAACGGCGTGTTTTTTGGGCGCTAAGCACGACGCAAGGTGCAACTGGGCTGAACCTAGTCTCTTCATTAGTCTTGGGCATGACATGCAATAAACCATTCAAAATCTCATATCCCATTCCCTTTAAAAGCCTGCTTTTCCACCTTGGCGGATTGCTTATGATGGCGAAACAGACATGCTCGTGCGTGTTTAGTGCGATCAAGGAATAGGCTATATGGATCAATAGTAGCCTATGATCAATATTATTCGGGCTAACCATTATGAGTTCCCGGTAATTCCTGACAGTGCTGTTTACAAAATATATGCGGTTAAATTTCACCTGCAACAGCTGAGAATAAGCGACCAATGGCTTCCGTGTCACCTTAGAAAACGCCAAATTAGCCTGCTTGTTTAACGAATTTCGTTTTATTATGCAATGAACTCATGTTCAAGCTTCATCCGAAGTTCATTAGGCTACCTGCATTCTAATTTTGATTAACAACATAAATAACGTTATTCTGCCTTAATGATGACACAAAATACAATAAATCTGTCAGGTTCAGCATATTTTCCCTTGTTTTATAATGTCCTGCTTATGGAAATGTGACCAACCTATTTTACTGGTAGCGTAATGCTTTAAAACGATCCACTTTCCCAGGAAGACCGTGAAAAGTGCGATTTACAGCAGGGGAAAAAGACCTGCTCATGTAAAGCGCACATGCAGATAATGGCATTAAAATTAATTGTAAATTAATTTTGTAACGTGCTGCAAATTTAGTTTCTAATTAGCCGCTTAGTTCTCTTTAAAATATTTTGTTCAGTTATGGAATAACAGGTGAAATCAGTGGGGTTTTAATAAGCTGAGGGTATCAGTTAACATGATGACATTTATCTCCGTTTTTTAACCATAGGCTATCGAAAAAAACCTTATGCACAGCGAATCCGCTGTAGCCTAGGCTATTTGAAAAACAATAAAAGCAATATTCACTGGACAAGGTTTTGAACTTTTTTCAGTCACAAACCATTCTATTCACTTACAGGCTGTATACCTAGATAAACAGAGCTGTATTGTAATGACGTCTGAAGCACATTTTCAGAACTCAAATGTCCGTCGATTGCAGTGCGCGAGTTTTCCATTGAATGACAATTCACGCATTAGGTGTAAATGACAATTTGCGCATTAGGCTTTATATAGGTGTTATCAGCTGCTTTTTAATGGATAGCCATTGTCCCGTACCATCGCACATCGCCTGGATGTTGATGGAGTGGGCTGAGAGCAATGTAATGTGGCATCGTTTCCCTTCGCTGAGGGAAAGGTATGTGGACCTATTGAACCTTTTATTATTATGCATTTTTGATATAGCCTACACAATAATAATATTTCACATTGTGATCTAGATATTTTAGTCATGCTTGTGCGCACCCGTGTGTAACAGACAGGAGGGTATGCGCGTTGTGCACACGCCTATGTAGACGCACTTATATGCGCCGTTAAAATAACATGTAAACAACTGCAACATGACTTTAGATGAGGTTTCTGGTGGTTCTAGCGCAAGCGCTTTCTGCTGGCTCAAGATAGCAATACGCCAAAAAGAATCCTGGCCACTCCTCATCTTAAGACCAATACGCCCAGTTCACTTGTAATGGGCGCAAGAATACATACTAGTTACGGGCGGCAGTGTAGTATAATGGTTAAGGAACTGGACTTGTAACCGAAAGGTTGCAGGTTCGATTCCCAGGTAGGACACTGCCGTTGTACCCTTGAGCAAGGTACTTAACCTGAATTGCTTCAGTATATATCCAGCTGTATAAATGGATAAATGTAATAAGAAGTTGTGTGAGTCGCTCTGGATAAGAGCGTCTGCTAAATGTCTATAATGTAATGTAATTAAACGACGTGAGCGCTAGGCGTTATAATGAGCCTAGCGCCGGGTGTAAGATAGCAAAGACACTTGCGTTTGGGTTAGTGCCGCTTTGCGCCGGGTTTGCCCATGGAGTTGTATATACAGTACCAGTTTGGACACACCTACTCACAGAAGTTTTTTTCCATTATTTTTACTGTTTTCCAGTAAAAATAGTAAAGGCATCAAAACTATGAGATAACACAATTTAAATTATGCAAAAACCAAAAAAGGGTTAAACAAATTTTTAAAAAGTCTTATCTTTTAGATTCTTGGTTTATAACTTGGAGGGTTTTACTTGGATAACTTGAAGGGTTTCTTCTCCTAACTTTTTTTTCCATAGAGTTCAATAGGAAAATTTGTCAGGAGAAACAACCCTTCAAGTTATCCATCCATATCTACTGTATTTCTGGCAGCAGAGTGATGGTTTAAGGCTTGTTTGATACGTCAGTCCCTTGATGACTTAGTGCCATTTAGCCAACCATGTGTTCCACACTGTTCCAGTGTAATTTAAAGCTAAATCTAGTCCCACCCCCCAATTCCCATAGAGATCCATTCAAATGCAGAGGTTATAGTATCGCTTCTAAGAGTACCTGGAAATAAGATATCAGGAGTCTTTTGATATCCTTTTATACAGTCATGATGGCATCACCTTTTTACCTGTGGAATACCTGTTTACCACAGAAGTTGTTTGAGAGAATGGCAAGAATGTGCAAAGCCGTTATCAAGGCAAAGGGTGGCTACTTTGAAGAATCTAAAATATAAGACTTTTAAAAATTTGTTTAACCCTTTTTTGGTTTTTGCATAATTTAATTTGTGTTATCTCATAGTTTTGATGTCTTTACTATTCCAAAATGTGTAAAACAGTAAAAATAACTGAAAAAAAACCTTCTATGAGCAGGTGTGTCCAAACTTTTGACTGGTACTGTATATTACCGATTTCACTTATCGACAGCCTCATAACAAAAGTGCCTAAGTCATTTTTTGTAGTTTTGAGAAAAAGGCAAAAAACTGCTGCAATTCTACGTCAATGAGTATTTATTAACTCTTTCTTAGAGTGGTTCAGGAAGTGCACAGCGACCTGCAGTGACTTGAGCATTTTTACACTGTTGACGAATGATAAATCAAGTGATTTAGGCAGAAAATCTCAAAATGTCCAAAAAATGACTTAGGCACTTTTGTTATGAGGCTGTCGTTATGTAGCTCTCAGCAAACTAAATAAAAACAATTTGAATTTTTTTTTTCCAAAGTTTCTTTGCATTTGTGGCACTTTAATTTGACTTAAATTATGAAAATAAACAAATCTAAGTTTGTATTGTAAATGGTACACCTGTCTTGTTTCATTTAAGCCATTTACCAAGTTTATGTGATGCTCACACCTGGAGTAATAAAGCCATAAACAGAGCACCCCCTAAATAGGTGAAATTTGCCATCTGCGCCAAGGGATTAAGTTTCATGCAAATCGGTCAATCACTGTAGGAGAAGTGTTTTTCATTAAATTCAAAATTGTGAAAATTCACTAAAGTGCACTGTAAAGCTGTAAAAGACAAATTTGTTCTCGATGAGAAGATCTCTGTACAACAATGTGGTCAGGAGTTATGGCTGTTTACAGTTGAAGTCGAACATTTTTAAAATACATTGAAACTCAGTTTTTCACAATTCCTGACATTTAAACCTAGTAAACATTCCCTGTCTTAGGTCAGTTAGGATCACAACTTTATTTTAAGAATGTGAAATAATAATAGTAGAGAGAATGATTTATTTCAGCTTTTATTTCTTTCATCACATTCCCAGTGGGTCAGAAGTTTACATACACTCTGTTAGTATTTGGTAGCATTGCCATTAAATTGTTTAACTTTGGTCAAACATTTTGGGTAGCCTTCCACAAGCTTCTCACAATACGTTGCTGGAATTTTGGCCCATTCCTCCTGACAGAACTGGTGTAACTGAGTCAGGTTTGTAGGCCTCCTTGCTCGCACACGCTTTTTCAGTTCTGCCCACAAATTTTCGATTGGATTGAGGTCAGGACTTTGTGATGGCCACTCCAATACCTTGACTTTATTGTCCTTAAACCATTTTGCTTTGGGTCTTTGTCCATTTGGAAGAGCCATTTGCGACCAAGCTTTAACTTCCTGGCTAATGTCTTGAGATGTTGCTTCTATAAATCCACATAATTTTCCTTCCTCATGATGCCATCTATTTTATGCACCAGTCCCTTCTGCAGCAAAGCACCCCCAGAACATGATGCTGCCACCCCCGTGTTTCACGGTTGGGATGGTGTTCTTCGGCTTGCAAGCCTCACCCTTTATCCTCCAAACATAACGATGGTCATTATGGCCAAACAGTTCAATTTTTGTTTCATCAGACCAGAGGACATTTCTCCAAAAAGTAAGATCTTTGTCCCCATGTGCAGTTGCAAACTGTAGTCTGGCTTTTTTTATGGCGGTTTTGGAGTAGTGGCTTCTTCCTTGCTGAGTATCCTTTCAGGTTATGTCGATATATAACTCGGTTTACTGTGGATACAGATACTTTTGTACCTGTTCCCTCCAGCATGGGATTGATTTTTACTTTTCGCACCAAAGCACGTTCATCTCTAGGAGACAGAACGTGTCTCCTTCCTGAGCTGTATGATGGCTGCATGGTCCCATGGTGTTTATACTTGCGTACTATTGTTTGTACAGACGAACGTGGTACTTTCAGACTGAAATATTTCGATCCACCTTTCAAAAGCTATCTATCAATATTATCAACTGTTAGCTATCAATATAAGCATGAGACATAAGAGGAATATAGAAATAGCCTACACAAAACTGCAGTCGGGAAATACAAAGCCTTTTTGTACAGGTCACTATCATGGGTTGCAGCATATACTCTAAGAGTATGAATTAGGCTCTTTGAGAGAAGGTTTGAACCAATCTGCCCAGTGATAAGTACATGTTTTAAAGACAGTAGACCAACATAGCTAAAGAACTGTATAGCAGATATAAAAAACGGAGTACTGGAAATCCCTGATAGTGTAGAGACCTGAAGTTTGGCTTGGTGGTGCGCATTTGAATGTCCTGTCTTTTGTGGCTTTTGACCAAGCCAAACTTCTCACTTAAAACATAGCTTTTTGTTATTCATTTTCATACATTAATCCCCCATCTCCCCCCTCGGACTCGGGGGGGCAATGTGGGGTTAATACAATTTTTGCCTCGGTTTTAACTAAATGCTCATCTACTGATTTTTCCACATTACTCAACAAAATCTGATTCCGATTACAGATCTCACCATTTTATGAAGTCCAAACCCTATGATCCATGTCATGTGATGCATTCAGTTGTACTAACTGCTAGTGATCTATCCATCTATCGACCTCTCTCTCACAAGCGATCCATCTATCAGTGCAGTATCTATAGTCTACTACTGCACTGCTAGCAAACTTAACAAGCTAGCAAGTAATGTTAAAGGGGAATTCCACTGAAAAAACAACATTATTAATGACCTTATTTAACAGATCAAGGCGCAACTGATTAAGCATCTCTTTGTGGCTGGCCAAAATAATCTGTGAAGAGAAATATAGGCAGCGACAGGTGCAAATGTGGTAGAGGTATACCTCAAAATGACGTAGGCTATACCTCTACCCTTCCTCATTTATGAAAAACTACTGTTGGCAGGGAAGTTGCCTCCCATGCTATCCGAAGGAGGCGTTGACCAAACTCATTGACCGAAGGGCTCGGTTTTCCTGAATAAAGCTAAATGAATCTTCCCCCTTTTTCTCTGGAGACTCCAGCTAATGGTGGTGACATTTTTTCAGTAGAATTGTACAGAAGTGAGTGAAATTAGCCTCTCTCGAAGAACGGTTTCCAGGACTAGTAGTAACGTCCAGCCCCTCTGTTTGTATTCAGTAGGAGTAACAACCTGTGACTGGCGTTGTCTGACACCAGCCCATAAACGTCCCGGTGTAGTCCACAGTAAAGCAGGTAGGGCTGCCCCGGACCAAAGATTTGCTTAGTTGACCTGTAGTCGTCAGTTCAAACCCATAGTTGACTAACCGTCGCACATTTATGATATTAATTTAATTATTTAAATATGGATTTTTGAGCATCAGAAAATGGTTTGACTTCCATCTGATCTATAGTAAGTTTACTATATTACAGAGAAATACAAAACCGTCATTATGAGCATTTAAAATATCAATTATAACTACAAGCACAGGTTGCGATTTGCTGGCCTGCGCTGCCTATTAACGGAATCGGTTTGCTTACGGCCTGCGTTGTAGGCTAGTAACGGCATAGACAAAGCGGTAAATGAATGTGTCGGAACAACAAGCAATGAGACATTTAACATTGTTATTTTTATTCATACTCTTTATAACAACACACAACTTAAAAATAGCGAATAACTAAATAAAAAAACAGCCTTTTGTCCAGTGATACGAAAGAGCAAAAACAATGTAGCTAATTTAACTTTACGGATATCAAAACTAGATGGGGAAAAGAATATCTTATTTTCTTTTTTAAATGCAAATAAATGGGCTATAAATTATATAAAAAAACTAATAAATAAAAAATACAGCAAACTGAAACACTTAAAGGTTGTATCAGCGATTTTGGGTGGAAACATAAATGATCACATTCATCTGATTTTTCCTCACGATCCGCTAGCTGCCCGCCCCATAAGCAGGCCGTCAAAAAACCGCGTCTCTGTAGGCAGCCTATGCTCCGAGATCGTACACAAAAACAAATGGTACTACCAACCACTCAAAACCAAAATAAACAGTATTCCAACCAATCACAATGATCTGCACAAACGCTAATACTCTTATCTCTCTGAAATCTTGACGGATTTACAAACGGTTTGGTTTCTTACAAACGTTATTAACGTGGTTATAATTCTGGATGCTTGAACACTATTTTTTAAAACATAACATAATTATTCATAAGTATGTTTGTTTGGGATTTTGCTTCAGAAGTGACGTCACCCAAAATCGCTGATACAACCTTTAAGAGAAATATCAACAACAGGCCAAACGAAAGATTGCAATGCAAAAGTGTGTTTTAGCCTACTTGTGACCAGCGAACTTCGTCGCATTAGGCCTATACTCACTGCCGTTTTTTCTCAGATCGCAGTCTTCTCATATTTTGCATGAGGAACATGAGTTTGTTGACGTTGCTCAGGAGAAGTGAGCTCCTCATTGAAGCTGAGGTCTCTCCGATGATACTGCCAATGTGCTGGTCCATAGCGGACAGAAGGCTTCTTTGACTTATCGATGTTGAATGTCAGAAATTGGTGACATTTCCTGCAGATTTTAAAGGGAAGTTTTTTCACCATAAATGGTAATTTAGGGTGGTTATTTATGTAAATGAGACTTGCCGTGCACAAGCACTGTGGTTTAGAATGTGTGGGATTTATGAAGGCAGATTAGTTACAGGTATGCGTAAATCCAGTGTACGCACATTTGATAAATACCAACTTTCTTGTACGAACGAACATTCTACATTTTCTTTGTACGAGTGAATTAACACCTTCACGCAGATCCCCTGGGGTCATGGTGCCGGCGGCAAGATTTTGCTCACCTCAGATATTAATTTCTCCTGCAACCAAATTATGAGAGGAAACGACAAACTCCGTGTTTTACCATTATTAGTACACGATTCGTGACAACTTTGCTAGTGTCACTGTTTTCCCATAACAAGTCCATTTAACAAGCAACCCCCCACCCAGTCTCTCCTGCAACTATACCTACCCATGCGTGACATTGTGGACAATAGCATCTATGTGTGAGATCATAAATACATTTCTTCATCATTTAAAGTTAGTATTCCGTCATAGCAACAAGATAAACCCAACAATAGCCTGATCGTATGCCAAACAATCTGTGAAAAGCCGTGCTCACTCAAATGTAAAATAAACATGGGAAATTCTTGTGTAACGATACCACTTCATTCTACTATCAATATCTGCTACTAAATATGAAATAAATATCCAATTCTACCATTGGTTTTACGCACAGAGATGTCCCTTTCAAAAGTCAGTGGTCATTTATTGTCTCGGACAATCCGTGTGAGAAATAAACAACACTTTATACCGCTATTACACAATCCGAAACATCGATGCGCAATACCCCCCACACTCTTCAAATCAGTCTCATTCATTCCAGTTCATTCTGGTTTCATTGACTATTCTTTTATCCAATATAGGGCTAAGTAGCAGTAGCAACTGTGCATTCAATGTCTTATCGGATGCTTTGAACAGTAAATTACAGCCGGGCATAAAAATTTCTTGTTTTATCAGCTGAATTTAACACAAGCAATTTAGAATGTACATTTGCTCGCAGAGGCATAACAGTTCTTTCGCAAGTTTTTACTAATTTACTAACGTGTGTCAGCAAGGCAAGAGAAAATCATTGCGTGCTTACAAGTATTTTGGGAGTGTATCAGAACAGAAGATACCATAGTTACCAAGATACCATGATATATTGTAAGTGCATTTCACATACCGTAGTGTCAGCGTTAATAGGGGACTCATGTTTTATGTTTGATTTACCCTGAATCAAGAACGTTTGCCAGCATTTTCCTGATGATGGAATATTATTTTATTGGAATCCTATCGTACGTAATATACACTGTATAGTATAGTATCTGTCTGGGCAATACATGTCACTCAGGGAATGGAAAATACTCATTCAAATGTACTGTGCATATGTGCTAGATGAATGTAACATTTTCCTTGGAGTGAGTATGAATGTGTATATGCTTTATAATGGGCACAAAATATTTTATTCATTTTATGACAGGTTTTTTTTTTTTTTTTTTCTATTTATCCCTCACATATGTAACTCTCAGTATTTCATTGCAAACTAAAGAAAAACTATTTATTTTTGCATTTTTTCCAAGATTTCTTTGCATTATTATTTTGACCTAAATTATGAAAGTAAATTAATCTAAATTATTGTAAATGGTACAACTGTCTTGTTTCATTGAAGCCATGTTCCAAGTCTCTGTGATGCTCATACCTGGAGTTATAAAACCTTAAATATGTGAAACTTAACAAATTTGGCATCTGCACGAAGGGGTTAAGAACCTTTTCTACGCAATGTTGATAAACGAGGGCCCAGGAACATCTGCAGTAGTTTGGCGTTATATCTCTGTGCTCAATACAGGTAGAGAGTTGACTGAGAGCTCATGTTAATCAGGAGGACAGCTACTCTTCTGCAATTCAAACATAATTTTTTGTTGGAATTCCCCTTTAACTAAACATCATTTGGCTAATAGTAACTTAATGTAACCTTATGTTCACTTACATAATCTCGAGATTATAACCCAATGTGTACCGAACAGTTTATACAGTTTATTTGCTGTAGCGATATCATATTCATTGCATTTACATTTGCTAACGTACTGGCCATTTTCATGCCAGGTTATTGTTGGTTTGTTTTTCCTGGTAGGATCTACAGTACGTAGCCTGGCTAGTTTATGCTGTAGCCTATGTCATGCTTTGTTAGCAACTTGTCGGTGCTACAAAAATAAACTTTATTAAAATAATTATATAAAAATAAAAATTATAAAAAGTAGGCTATTTTTTGTGAACAATTATGTTTTGTAACTTAGACAATATACGAACTAAGTGACAACACTTAATGCTTTGTGATGGTGTTGATAGCATGTTCTTGTTAGAAACAATATCTGCATTTACCGGATTACGATCAAGTTCTTGTGAGAGATAAATTAGAGGAACTTATTCAGTTTTCCCACATGGTTTTTACACCATTCTTACCCCCTTTGTGCAGTGACCCTAGTTGACCCTGGGGTCTATGGTAGGCCGAACAGTTCAAAAGCAGGCGCAAAGTAGACACCGTATATCCAGTTAGATAGCGCGCCAAACAGTTCAAAAGCCGACCCAAACTAGACACCGTATATCCAGTTGCTATGCGCTACCCAGTTTTTAAGCGAGATATATCCAGTTAACAAGACACTACCTATCCAGTCATCCTGCGCCACCCAGTGGACATCGCGAGATACCCAGTGGACATCTCCACATATCCAGTTGGGCAGCGCGAGCGATCCAACTGGGTCGCGCGCGCTATCCAACTGGATATACAGTGTCTAGTTTGGGTCGGCTTTCGAACTGTTCGGCCTACCATAGGGGTCTACATCACAAACATCCTACTGTACCACGCCAGAAAGCGAGGTATTTGATCCTTATTCCAATGCTTTTTATTGTTAAATGTTGTCTAATTTAACAAAGGACACAAAGAAATGATGCTTTTAAATTATTTATTTATCAGAAATCAACAGAAGTGCAATTATCCTGTGAGGGAAAAGTAAGTACACCCCTGGCTTCAATAACTGGTGTTGACAGCAATAACCTCTTCTCTGCGTTTCTTGCAATTGACTATAAGTCTCTTACATCAACTGGGAGAAATTGTCAGCCATTCTTCTTTGCAGTACTTATTTAAAGGACCACTGCAAACATTTTTGCTTTGTATTGGGATAAATGTGAGTCCCCTCATCATGAAATCATTGATGTATTTTAGAAAAAAATTACTGATTGAAAATTATAGTCAATTTTAAATGACTTTCGCACCTAACTACGCCCCGCCCCCTAAAAAAAAATCGAGGTTGTCAAGCTGTAGATCACATGACCTTCTGACGTCATCTAAAGAACGATTAGATCGGGCTTTCACTACTTTCTATAGATTTTACAGGCGTGGTTTCCCATTGTTAGCTTGTATTATATTAAAGTTTTTGGAGGTTTTAAAAGTTTGTAAGTTTGTAAGTTTGCTTGAGATAACTACAATGATGTAGTTACGACAATATAACTACGACAAGATGCGTTGTAGCAATACAACAAAGGATGGAGTAAGCCTCCATTTGTTTCCCAAAGACACGAATCTTCGCAAATTATCGACGACAAAAGTGAAGCTGACCAGGGGTAGGTGGAAGGCCCGAGCAATTCAAGTGTAGTGTGCAGTGCACACTTCAAAGACAGCCTGTATTCCCAGTTTGGAATGAAAAAATTGAAGCGCCTAAAGCCTGATGCCATTACAGTGATGATAAACAGCAAAGTTCAGACAGGTGCTGGTGATGAGATGGCTAGGAAGAAAACTGGGAGAACAGCTGCTGAAAAGCAGAACAAAATGAGGGTAAGTCCTATTGTTTTAACTACGTAGGCCCCAGTTGTGGCTTAGGGCTGTTAGGCTGATTCTGTGCGAGATTTTCTAAAACAACAGTTTTTTGTGTGTTTTTTTTTTACCATGATACGTTGATAAAAGATGGTATCTATGACAAAATATAGTCAGTAAAAAAATAATAAGTTCACCAAAATAAAAAAATAACAATTCTAATGGTCTGTGTCTCTTAGCCTTGCAACTGTAGGCTACACTAAACTGTGGTTAACATTATTGTTATAGCAGCACCTAGTGGTAAAGGTTGGTACCTAGGAATGTTAGGTTCTAGGTTTGGTTCGGATTTGTGTAGCATTCGCCTGGCCCGCCCACCGAACCCGACCAGACAATGAAAAAAGCCATGGCTAAGCATTACACATTGGTAAAAGATAGTGTTGGAAATATTCCATTGGTCACCTATAATCTGTATTACCTGTGACAGCATGGACTTGTATGAAATTGTACTGAATATATATATTAGAAAGTGTATTAGAAAAACCACAATGTATGAGCACTGAATAATTAGAAGCAACTGAGGAAACCCCCCCCCCCCCTGTAAAAATCATGAGTTGTCATGAGTTAAAAAACTGTGAGGAGCTGAAGTTTAGCAGATGCTCAGGCTCAGAATTGACACCAGGATCCGGGGGGGAGGGGGGGGGGGGGCTCCAAGGGAAGGGGGGCTTTTGGTGAAGAGGAGAGGAGATTTTCCGGTCACAGTGACATATACTCATCTGTATCTTGTATTTTTATTTTCTATGCACGAAGGTATTTTGTTTTGGGATGCTTAGACTGTTGCGCCACGATGATTTCTTAATATGGTCTTAATAAGGACAAAACGGAAGCTTGGGTGATTTCCAAGAAGGGGGGTGAGGATGGCCCACCATGGTTCCCTAAAAATCAGCTAATTTGGAGTTATAGGGGATAACCAAGAATCCGCATCCGCAAGCTTAGGGTTATAGGGGTTAACCAATTGAAATGATGCTAAGCAAATTTGGGGTTATAGGGGTTAACCAATTGAAATGATGCTAAATGACGGAACCATGGTAGCGGGCAGTAGTGACACACCTGCAGGGTGGAGATTTGGGTTGGATTTTTGGAGAAAGGGATGGACTGTGTGCTGGAAATAATGTATAAATGGAGATGTAACTGTAAACACTTTGAACACTTCTGCAGAAGCTGTTTCGGCTTTAAGAGTTTCTGTGTATTAAAGTCTGATTATTCTGGAAGATTCTGCCTCCATCCTCTTTATTGAAGAACTTATAAAAATTAGGACTGAAAGCTGAAAACTTAGACTTCTTGTCGCTTGGAAACCACGACAAACTTGGCGTCACGAACAGGATTGGAAGAAGGTCCAAGGCCTTGCTGACCAGGCGGAGGGAGCGGTTGCGGTCCAGACGAGACAGGGGGGCAGAGACGGTCATTTCCAAATCGATCGACTGAGAGATCACAAGGTAAGCGAAATTAATGGTATATCGCTTTAAAAATCCTTGTTGAAAATATATGTAGATATAGTGTGGAAATAAGGCTCTCTCTCTCCCCTTCCTTGGTCTGTATAACCAGTAACCAGTGACCTTACCAATTTAAAGATCCTGTGTTTTTAAAATTTATAGGGATAAATTATAGTGATAAAAACTGTATAAGAGGATGGCAGCAATCTGAAGGAATAAAGCGCCAGCGTAACAGATAAAGTGTGGAAGTGTGAGAATGTGTGGTGACCCTAGGCGAGGCGGGAGATAGCTGATTGCAGGGGCCGAAGCGCATGAGACGTCTGAACTGGGTTTTGTTGCAGACGTGGAGTCAGCGTATAGTATACAGTTTGGGGATATAATCACGTTTGAAGGGTCCGAGGGAGGACGGTGTTGGGAAATGTGGGATAAAAGAGTATAACTTGCACGGTGTAAGAATCACGAGGGTTTTGGCACTAGGTGTTGTTGAAAGAGTAATATTAATAAGTGTGCAACGCTGATATTGAATGAATGTTGAGTGACAGCAAATTTAAAAATTAAAATGTGTTGAAATATAGCATGCATTACAGTGTTCTAACCTTTCACAGAGGAGGTAGAGTCTCAGAGAAATTAAAGGCTATGCTTCAAGGAAGATTTTATAGAAAATGTCAAATAACAGAGAGCTGTAAGAAC